>CM034155.1:454010254-454333449 GCA_019776745.2 Taxus chinensis | reverse complement strand
TATTTTGGGGATACATCCTAGTAGGCCTATATTATTTTCTATTTATAGCTTGGGGTATCTTATTACCTTCTATTCTTGGGTCGTGTCCTATTAGCCCTTCATCTTCTTCCATCTATGGGACCCCATCATCTTCTATTCTTGGTCCATATCCTTATAGCCCAATTTCTTCCATCTTAGGGCCATATCCTAGCATCCCTTTGTCATCTTCTATCAGTGGATCACCACCTGGTAGCCCATCCTCTTCAATTCTTGGACCGTATCCTTTTCATCTATCACCTTCTTCTTCTATCAATGATTGGGGCAAGCCCACCATAATTTCTCTCATTCATATCATCAATCATAAATGCGAACTTTATTCTCCCACTTCTCAGGATTAGACAAGTCACGCATCAAATTATAAGAAACCCAAATGGTTTCTTCATCAAGCTTAGGTTACACACCCCACAAACTCCAAAGTTTCCAACAATTCCAATGATCTTAAGGTTAAAAATCAAGCATGATTCAAGAATGCACATCAACATAACCATCAAGTATGGCACAAAGTGTAGAAAACTATAGATAGGGAACTCAAGCTCCCACATATGAAATGAATGTTTCAGGATAAATTATAGTTATTTATTGAGTACGAGCTCACATGTGATTATCGATATTAGAGATAACATGACTCTTGATAAACAAACACGCCTAATATCCCTTATCAAGGAAGTAACAAACATTGTTGTTGGTTCCTATCACATAGAGTGAATTTTTTGTTGGTCCCACCTTTCCAAAAACCATAAAAAAATTAAAAAATCAAAACAATTCAAAAATACAAAAATAAAGAGAAAACATAAAAAAATCAAAGGTACAAAGGTCAAACATTGCAATCAGGTATTACATACACATGGATGTTCTTTCTTCCCCTACATTCCATTCCTCTACAAAGAATATTCCATTTTCATCCCTTCGTCGATATTTTGGTTAGCCTATTTGCACACATTTTGTGACATTTATCTCTATGGTATCTGTTTGACCTTGGTATTTTATCACCTTGGTAAATTAAAGAATGACTGACCTCATGGAGATCCTATCACAATTTACATCTAATAACCTTGTTACGAAGAACTTTTGGAAATATTTGTTGACACTAACCAATGTCTTCATCACAATCACTTCCATATCCTTCCATCAAGCCATCTATGGTTCTTAACCCCTTGTCAAACAAGAGAGCTGAAATACATTTTCATAAAGCAAAAGAATCAATAAAAATCCAAAAGCTAAAAGCTACAAAGAAAAAAAATAAATATATATACCTCTCTCTTGGGGTATTTCCAATAATTTCTATCGAGGTTATGGACGCCTGCCTGATAATAGAACAATGTTGAGATTAGAATCAAATACACCTTCGTTGGGGCTATGGACACCTGGCTGGTAGCGAAACAATGTATGGTTATCCTTCCACTTTCCATTCACAAATCAACATTGAAAATAAATCATTCCTACACATTGGCTAGTTTGTCTTCACTTGTTGCCTATTAAATCTTCCCTTCAAGAGGTAATGAATTCCACATGCACACACTGGATCTCTATGAGTAAACAAGATTAGTATGTTACCAAGTGTCTTTTTTTGGACCTTGTTCAGACTCTTGCTTTAGTCCATATCTCATCTCACGATTTGTGCATTTGTCTAATCACTTCTTAATTGCAAGGCATCTAAGCTATATTTATATCATTCACATCGTTCTTCTACTTCATTCAGAACATCCATGTGTATAAGATTTCCTTTTTGCCATGTTTTTGGACACCTTTGTTCCCTTTCATAAAAACAATCTCTCCACTTCCTTTCTATCATGTGTTTCTTGGCCAACTTATGCTGGGGGCATCCTTGCTCCTTCCCAGCACTCCATTGGTTTGTGTTCATCATCAGGTTGAACATATCTATTTTGGCCTTGATCCCCCATTCATCATTAATGCGTGAAGAGTTTTCCTTTGAATAATCCCACTTAATCACTAGGGTAATTTCACATTTTCATTTCCTTGAGCATTCACGTGGCATTATTCCCTTGTACATCCCATCTATCGCTGAGGGCATCCACGTTTCATCATCTTCATAGATATAGCTTCAAAAATATTTCAAAAATCAAAACATTTAAATATGTTTCAAGAAACATCAAAAACAATATAAATCATCCTACAAAATGTCTTTCTTTGGTTCTTGCTTGTTCTCATCATAAAAACAACTTGCATCATTTAGATCTACCTTCGTTAATAAAGCTAGTTTGTTTGCTATGTCTGTAATTCCTAGCCGATCAAGTTCTTGGTACTATTTCATAGTGCACAATGCTTTTTCATTGGACCCTAGTGTCCTCTGTTTGTCCCCTTACATGTATCCTTGCTTGGGGAACCATCGTCAACCCTTGTCATTAATTCACACAGGTCAGAACTGAAGCTCGATAACAAAAACATTACATTATGTTTCTCTGTTAGGTTAGCTTGTTTACTTTCTCATATTGCATTGCATTATGTATGCTGTATAGAGTTTGACATCTTTTAATTTCTCGTATTGCATTGCATTTTGTATGTTGCATGTAGTTAGTGTTTTTAGCAATGGACATTTGTTCGTATATGGCTTTTCATGTCATACCACGCTTTTGTTCATTCTTTTTAATAAGGACTAAAGATGAAGATCACTAGCAATATGATGAAAAATAAAGTTGTTTTAAAAGCACTGGATGGATGTTAGCTCATTCCCCCTTCCTTGTACTCATTTTTCTTCTATATCCCCTCTCTTTTTTTCTTCTTCACACTATTCTTTATTTTGTTCTCTTTATGTCATATTTTCGATCGTCAATCGAGTTCTTCCATCACCCCATAAACAATTGAGGAGGCATCCTTCATTCTACTCATTTTTCTTATACCCTTTCAAAATTTTCTACTTGTTTATGCTTGTCCACTTTCTTTGAAGTGATGTCACTTACGCCACCCCAAAGAGGGGAAAATGTAGACACCTAAAATATGCTTACACTTAGCATTTCCTCCAATTCAACTAATTGAAGACACTTTGTTAATTAGCTATTCTTTGCTCCATTCTCGAATTCCCATTTACAACAACTTTCAATTGTATCCCTCCTATAATAATTTTTCCTTTTAAAATTCCTTATTACCTAGACATTCCTCCTTTCAACCATTCAGAACCTCCTTAGTTCTCTTTGAACCACTTCTATAGGCTTCCTAGGCTATCTATCAGTCACAAATGGTTAATTAGACTCCTCCCAACTCTCAATAAGTCTCTAGTCACTCATTAATCACACTTAACTAGCCTAAACCTAGCTTAACTAAGCCTTAAGTATGTTTATCCTAATATAATCTAAAAGTGCTTTTTGGCTTGCCTTTTATCCCATATGCACTCAAAGTTCAAACTCTTCCATTTGGAAAACTATAAATACAAGGCTAAGCCTTCCCATTCAACCTTACACCTTCACACTTAGGATATCTTAATAATACTAAGAACACCTAGCTTTGGGATTTCATTTGTATTAGCTTTACGCTGATTAGACATTTGATCTTCAGCTTACCCCCTCCATTGATCTTGAGTTAATAGCCTCATTTTGCATCCATTAAACCAAGTTTTAAGTAAATAGAGAGAACCATATGGCCTTGTAGCCATTAATGGCGAGACTCCATTCTTGAAATCTTGAGAACCATAAACATATAAATCAACCCTTTGATTGCTAAGTTGATCTTCTTAGGTTCAATTTCTTAATTAGTGATCTAAAGAGTAGAGAGTAGCATATATCATGTTAGGTTAAATTTAATCTAAGTTTATGCAATGATAGAAATTCTCTTTTTTAGCTCTTATCATGATGATTTAGTGTAGATTAGGTTCATGCTTTGAGGTTATATGTTTTAGTTTCATTTCCATAGCATATCTAATTTATTTATGAACATAGCTAGAAAAAAATTTATTTGCATGTGATTGATGACTTGCAACTTAAGGCAATGTTAAAAATAGAAGCAAATTATTCACCCACTTACCTTAATCTTTCCAAATTGAGACC
Organism: Taxus chinensis; assembly: GCA_019776745.2. NCBI lineage: Eukaryota > Viridiplantae > Streptophyta > Pinopsida > Cupressales > Taxaceae > Taxus > Taxus chinensis. The sequence continues at coordinate 454,329,412 of CM034155.1, read as the reverse complement.
ATACACATCATGAAAAGCTGAAAAATAGTCAAATTTGTTTGACATGGAATATTATTGGGGAAATTAAGGTTATTTTTACATTATAACAGCCTTGCATGCTTATTATTAGTCCCATTTACTATTTAATCATGTTAAGGGCTATTAATATCATGGAAGCATCAGTTAGATTGCAGTCTATTTTTAGAGGGGTTGGGTGAATAATTTTTTTATATATTGCATGCCTTAGTAAAGCATGAAGATGGGTACTTTTTGATGTACTGAGTGCTGAAGCAATTTTTGCCAGAATTGCCCTTATATGAGAATCAATTTATTGCCTTTCCAACAATTTGTAGTGGTGTGTATTATAGTAGTTTTCTTGTGAATTTTATTATTCCCTGATTTTATTAAGCTTGCTTATGTTATTTACCTTGCTGCAAATAGGTGTTTATGCTAGCTTTAACATGTAATTATCTACCTTGTTACTGTGAGAAATATCTTAACATAATAGTGTTTGCCTTGAGATTAACACAAAACCCATTAGATCGTGTGTGTTCAATTTATTCTCAGTATATTGTGCATGTTTCTCAGTCAAGCCCTCATAAATTTTCGTGTATCACCCTATTTATCACAGTTTTATTCATCTCTTTAACCCTCAAACCCCAAAATTCAGTTTAGGATACATCTAAAGAAAGAAACAACCTTGTAATCCTGGAGATTCACCTCACAATAGGGATACCCACAACCCGTGAGGTGTCTCAATTTTCTATCCACAAAATTGAGGGTGAAGCAAATTCAGAAGATCTGCCAACCCTAAAAAAGGGTGCGCTTTTGTTAGATAACAATAATGAAAGATCAAATAATGAGTTTTAACTATCAAAAGACGAGTCAATTGCTTTTATGTGATATACACTCATCTGTCAAATTAATGGTTTTGGAAATAAATAAAGTCATCTGCAAGAACAGTGGATACGCGAATGACAATGGAGACCTGAGTTTTGGGATCTTTGTTGTCGCCACGATTAGGGGGATGATAATACATGAGAGTAGGGTGAGGGTGCATGAGAAATGTCAACTGCCAGGCTGGACTCCTATGTCGTTGGGGCCTTGCAGACCAATCAAGCTTCCTTCTTCAAGCCCGGTGGAGATCTATATAACCACTGCGTCCTACAACTTCTATGTTGTTCATTTAATTCATTTTTATTTGTTATTTTTATTCATTCATTTTAAGAGAAATATTCAAGTACAATATCTCTTTTTAGAAAAATGTTTAAATATATCATGAAAATGACTAAAGTTATTTAATGGTTAACAGATAAACCAACAAAGTGAAATAGAGGAAACCACAGAAGCCAAAAAGTGGAAACTTCACATAGGAGGAGGAGCAAGAGCTTTGTGGCATTAGTTTAGTGGTAATTATATTTCTTTTTATGTTCATGTATTTTGAAAAACTTAATTCCTTTCTTTGGCCCCATGAGAAATAAATCATATATATGTGGAATGTCTAACATCTATTATTTTATACTCTATTTTAAAACTCAGAAGTTTTGTCTCTAGAAATATAGTGAAATAGGTTGGTGAAGATAATCAATTGCTCCCACAAAAATATAGATGCAACCTTGAAGCTTGTGTTTTAATAGAGTTTTTTTGAGAAGAAACACATGTCCATAATACTTGAGCAAGTTTATGCCCGACCGAGTTAACAAAGGCTGATTCAAATTTAATGTTCTTGTGTTTACTATAAAAATATCAGGCCTTACATCCAAAAAATTTAAATGGGTAATTTTATTCATAAAAGATTGATTTTATTTATAAGAAGTCACAAAATTATATTTAATTAAAAAATAAATTTAACATCCCCAATGTCAACATTGAAGATATTAAATTACATACCTCTAAAGACTTTACAATTTAATCACCAAATCACCATGTTCTTCAGTGTCTTATACATCATTTTATGCAGTGGATCACATTGTAATTTTACTTGGCAGAGAGATAAATTTGAAGGATGCAAAATTACAAAATTCAAAATTTGTTGTTCACATTACATTATTAGTTATCATATTTCATTGTGTATCCTACACCTCACTGGATTGGGCTTTGAATTTGACATAGGCCCCAAAGTCCAATCTCCATGACTATGCATTGAGTAAGAGATTTAAATTCGACTCTGTTAATTTGTTAGCTTGGACAACTATTCGTCTATTTGCTAAGATTAGATAATAGTTATCTTATTGTTGAGAATGTATTTAATTATTTTCTAATTTTTGATTTCCTTTAGTGACACCTTGCAACCTATTTGTTATGGTTGTTAAGTTGTTATGTATCTCAGTCGTCGATTGAGAATCGATCTCAGCCGTTGGTTTACCAATGAGAGTAGTATAAAAGGAGGTCATTGGGAATTTGGAGAATAGAAGTTTTAGAGAAGCATTTGCAGTGCTAGCAAATGTGTTTGTAAGTTTGCAGTGATAGCAAATAGTCTTGCAGTGTTAGCAGGGGCGCAGTGATAGCGTTGGGGATAGCAGTGGGGGAATATCAGTGGGAGAAGTTGGGAGATTGTCGGAGTTCTGCCAGTAAGAGGCAAGGAATCTTTGTATCTCTTAATTTGTTGAAGTTAATATAATTCCTCATCTGGAGAACTGGTTTTCCCTTAGGGGTTTTTCCAGGGACAATTTGTCTGAAAATATTGTGTTCATTGTGTTACGCATTTCTTTCCGTATTTTTATTTTTTTACTAAGGGTAAATAGTTTTGAAGGGACTATACCCTATATACATAAGGGCTCAAAAGCCATATATCAAAAGAGGTAGAAACAACCCAAAAAAGAGCAAAACAACCAACACCAGAGGGCTCAACAACCAGATAATACAACATAGTAATATAAAAGGATTAAGATGTACAGTGATCCGAATAACAGTAGAAGAGACAAAAAAACTAACAAGAGATACCCATCATTGGTTATCTCAACCAAAAATCAACACCAAAACCGTCAGTCAACAACAACTTCACAGCTAGTAAACAACAACAGAGCTCTGCATCACTTGATAACCTAGTCAATCTTGGCTTTGATCGTTTGAAGTGAGACAAAGAATGCAATGGCGGTGGCCTGGGAAGGGTCTTTCAGATCCACCTGAGCAATTACAATATCTCTTTTCTCCTTGGGGCCCCAAATGTCCTCAGTAATCCTGCTGAGACTGCATACACTATGAACATGCTGTTCGATGAAATTGTAAATACTTTTAAGGGCAGAAAGGATATAGTCATTACGGCCTTTTGCATTTCCAAGTCTGCCATCCAGAGATTGAAGCTTCTTGAAAACTTCAACAGTGACATCCTCCTCATCATCATTTTGCAGTTTCCCTTTTCCCTTAGCTTTTTCCATATTTCTTATAACACTCTTAAGCTCTTGAATTTACTTTTCCATCCTACCCACTATGACCAAAAAATCCTCCTCCTTAGGCTCCTCCACCGGATGGCTAATGTGCAAGAGATTCTCGGCAAGCTCTAGGGCTTTGTGACTTCTAAGAACCCTCTGAGAAGCAGGGACCTTAGTTTTCATACCCTTCCTTTTCTTGCTAGATGAAGTAGTGTCAAGCTTCCTTTCGAGTAGGGGAAGGATGGAGGTAGTGGGGGCAGGGGGAGGAATGAAGGTAGAGGGAGGAGCAAAATCCAAGTGGGGACAGGCTGAGCAGTGGTGGTGAATAAGCAGTATTAACCCTTGATGGAGTGGAACTACCCTAGTATGATTTTGCACTTCCAGAATGGATTTCTCCAGCGAGTTTATCAAGTAATGAGGGAATTTGATGATTATGTTTCTACGAAAGTGATTAAGAAAGATCAAATGTTTTAGAGGAATAGTGATAAATCTCCCCTCAAGAGTTACATACCTAACAACCATCCTGGCGATCTCTGCAAAAGGCTCGAGAACCAAAGCCAACTTGATGCCGACTGTCACAAATTCAAGATGTTCCCCTTCATCCAAGAATTTATTTGTCTCCACCTCTCTGTCCACCCGCTTGTTAAAGAATTTGGTACCATCAAGACTGAGCCCAGTGACTTGAGCGATAAGCTACTCTGATATCTCAACCTCAATGTTGTTGTACTTAACCACGCGATTCCTCCATCCCTGAGAAAATTTAATAGAGATATCTTGATCAAAACCTTGGATTCTTTCAATGAAATTCACAAGACCCCCAATTTGAAGATAGTTCCAAAGCCCTATATCATATTTCCACACTGGATTATGGGTGGGCTCTGTCTTGCAAGGTGGTCCCCCCATTTTTCCAGTGACTCTACCCGCAATGGTAGAAATTTTAGCAATATGCGTATCAGTCTTAGATTTGTTTTTGAATCCCTCCCAATCACGTGAAAAGATGTAATTATTAGACCTTACTTTGTAATTAGTGACCCGCTCCTTAGCGTCCTCCCTATGACAAGTAATGATGGTTGTCCAAGTCACACAAATCTTAGATGATGTCATCATTATGTACTTAAAAAGCTGCTCCTTAGCATCAGCATTACAACCATTAGTGATTATTTTCCAAGTCATGTAAATCATTGATGATGTCTTTATTAACTTGAGTGGGAAGAATGTCCCCCCTTAGCTAGGTTTGAAAAGTATTGTTAACCCCAAAGTTTTCCAAACCATCTACTACCATATTGCCTTCTCGATAGGTGTGATTGATTTCAAAATGTTCAAAACTCTTGCAAATATCAGTAGCTTGAGCAATAAAATATCTGATTGACTAGCTGGGGGGTTGTTTTTTATTTAAGAGATTGATAATGTTCAGTGAATCGCCCTCAATTATAATATTTGGAATATTACAATCCCTGGCTAGCCTTATTCCCCACAGAGCAGCAAGAGCTTCAGAGTAATGGTTAGTTTGCGTACCCATTTTTCCAGAAAAAGTAGCAACAAAATAACCTCTGTGATCTCTAATGACTCCTCCACCTCCAAAATCTCCTGGATTGCCTTTTGAGGCCCCATCAAAATTCAACTTATGCCAAGCATTGGGAGGCTTAATCCATCGGATAGTAGATCTATCAATACCATTGTTATTCTTTTTCAAGATAGTGTCAATATTCCAAGCAGCCAGAATGTACTCTTCTTCCTCAGGGCAAAGTCTATTTTTAGGAGGTTTAAATCTTGCAATGTTGTCCTGCACAACAATGATAATTTCTTTGTAGACTTTGTTACACAACTTTTTAGTATTTCTGAAAATGACATCATTACGAGCCTTCCAAACTCGCCACATGGTGTGAGGTAAAACTAGTTGCCATAATCTCCTCACCACACAATGTTTGTAAGGAGAGTCCCATTGTTCCCAGGCCTGAAGACAAGTAAGGGGAAAGATCCATTCTTGATTTTAGTTTTCAAAAACAAGATGCCAAATTTTGGAAGTGTATTTACAATGAATAAATAAATGTTTGATGTCTTCTGCTTCTTCCTGACACATGCAACATCTATTCGGCATGATGAATCCTTTCCTAATGAGATTGTCATTAGTTAGTATCTTGCCTTTAATGATGAGCCACCAGAAAAAATTCACTCTAGGGGTTAGCTCTGGCATCCACAACTTATGCCACTTAGTATCACTTTCAATAGAGGCAAAGAAAGAATTGTAGCCTGATTTAACCGAGTATTCTCCATCAAAAGAATCTTTCAAAATGAGATCATCCTTATGATTTTGAGAACTGATATGAATTAGAGAGAGTTGATTCTGCAAAGATGAAACATCAGTCTACACATTATCCTCCTCAACTTTGAATTGTTTCCATTTTCTTTTGTTTTCATCCACCTCAATATAGCCCTGTACTTTGTGCCCATACTTTCTAATTAAGCTGTCTTTAATGTGGCCATAAGAGGAAATCCAGTTAATATCAGTCCATTTATCAATCCAGAAATTAATGTCTTGACCATCCCCAAGCTTCCAGTTACATCCCTGAGAGAGAATATGTCTGCTGTGTAGAAGATTGTTCCAGAAAATAGAACCATTCGGAAGAAACTGATCAGAAATAAAGGAAATCTTGCTTTGGTTGGAAAGGTATTTGATCTTAACCAACTCTGTCCAAGGCTTGTGTTCTTTTATAAGTCTCCAACCTAACTTTGCAATAAGAGCAGCATTCATATGTTTGATGTCTTCGATACCTAACCATCCAAGCCTCTTTGGTTTACAAACCTGCTCCCAAGCCACTAAATGGTACCTGAACCTGTCCTTAGTACCATGCCATAAAAAGTGCTTTTGAATTTTTTCAATACTATTCATCATTGCTGCTAGAATGTTGAACATTGACATGATATAAATAGGCAAGTTCTGAAGAGTGCTTTTTATCAATAAGCACTTGCCTGCACTTGAAAGTAAAGCTCCTTTCCAACTAGCCAGTTTTTTTTGAAATATCTTAATAAGATCATTCCAAACCTCATTAGAAATCTTGCAAGTACTCAAAGGGAGACCTAAATAAGTATCGGGCAATGAATTAATAGTGCATCCAAGAATATTAGCAATCTTTCTTTGCCTTTCTATAGGAGTATTGAAGAAATAGATAGAGCTTTTTTCAAAATTAACTTTTTGCCCTGAGGCTTCCTCATAAAATCTAAGGATAGTTATGATAGCCTTTGCCTCAATTAGTGAGGCCATCAGAAGAAGCAGAGTGTCATCAGCAAACTACTGGTGAGAGGAAACCTGATTACCAGAAGTAGGTTGAAAGCCCTTTATCATGCCAATATTAATAGCTTTTGAGATAGATCTGCTTAAACTGTCAGCCATTATAATGAACAATAAAGGGGAGATTGGGTCCCCTTGCCGAATTCCTCTATTGCTGGCAAAAAAACCAACCGGTTCCCCATTAACAACCACTGAGAATCTAGAAGAATAAATACAAGAATGAATAATTTTCCTGAATTTATTTTGAAAACCAAACTTGGATAAGACCTCATCCATGAATTTCTAGGAGACTCTGTCAAAAGCCTTATGCATGTCTAGCTTGATAGCCATCCCTTCTTTTTTACTTTTATCCATAGAATGAATTATTTCATGGACCATAATAACTGCATCCTGAATAATTCTTCCCTGGATGAATCCACTCTGCTGTTGAGAGATAATCTCCATAAGAATAGGTTGCATCCTGGTGGTTAGAATCTTTGTGAAGATCCGATATATTACATTAACCAAATTGATTGGCCTAAAATATTTGAAGTCCTTTGCATCCATCTTCTTAGGAGCAAGCACAATATGTGTATTATTTAACTCTTTGATAAGATTTCCAGTTCTATAAAACTCATTAACAACTTTCAACAGATCTTCGGAACAGATTTCCTAGCATCTTTGGAAGAAGTTGGCTGAAAAACCATCTGGGCCCAAAGCCTTATCCCCTTCTAAAGCGAAAACAAATTTTTTCAATTCCTCAATGGTGACTGTTTTGGAAAGACTCTTAAACCTCTCAGCAGGTAGTAAATTATTAGGAATGGAGTCTAAGAGAAAGGAGGCCGCTTGCTCGTTGTAGGAATTATTCTCAGTGAGCAGATTCTTGTAAAATTTGAGGGCTTCTTCTTTGATGTCTTCAGAATCCTTAGTAATGATCCCATTGTCCTTAGAGACTTCAGTAATTCTGTTACAAGCTCTATGCTTGAGGGCTGTCATATGAATTTTTTTTGTATTCCTGTCACCTGCTTTTAACCAGAGAGCTCTAGACTTCATTCTCTAAAAGGATTCTTCACAGCTGTTTATATTATGTAGATTTGAGAGAAGTTTTTTTCCTATTGATGATCCTCTAGGGTCATACCTTTCAAGGAAACTTTAATTTCAAAATCTTCCAGCTGTTGCTTAAGCTCTTTCTTTTTTTCAAAAATATTCCCAAAAACCTCTTTATTCCAGATTCTAACCTTTTGCTTCACATTTTTCAGCTTTTGAAGAATCCTGAATTGGGCCGTCCCTATTCCTTCCCAATACCACCAATCTTTAATTCTGTCCAGAATATCCTCATGCTCAAGCCACATTTTCTCAAATTTGAAATTGCAGTGGAAAGGTTTTGACCAATTGAAGAAATTTAGGGCAATAGGATTGTGATCTGAACCTATTCTAGGGAGAGAAGAGAGATGGAAATTCTAATCTAAGATCCAATTAGCATAAATGAGAGCTCTATGCAGTCTAACCTGGATCAAGTTCTCCCCAATTCTTCTATTAGACCAGGTAAATTGATTACCATGAAGTTCTATGTCCATAAGATTAAGAGTCGAGATGAAGTCAGCAAATTCTTCCATATTGATAGAAAATTCAGAGTTCCCTCCAAATCTTTCCGTATTTTTATTAGTGAAGTTGCAGTTGTGTTATTTTTCGATATTAGCTGTGAATTAGTTTTTGACAGTTAAATAATATTTTAAGATAGGAGATTAATAATCAGTGACTGCAATAGAATTTTCACATGGTATTAGAGCTGTGTTAAGGGTAGAAAAGGTTTTCCCTAGGAAAGAAATTGAGGATTTCTATAACCTAGTTTGATCTCATTAAATTATTTTTACTTTTATCCTTTGAGATGGCTTCAACTGGTTTGAGAGATCAGGACAAATTAGATGGTGCCTTCAATTTTGGTGTCTGGAAGGCCATACTTTCTTTATTGTTGGAAGAGAATGGTATAAAGGATTATGTTACCACTGTTGTAACTGTACCTATATATGCAACACAACTTGCAACATACAAGAAAGAGGATGCCAAGGCGAGAAGGATTGTCCTTGATGGTGTCAAGGATCATATTGTTCGACACATCTCTGAGTTAGATACGATGAAGAAGATGTGGGATGCCATTCTGAATCTGTACCAGAATGCTACCACTAACCAAAAGTTGATTCTCAGAGAAAAGTTAAAGAATACCTGGATGAACAAGGGAGAAGACATTATAAGTTACCTCACTAGGCTTAGACTCGTCAAGGATGAGTTAGCAACTATTGGAGATAAGCCGGATGATGATGAGCTAGTAAGAAAAGCCCTAAATGGGTTTACTAAACAATGGGATGTCTTTGTTCAAGTTGTTAGTGGACAAGACACCTTACCAAGTTGGGATCGACTATGGACTAATTTCACTTAGGAGGAGTTTAGACTAAGTCTTGTCAATGGGGCCAACAAGAGTTAGAAAAGTGAGGGAGAACAAGAAAACGTTGCCCTAGCGGGAAAAGGGAAATCAAAGAAGGGATTTAGCAAAGGATCAAATTCTCAAAGTGAGAAGAAGAAGGACATGTCTAAGGTCAAATGATATGGCTGTCACGAGTTTGGCCACACTATGTTAGTAACTACCCACAAAGGAAGAAGAATGATAAGAAGGGCAAGAACCAGGTGGTGGCTTTAGTAAGTGCAAAGGAGCTCTCTAGGAGATTGGAGGATGAGTTTGCACTCATAGCTTGTATGGTCAGCTCAACCTCACAGTGTGTTTGGTATATAGATAGTGGGGCATCATTTCATATGACAGGAGTTACAGAGTACTTCTCCAGTTACCAGGAGGAGGACACCAATATCTAGATTTCTATGGGGAACTTGTCCAAGCTCAACCCAGTTGGGAAAGGGACTGTTCAGTTTCAGAGGGAGAATGGAAAGATAGTTCCACTTCATGATGTCTTGCATGTGCTAGGCTTAGGTATGAATTTGATTTCTGTATCTGTTCTTCAAGATAAAGGGTATACTGTAATTTTTAGAGGGACACATGTGTTGATTAAGCACAAGGATTGGAAATCACCCATAACTATTGGAGTTAGGAGTGGTTGCCTTTATAGGTTACAGTTTGATACTCCTAAGGCACTTATGTGCAGTAGTAATCCTAGAGATCTTGGAGAGCTATGACATAGGAGGATGGGCCATATTCATCATGGAGCACTTAAATTGCTTCGTGAGATAGTGACAGGTGTTCTAGAGGTGAGCACAAAGCATGATGATGTATGTAAGGGATGTGTGTTGGGGAAGTTTGCGAAAGCATCTTTTCCAAGGAGTGAAAATAGATCTAAGGGTGTTCTTGATCTAGTAAATTTAGATGTATGTGGACCAATGTCGACAAAGTCTCTCAGAGGATATGTGTACTATGTTACATTTATTGATGATTTCTCTAGGAAGATCTGGATATACTTCTTGAAGACCAAGGATGAGATTTTCAGTCACTTCCAAGAGTTTAAGGCTCTTGCAAAGAACTCAACAGGAAGGAAGATAAAGGTTCTCCGGTCAGATAATGGAGGTGAGTACAAAGGAAATGACTTCCAAGATTTGTGTACCAGAGAAGGAATCAAGAGAGAGTGGATGGTTCCTTACAATCCATAGCAGAATGGAGTTGCTAAGAGGAAGAACCATTCTATATCGGAGGCAGAAAGGGCTATTCTACATGACCAGGACATGCCCCGCTATCTATGGGCAGAGGCGTGTAGTACAATAATATACATTGAGATTAGGGTTCCACACAAGGTACTAGGGAAGATGACACTAGAGGAAGCTTTCACAGGGAAGAAGATAGATGTAGGTCACTTCAGGATATTTAGGAGTTTGGCATATTGTCATATTCCAGAAGATACACATACCAAGTTAGATTAAACTGCAGAGAAGGGATACCTTGTTGGGTACAGTGAAACTTCAAAGGCATAAAGGATTTTTATTCGAGGGACTAGAAGAATTATTGTCAGACGTGATGTCAAACTCATGGAGGACAGCATTTAGAAGGTCTAGATATTTTCTAGCAGATGATCAAAGTGAGAAACCAACAAAATCTCCAAGTGCAAGTCAAGGGCAACAAAGCTCAAGTACAGTTACTAGTACAATCATAGACTCAGGTAGTGAAGATTCACAAAGTATGGAGCAACTGGTGCAGCAGAATATGCATCTAGAAGATTTAGAGGTTGATATTTCATCCTCTACAGTTGGCAACAAGAACCGTGAGGTTCAAAACACACAAAGGGATACTCAGGGGTTTGTGGGAGCTCCTAGGAAGAGTACGAGATAGAGGAAAGAACTAGCCAAGTTTAATGACTATGTGGCATTAGTCATCCAATTGGTAGATAGTGAACCTTCCAGCTATCAAGAGGCTACACAACATTAGGTATGGCAAGATGCTATGGTTGAGGAATATACTTCAATAATGCATAATGATGTGTGGGAGGTAGTGACTAGACCAACAGATAGGGCAGTAGTTGGATCACACTGGATCTTCAAGATAAAGCACGGTGTAGATGGTAGCATCGAGAAATACAAGGTAAGGTTTGTGGCAAAGGGGTTCTCTCAGAAGGAGGGAATAGACTATGAGGAGACATTTTCTCCAGTGGCCAGGTATACTTCTATACGAGCTGTAATCTCATTTGCAATGCAGATGGGATGGCAAATCCATCAAATGGATGTCAAAACAACATTCCTTAATGGTGAATTCAAGGAGGAGGTATACATAGAACAACCAGAAGGCTTTATAGCACACAACAAAGAGACCCACACGTGCAGATTGATGAAAGCCTTGTACAGACTCAAGCAGGCTCCTAGAGCGTGGTATGAGTGCATTAATACATACAAGAAATGGGCTTTGTGAAGAGTGAGGCAGATGGTAAGCTCTACTACTTGGTGGTTTGGGGTGAGGCTCTCATTCTTGTTCTATATGTAGATGACTTGTTTCTTGTAGGTACACTAGGGCTCATAGAGGAGTGCAAGAGGGACTATATGATGGAAAAGTGACATGCGAGCATGGGAATCTACAAGTACCTCTTCCTCGTACCCGACCTCCTGAGGTCATGTCGAGACAGTCGGTGAATGTTTGAATATGAATGGATACAGACAAGCTAATCGGGTAATCTTAAATCCTCAATATGCAATAATGGAATCTGTAAATCTAAGGCAAAGAAGGCCCTCCTAATCTAAATTGGTGTAATGGATCATTCGGATATAATGATTGTTCGGAGGCTCCAATCAATGTCGAGCTCTACCGAGATCCTGATTCTTGGTTGTTGAACACGTGGAAAGTGGCATTGTGGGAGATTCGTATATATCTCTGGACAAGGTCATGAAAATGGTGATAGAGGGTTTTGTAATGAATTATGGGTGATTTTTTGGTCTAGCACAAAAAATATTAGATTGATTGGCTTCTATATTTAGTATGGAGAATTGCGTGATGATATCTGACGGGATTGTTGAGGATCTAAATACCAGTGTTCATAAGTTGATGTCAATACTTAATTGATTTGCAAGCTCGTTGGGTTGTGGGACTTGGGGATCACAACTGTGAATTCATGTTTGTTGTGGACCTGTTATGGTCAAGTGAAGAATCAATCCCTTCTTCCAAATATCCAGTAATCGTATGCCTTTTCAGCCTCTATGTTTAGAACTAGAAGTTGTATGATTTTCTCGGAATACCTTACAGGTGTTTTGGCAACTTGAATGTGTAAGCCAGTATCTATGTGAATCAGAAGATCTCCTACGTCATGTTGTGGAACTAAAGGATCAAAACCAAATGTTTGCTCTCTTTCGGGTTCTTGTATGGTCATATGGATATCCTATCAAGGCAGTCTATAATTGGGATGATTTGACCAGAACGTGTATGCCTTATCGTCTTCAATGTTTAATCCTCTCAATTGTGTACTAACTTCTCGTAGGTCTATTGTTGCTCGAAAGACCTGTATTCTAAGGTCTTGATCTATATCAGCTAGTGTTGTAGGTAGATTTGGTTGAGGTACTATTGGTTCAAATATATATTCTCTAGGCTCTCTAGGTCCTGTGATTGTCATACAAAATGATTCAACTTTTAACTAACATTAATAAACTGATTATGAAAGAAGTATTTACAATATGCAAGCTTTCTTCTATTTTTGATATTTTCGATGATGTATTTCAATGAAATTAAAGAGCACCTACTCTAGTATATTTATAAAATGGACAACTAATCTAGTAATAGAATAAAAACAAGCAAAGTAGCCCGATATGGTTATTTGCCTGTGCAGTTGTGATTTTATCCTAAATATCTAAGCAACTATTTATTTTGAATTTGAAAGACTCTCGATCCTACCTTAGAAGTAAGGAATGAATCATAGTTTCTTAGAAACTATCAATCCCCACAGCTTCCTTGGTTATATTGAGAGTGAAATTTTGACTGAAATGAAATAATTCACTACTCTATTTGATATGTTGTAATTAGAACTTTGATAGCTGAAACATGGCGTTTACAGAACAATGGTAAATCTAGTTGTGTGTGATTTCGTCCCCTCAGTGTGATCTCCTTGTTCCTTCGTGTCCTCAAGAATCAAGAAAAGTGTGTATATGACAGTATCAACAGAAGATGGTATTTAAACAATGGCAGCTTTGGATATAGACCGAATACAATGCGAGTAGGAGAGGGATAACACAAGTGAACAGAGCTTGACTATGCAATTCCTAGCGGGGTTTATTATGGGAATACAACGAAAGTGCACCAAGAGTTTTAGAATCTATCCTTGTGACAAAACAAAACTTGGAACTTTAATGGATTCTAGTCTAAAAATGAAGCTATTCTATATTAAACTGATTGTATGGAGCAGCAATGGAACAAGACTGAAACAAGAAGATTAAAATGACCTCCAAAAGACCAACAATGGAGGCAAAACATGAAATTGATAGAATTCTAAGCAAGAAATTGAAAGACTGAATAAGAGAATTGAGAAGATGAGGGGCCATTTGCTTGAAAACAAGTTGGCTATTTATAACCAATGCATTTACCAGAGGTAAACTCTCAATTGATCTCTTTTAATATAAACAAAGGAAAAACACTATTTCTAGGGAACCAAAAACATTAATGCAAGCTTAAGTGGTTGAAGAAAGTGTGTACATTTGAATACTTTCATTTGATGCGATCGTCAGAAGAATTTGGAAAATGTGAACAGGACTGCCGCCCTGCACAGGGTGGTGGTTACGGGACCACCGCCCAGTCAGGGAAGCGGTTTCATCACTGAAGACAAAGATGCAAGAAAAAAAGGGGGGAGAGGGAAAAACAAAGCATGCGGAGGCCAAACGGGGCATGTGGGACACAGACGTATATACATGGCAAGATTTTCTGGATCCCGAACACCTTGCGAGGAGACTTGTATCATCATTGGGGTATGTGTAACATCGTTCCGGCAGTGCAGTACCCTACAATCTTGGGTACATACATATTGCCCCCTCGGAGAAGCGTTTTAGCCATGAAGAGGCATAAAACGGTGGATCCGAGTATGGCAGTCCCGAAATGGGGAGTTAGAAGCTACACCTGACACACCCGTGTGTCAAAATGTCGTCATTCAAAGATCCCGCTATCTGCAAAATGAAAAGAGGACTCAAGTTCAGATAGATAAAATAATTTGAGAAATAAGACTAAATTGATATGAAATGAGGACTTACCAATTACACAGGGTTTAGAACTTACCTCCGTCGATGCTCAGACCCTGTGAAATACATTCAAAATTAGTTTTAAAATGTTATATATATAAAACAAACTCATTTTTACTATTCATTTGTGCGGATTGATTTGATAGTTTTTGAGCTCTGGGACCCACGGTGACGATTTCCGATGAGAGTATAGTCAAAACAATCATGGCGAGATAGCGATCATGCCTCTGAGAGCAGAACATCAATCCGCGAAGTCTCAGGTTAGTTCTTCTCGATTCATTATTTTTAAACCTAAAATGTGGAAATGATGAAATCTTTGTCTCGGGGGGGTCATTTTTGAAAATGTTAGTTTTAAACGTGTCTCTAGAGGGGGGTGCCCATAGGGTAGGTTTATTTTTTAGTTGAAATGGTGTTTTAATTTGTATTTGGGAATTTTTTAAGGTATACGACCCGTTTGTACTCGCAGGACAAGACCGCCGCCTTAAAAGGCGGTGGTTATGGAACCACCGCTCTGCAAAGGGCGGCGGTCCGTGACAGAGTGCTAAAACAATGCTTTACTTTATTTATTTTTACATTTTTTGCACTTTCACATGTTTTTAATAGTTTTTCCAACTGGATTTTAGTAATAACTTACTCCTTTTTGTGTTTTTGGGTGTATGCAGAAGAAAGAGGAGTATATTAGATGGAGCTGGGAGAGAGAGTGTGATTGGCTTCTAGTAGTGTTAGAGGCACTCTCCCAGGCGGAGCGAGATACACTGAGCGTGATATCCTCGGGACTACCTACCATGATTTATAAAGGGTAGTCCGATTACAGGGATAGTCACTGAGCCACCCGACTCTTGTCTGCTCCATTATTGAGTCAGACATTCTTGTGCTCCGCAAGGCTATCATGGGCATCCTTGCATCAAGACTGATTGGGGACAAGGGAGGAGATACTCTCTTATATTGTCAGGCCCCCATTATTGCACAAATTGAGGGCCATGGACGTGTCTACACTTGGGGAGCAGATATCCTCGGGACTACCTACCATGATTTATAAAGGGTAGTCCGATTACAGGGACAATCACTGAGCCACCCGACTCTTGTCATGAGCTGGGTGTATGAGCATATCACCCCATATGGGAGGGGTGTAGAGGTAGAGGATCCCAAGGCCGTCAGGGCAGCTAGGTGGACATGTATGACAGTTCTTAGAGCACCTCACCAGCCAGTGGCCTCCTTGACTACTGCAGACATGGATGCCACTCCTTATTAGGCCATGGCACGGGTATGGGGAGAGGAGATCGTTACATTGATTGCCTACCAGACTACCAGCCAGTTGATAGACAGGGTGAGGAAGTTGGAGATCCACCCTTTTGATAGAGTACCACAGCAGTTCAGCCTCCGCTATAGTGACATGCTTCCTCCAGCGGGTCCAGTATATAGATCTATCCGTGAGGCTCGGGGAAGTCCTGGAGGCCGGGGTTGGACTATTTTTACTCCCGGTGTTCATATCGCGGCTAGGAGGGTGGTACGTGCTCGAGGTAGAGCCGGTGCTCCTTAGGCACCTTTACTTTAGATTGTCGCTGGTCCCGCCCATAGTAGTGATGAGCCCATTGACGTGGAATCCAAGTCTGAGGAGTTCACGTGGGGAGAGACAGAGGAGGAGATAGAGGAGATGGAGATCAGTGAGGCATGTGGGGGAGATGATAGTGATCCCGAGTGGCATGACACTTAGGAGATCCTACGGGCAGAGAGGGCGGAGCGTAGTGCCGAGAGAGTGACTTTGGTCTTAGAGGAGTTGCTTTCTTAGGACTTAGGTGGAGATGGCGAGTCCGTTGTAGGCTGTCACATTGCCCCAGATGTGGGAGAGAGACATCAGTCAGCGGTGGCATCAGTGGCAGGAGTGGATCCTAGAGATCCTTCTTAGAGGCCCGACGATCTGAGTGAGTTGTCACTCTTCTCTTGACTTTTGTTTTAGATAGAATTGCCTTAGTTGTTATTTCTTTTTGTTTTGTTTACTCTTGGTTTTATCTTTGATCGTATTCTAACTTGTTTTCTCCTTTGTTTGTAGAGACTGCTGATGAGTGGCAAGACTTGATTCATTGAGTATGTACTCATACCTTACTTCTCCCCTTAGAGAAGACTCGTGCTGAGCTTTCTGTGGACATGGGGGAGCCTTCAGCAGCCGGTAGGCATACTGATGTTTTTGCCTCTGTCTGGCATGTGGCAAAGATCATGACTTCTCTCCACGCTGAGGTAGTTGGATATAGGATGATTGAGCGCTTGATGAGGAGGAGTCATTCTCATACTGAGACGATAACTACTGGCCGTGATCATGAGCCCTATGTGCATTCAGAGCGCCAGCGTATCCAGAGTCCTAGGTGTGGTCATACACCCTCCGAGGGATCTCATAGAGGCTGAGAGATCATAGTGTTTTCTTATTAGCGACCTTTGGTCTATTATATGTACGATTTGTTTTGTATTTCTGGGCTCATTGAGCATTTTGACCATGCCTTAGCGCATGATGGCACTGTATACGAAACACCACACACACACACACATATATCTTTTTAGGTCTAAACTCTTGGCGCCTAGAATTTTGTGACTAGTTTCCACATGTGTACTTAGATGTTTTTAGGATATTTGTTTTCATGCTTTTTAGAATGTATGCGATGGATAAAAAATGATAGCAAATGTTGAACATAATGTTTTTACTTTGTATGTTTTTCTTGTAATGCTGATATGAGATGATATTAACATATGGTAGTACTGAACTTTTTGAACTCTTTGGGAAATGTTTGTAATTTCTTCTCATGTTGGAAAAATGTGATGAATGTATAGTGATAAAGAGATGAATTTTCCCCATTCCCAACTCCATGCAACCAGTAAGATACGAGGGCTCTACACCAAGAGTTGGGAAGGGTACAAATTGTATGAGTTTGACTGAATGGAAAGATGAGAGACAGACAAACCAGTAATAAAAACCAAACGTAGACCTACACACTCGCCCTATTCAGAGCTAACACCAAGCTTAGAAGGCTACTTACTTTCCAGTTTATCTAGAATTAGATTTATAAATGGCAACATGGTTGACAAAATCTGGTTTTGGGGATTTGGTCTCTTTAGAACTTGGATATTTGTTTTCTCTTAATAGAATCTGATTTGTGCTTCTAGCATACCAAGATTTGTTACTTTGTTTGAATGGACCCCCCACACCCTGCGTCATGCCTCTAGTAATAAGCATGGGTTTGTCGCCAAAGGCGGGATATAGGCGAGTAAGGGCACTTCTTTCCTTTCCCAACCTCACACCACTAGTAAGAGATACGGGCTTATCACCAAAGGTTAATGGGGCAAAGAAGTGTGTAAAATAAAATATTTTGTTTGTTTGGTGTTTTTGATTCCATTTGATTTTGACATTTCTGACTTGCAACTTTGGGATACCCTTTCTTTCAAAGAGATTTAAGAGGGATAAATGTGACACCAAGAAGCTTTTAGAATAGACCGTAGGTAAGGACAACTTCACCTAGTAGAAAGAAGGAACAAAACCAAGTATGCAGGCCTTGGTATGGTTTTCGTCAATACTTGTCTTGTCAAACTTGATGAGAAGATTTGAAAATACTTGATGATGTTTGAAGAGATGTGTTTTGGATGCTTTTGCCAATATTTTCAGAAATTTATAACAGATTGCTTAGGAGTAAGCTCCTGGACTACCACTTTTACAAAATGAGTGGACAGAGTGAAGCAGCTAAATGACTAATGCAATGTAAGTAGCTATAATGTACAAGTGGTAATTTTGACTTCTTATGCGTAAAAACGTTTAAGATGCAAGGAATTGACAGTTTCACCGAATTCCTCACCTTCTAGTGTGCACAAGAGATATGCACCATTTCCGTAGTCTTTCATGACTCGGTATGGGCCTAATCACTTGGGCCGGAACTTCCTTCCTTCACCATTTTTCTTATCGATCCATCTGTCTAGTCTTAAAACTAGATCTCCCTCATATATTTCTCGCTCATAGACCTTTTTGTTGTATTTCCGGCACATCCGGTCGGCATAGGCTCAGTGCCTTTGTTCAACATTTAGCTTGACCTCGTCAAGGCATTCTAGTTGAGAGAGGAGTGCCTCCTTATAAGCTTCTTCATCCAGAATCCCTTGTAATGAGATTCGGAGACTAGGTATTTCAACCTCAAGCGGGAGACCTGCTTCTGCCCTGAATACCAAAAAAAAGGGGTTGCCCCGGTTGGTGTTCTTATTGAGGTTTGATGGGCCCACAAGGCCGGATATAGTTTTAAGTTCCATTCTTGCTTGTTCTCCTTGACCGTTTTAAGGAGAATAGCTTTTAACGTTTTGTTTGTCACTTCAGCCTGCCCATTGGCTTGAGGGTGGTAAAGAGATGTCGTGTGATGGTTTATCTTGAACTTGCTACATAACTCACGAACTTCGTCATTTTTAAAGGACGTGCCATTATCTGAGATAATGACTTGTGGGCCACCATACCTACAGATAATTTGGTTCAGAATGAATTTGGCAATTACCAAACCTGGTATGGTGGTGAGAGGCATGGCCTCCACCCATTTGGTAAAAATTTCGTGGCTGTAATTATAAAATTATGGCCATCGGTTGACGAGGGAGAGAAATTCCCTATTAATTCTAGACCCCACATGGAGAAGGGCCACAGGGTCGCTATTGGTTGCAGGGATTGTGCCGACATGTGAATCTCGTGAGAGAATTCTTGGCATTTGTGGCACTTACGTACAAATTCTACTACATCGTGTTCGAGAGTGGGCCAAAAATAGCCCATTCGATGTATTTTGCGAGCAGTGGCGTGACCACTGAAGTGGCCTCCACATATCCCACTGTGGGATTCATGGAAAATCTTCGTGGATTCTTCTGTGTCGACACATCTTAGAAGCATGCCGTCGAAGGCATTACGATAGAGTACCTATTCTAGAACAACATATTTAGCGGTAATAATGCGTGACCGCCTTTTTTGTTATGATGTGGTACCTTCCGGGTATGTGTGGTCTATGATGAAATTGATGGTATCAGTGTACCAGGGACATGTAGAGATGGGGGGCCTGGTTTCGATGGAGTAGACACATTCATCAGGAAAGTCCAGATCTACCAGATTGCTTCCATCTAGTGGATTGTCAGCTAACCAATCTGCAATGATTTGTCCTTTAACAGATTTTTGGTTTACGAATGTTAACTCAAATTCTCCCTTTAAGGTTATGAAACGTCCAACCTTTTTAGATAAAGATCCTTGCACGAGGAATGTTCGTAAATGGTCTGTCTTTACAATGACCCTTGTTTCCTGGTTTAACATGTAATGTCTTAAACGTTTTGTTGCAAATATTATGGCAAGGCATTCTCTCTGCCTGTGTGTACTGTGTTTCGTAATCGAGCAATGTTCAGCTAATGAAATAGACCGCACGTTCTCGTTTATCATTGTCTTCTTGAGCCATCATACAGGCTAGCAAGACATGAGTAGCTCGTGAGTATAGGATTAGAGGGCGATCTGGCTTGGGAGGCATTAGCGTGGGTGGAGACAACAAGAAGTGTTTAACTGCTTCAAAGGCATCGTTGCATTCTTCAGTCCAACCAATGTTACAATATTTCTTTAATATATTGTTGATTGGATGAATAACAAAACTTAAATCTGGGATGAACCTTCGGATTGCACTGAGTTTCCCAAGAAATGAACTGATTCCAGAGTCGTTTGATGGTGGGATCATTTCAAGAATAGCGCAGATTTTGGCTGGATCAACATCAATCCCTCATGAAGATATAATGTAGCCTAGAAGTTTGCCTCCCATCACACCAAACACACACTTATCTGGGTTTAATGTGATGCCATATTAATTAATCATGAGAGGATGATATAGAGCACTTCTGGATGATCACAACGCTTCTTGGCCTTGGCCAACAAGTCATCCACATAGGATTCCACAATTTTATGGATAAGATCGTGGAATATGTATGTCATTACCCGTTGATACGTAGCGCCGGTGTTCTTAAAACCAAATGGCATGACAACATAGCAATAAGTTCCCCAGGGAGTTATGAATGTAGTTTTGGCTTGATCCTGTTCAGATATTTTAATCTGATTATGCCCTGAGAATCCATCCATGAGGGACAATAGTTCAAATCTAGCCGTTGCATCAACGATGACGTCAATGGATGGTAATGGGAAGTCATCCTTGGGACAAGCTTTGTTAATATCCTGAAAATCTATAAAAATGCGTATCTTCCCATTATTTTTTAGAACAGGGACGATATTAGATACCCATTATGAATAGTCAACGGGTTTGATGAATCCCTTTTGGAGAAGCTTTATTACTTCCTCTTTTACCATGAGAGCCACTTTTGGCTTCATTGGTATTGACTTTTGTTTGATTGGTTTCGCATCTGGTTTAGTGACAAGATTATGTACCGCGATGTGTGGTGTAATTCCCGTCATTTCTTTATAGTTAAACGTGAAAGCATTTTGATGTTCTTTGAGGATTTGAGTGTGTATTTCTATCTCCTCCGAAGTTAATGAGGATCCTAACTTAAAAATTTTTGGTTCTTCCTCCGTTCCGATGTTTATGTCAATGGTTTCTTCTATTAAAGAAGCATTACCTTCTTCAAATTTAGGTGGGGTTGGAGGCAGTTCCAAGCTTTCTCTGTCTTCTATCTCGTAGATATTGAGATCCTTTTGTGGAGGAGACTCTACCATGTGATTTCCAAAATAGGAAGAGGAATGTGGTATTAGGGAGAGATCCACTATGCGGTGAGCAACGTGTAGCTCCGCATAAGCATTTAGATATTCGAGAGTGATTCTATCATCGTCAAAGTGATCTATGATAGAAGAATCATCCTTAGCTCCTCCATGAGTCAAAAGTGAGTTTGTTGGTGCTTTACGCACTAATGGTTTGGTACGGAGAGACACTGTGAAATTTGTATCTTCCAACTCACTGTTTGGAGTGAAACGGGAGGCTGAGGTTGTTATTGAATCTGCGAGAAGGTTGTGCTCTCGTGGGATTGCTTCAATTGATATGAAGTTAAATCCCTTGCTTAGATCTAATACCACTGTTTTGTATAGTTGTAAATGTTCAACCCTAGCTTCATATACTTCGGAGAATTGATTTGCAACTAGTTGCAAGTCTCCTAGCACTCTAATGTCATTGACACCCATTCTTTTGGCTAGGATGAGGCCAAGGAGGAGATATTTGTACTCATACCCGTTGTTTGTACATTCAAAGTTTAATTTAAAAGCGAAAGGAAAGATCTTTCCTTCAGGTGAAGTAAAGATCACTCCTGCCCCAGCTCCAAATCGACATCTAGCTCCATCGAAGTGGAGAGTCCAATACTTGTTTGGAAAAATGGATGTTGGAATATCTGTCGTATCTATTTCCTTTGCTTCGATTGATTCTACCATGAAAACTTCGTCTGATGGAAGAGAAGAAATTCCTAGGGTGTGTCCCATACCCATAGAATCAAATGGTAGGAGACTTGGTAAGTCTTTCTCTAGCAACTCGACAATTTTGGCGGTAGTCCCTAGCGACACTGTTTTTATAACATTGGTCTCATTTTTGAATGCTTGAATGTCCTCGGCTGGATTTGTAACTTCTAACTATGTGGTGGGTATCAACTCTTCTTTTGGTTTCAAATTAATTGGTTTGATGAGTTGATTTGTTGGGAGTTCAAACTCGGAGTGAACGCCCGGTCTTTTCTTCAAATCAGCTAGGTGTATATCGAAGGGTTTTGGGTCACCTTGTGCCATAAATATTTTCCCTAAGTGTAGAAATCTTATTTCTTGGAATAACATGGAAGGGATTGCCTTCATGTGGTGTATCCATGGCTGACCAAGGATCATATTATAGTTGGTTTCCCGATCTATAATATAAAACTCGGTGAGGACCGTCTTGGGTCCTAAAGTGACTGGTAAAACTATGGTTCCAATCGAGGTGGCCTTGAGGCTATCATATCCTCTTAGCGTATTTTGTGTTGTGGAACAATTTGTCTCTCCATATCCTAACTTTTGAAGAAAAGCAAAGGGGACTATATTAACTGCTGCCCCATCATCAACCATTGCACATTTAACATAATTATTGTAAACCCATACTTGTAAATGTAAAGCTTGGTCGCCTCTTCGTGCAATTTCAGCGTCTGTTGGCATTTTTCTTATATCAAATATAAATTCAGTATCCCTATCTGGCTGCCCCAGAGGATAAACGTCAAAGTCTACATGGTTTACTTGCGTTTCCAGAGGAGTGATGTTGATTAAATGACCAAGGCCTAACGCTTCTAAGAGGGCAGCCCTGTGGGCGGGAGAGTTTTTTAACAAATCCAAGAAGGAGATGTGAGAGAAGGTTTTAGTTAAATCGTTAATTAAATCATAGGTGCCTATGGGTTTTACCAACATTCGTTGACTGTTGTCTGGTTCTAATGGATAACTTGTAGTAGGTTGAGAAGAATAATCCCGTGTTCTTGTTATGGTTTCTACGGGTAATTCAGTGTCTAACTCTACTAAACCAACTATCTTGGTTTGGGGTCGAGTTCCTAGTTGGGGTGTGACTGGTGGATTTAATGAAATTGAAGCTTCATGATCATTGTTCCCTGTTACAACACCCTTGTTTGTTCCGTTAGGATCTAACCTGTTATTGTTAGAATGGTTTGGAAGTGGATCATTAAAGATCTTGAGGGGTGCATTTTGAGGGGAAACTACCCCTGCATAAGTGTTTTGCTTTGGTATTACAGAATTTGCTAAAAACATATCTATAAAGAGTTGTTTTTGTTCTTCTGGAAAACACTGCATAAATTTACTATATTCACGACAATTCCTAGTATCGTGGCCTTGTATTTTGTGGAAGCCACAATACAAATTGGGATTGTAATTTCAAGGCTGTTGATTAAAACCCTGTTGTGGCACAAAATTCTGATAAGGTTGCTGATTGTTAGAGTTAAAAATTTGAGGCTGTTGCCTTTGGTTTTGACTTTGGTATCCAGTTGGGTTTTGATTTGGACCTTATGTTTGGATTTGTTGTCATCGTCGTCATTGTTGTTGTTGTTGTTGTTGTGGTGGATGATTAAAATCCACCACGTTGATTGTTGGAGTAAAATTATTATTTCGCTGATTATTTATTGGTGGTGAAATGTTTACAACGTTTGCTCTTTTAACTTGGTCAGTTACTCCATCTGTTGTAACTCCGTGGTTCTTGTTAAGGATCTTAGGCCCTTGACTAGCGTTTCCGGTATTAGAATAGGCCACGGTGTTTTGATTGGGAGTGGTTAATTTCCCATTTGTCCCATATGTCTTGCGAATGCTATCTATTGCTGCTTGGTCGATTCGGAGAGCACTCTCGAGTACTTTATTGTAAGTTCTTAGTGGGAACTTCTGGACTTCTTCCTTTATCTCTCTATTGAGAGAATTAAGGAATAAATCACATAGTTCCATTTGATGCATGTTTGGAGCACTCGTTGATGAGTAGAGGACCGTGCGCCACCTTTGAATAAAATGGGCAGGGGACTCATTATGTTCTTGTTTAATATGCAAGAACTCCCTGATTCCCATTCTTAACAATTTGTTCATGTCAAAAGCTTTGATGAACTCTTACACGAGTTGTTTAAATGAGTGTATCGAGGCTTCAGGTATTCTGTAATACCAATCAAGGGAAATACCCTCTAAGGTCTTAGGGAATGTTTTAGCGACAACCCCGTCCCAAGGGAGTAACTCCCGTATGGCTGTGGCATAGGCCTTAATGTGTGTGTTTGGATCCCCTTCCCCTTTATTTTTGGGCAGATCGGGAAGAGGTCTTGGAAGCATAACACTCCGTATGGTGAAGTCTAGGGGCTCTTTTAAATATTCTGAATAAGTTCCTACTGCATAGGTTTCGACCATCGATGGTGCTTGCTGAGGGGGTGGAGGTGGAATGGGTTGTTGATATGGCATAACATATGTATTTGCAGGGGCATAAGGGAATCCCTGTGGTTGAACAAACATCTCGGGAGAAGAGAACATGTCTCCTTATGGTGACTTCGAATAAATGTTTAAGTAAGGCGGAGCAATGTTTTGGTATGGATTATTTGGTGTCAAGCTGGGAGGTGTCATGTTTTCTACTGGAGCGGCGTTTGAAAATGCGGTCTTAGTTGGTGTTTGCTGTGGGTAAATATAAGGGTTTTGAGGAGGCATGCCTAATGTTCCTGTTCCTGTAAGGAGGTCAACCTGACTGGGGTGAGGCAGAGGGTTGGGGATTCCTGTTTGCCCAAAATATAAACTTTGGTTTGCTTGAGTGAGTTCCATCCCTCTAACCTTTTCAGCGAAGGCTGAAATGACCTCTATTGGTGAAGACACAGTGTTTTGTCTTAAGGGCGTTTGTTGCATCACTTAGGTTGCAAAGGGGTATGATACCCTGCTATGAATTGGTCGTTACCCTACCAAGCTTCACCGAGGGTATTTCCCATAGGTGGAGAAATGGGGGTGTTTTCTTGGAATAGGGCATCGGACTGTATTTGTAAATTCCCTATAGGTGGATACATGTTTTGGAAGCGTTGTTCACTTTTAGCGAAGCGTGCTAAGTACTCTTCATCCAAAAAGGGGAGCGGGTTTGATTGTCTACTGATCAGTGGTCTGAACAAGACCCGAGGAGATGAAGTGGATTCTCCGGTAAACG
The DNA here is from genome assembly GCA_019776745.2 of Taxus chinensis. Classification (NCBI taxonomy): domain Eukaryota; kingdom Viridiplantae; phylum Streptophyta; class Pinopsida; order Cupressales; family Taxaceae; genus Taxus; species Taxus chinensis. Next base: position 454,304,465 of record CM034155.1, on the reverse strand, counting down.
TCATATTATTAGAGCCTGAAGGCTCTGGCTGTTGCGTTTGTGCAAACCAATCAAACTCCTCAATTCGGAATGAAGATCTTGAGCTAGTTCTTTGAGGGGGAGTTTGAGATGACAAGTAATTACTTGAATAGTTAGCAGCCCATGCAGAAAGCGAGGGCGATGGTTGTCTATTTTTTTGACTATAGTTTGTTTCGAGACCTGAGAGAGGTTTGCCATATGCGTCGTATCCTGAAATTTTTGGGGGGTATATGAATACCCACAGAATAATGGGAAAGAGCGAAGGTGGATGAAAGAAATGAAAAATAAAAGTGGAAGAACTATTTGTTCACGTCGGGTTCACCAATTTTGTGGTGAAGCTGATGTGAAGGCTAATGAGGTAGAGAAGATGAAATAGTTTTTTTTTCACGTCAGGTTCACCAATTTTGTACGATGGAAAAGTGACATGCGAGCATGGGAATCTACAAGCACCTCTTCCTCGTACCCGACCTCTCGAGGTCGTGTCGAGACAGCCGGTGAATGTTTGAATATGAATGGATACAGGCAAGGTAATCGGGTAATCTTAAATCCTCAATACACAATAATGGAATCTACAAATCTAAGGCAAAGAAGGCCCTCCTAATCTGAATTGGTGTAATGGATCATTCAGATATAATGATTGTTCGAAGGCTCCAATCAATGTCGAGCTCTACCGAGATCCTGTTTCTTGGTTGTTGAACACGTGGAAAGTGGCATTGTGGGAGCTTCGTATATATCTCTGGACAAGGTCATGAAAATGGTGATAGAGGGTTTTGTAATGAATTATGGGTGATTATTTTCTCTAGCACAGAAAATATTAGATTGATTGGCTTCTATATTTAGTACGGAGAATTGCGTGATGATATCTGGCAGGAATGTTGAGGATCTAAATACCAGTGTTCATAAGTCGATGTCAATACTTAATTGATTTGCACGCTCGTTGGGTTGTGGGACTTGGGGATCACAACCATGAATTCATGTTTGTTGTGGACCTATTATGGTCATGTGAAGAATCAATCCCTTCTTCCAACTACCACATAATCGTATGCCTTTTCAGCCTCTATGTTTAGAACTAGAAGTTGTATGATTTTCTCGGAATACCTTACAGGTGTTTTGGCAACTTGAATGTGTAAGCTAGTATCTATGTGAATCAGAAGATCTCATGCATCAGGTTGTGGAACTAAAGGATCGCAACCAAATGTTTGCTCTCTTTCAGGTTCTTGTATGGTCATATGGATATCCTATCAAGGCAGTCTATAATTGGGATGATTTGACCAGAACGTGTATGCCTTATCATCTTCGATGTTTAATCCTCTCAATTATGTGCTAACTTCTCGTAGGTCTATTGTTGCTCGAAAGACCTGTATTCTAAGGTCTTGATCTATATCAGCTAGTGCTGTAGGTAGATTTGGTTGAGGTACTATTGGTTCAAATATATATTCTCTAGGATCTCTAGGTCCTGTGATTGTCATACAAAATGATTCAACTTTTAACTAACATTAATAAACTGATTATGAAAGAAGTATTTACAATATGCAAGCTTTCTTCTATTTTTGGTATTTTCGATGATGTATTTCAATGAAATTAAAGAGCACCTACTCTAGTATATTTATAAAATGGACAACTAATCTAGTAACAGAATAAAAACAAGCAAAGTAGCCCGATATGGTTATTTGCCTGTGCAGTTGTGATTTTATCCTAAATATCTAAGCAACTATTTATTTTGAATTTGAAAGACTCTCGATCCTACCTCAGAAGTAAGGAATGAATCACAGTTTCTCAAAAACTATCAATCCCCACAGCTTCCTTGGTTATATTGAGAGCGAAATTTTGACTGAAATGAAATAATTCACTACTCTATTTGATATGTTGTAATTAGAACTTTGATAGCTCAAACCTGGCATTTACAGAACAATGGTAAATCCAGTTGTGTGTGATTTCATCCCCTCAGTGTGATCTCCTTGTTCCTTCGTGTCCTCATGAATCGAGAAAAGTGTGTATATGATAGTATCAATAGAAGATGGTATTTAAACAATGGCAGCTTTGGATATAGACCGAATACAATGCGAGTAGGAGAGGGATAACACAACTGAACAGAGCTTGACTATGCAATTCCTAGCGGGGTTTATTGTGGGAATACAATGCAAGTGCACCGAGAGTTTTAGAATCTATCCTTGTGACAAAACAAAACCTGGAACTTTAATGGATTCTAGTCTAAAAATGAAGCTATTCTATATTAAACTGATTGTATGGAGCAACAATGGAACAAGACTGAAACAAGAAGATTACAATGACCTCTAAAAGACCAACAATGGAGGCAAAACATGAAATTGATAGAATTCTAAGCAAGAAATTGAAAGACTGAATAAGAGAATTGAGAAGATGAGGGCCATTTGCTTGAAAAACAAGTTGGCTATTTATAACCAATGCATTTACAAGAGGTAAACTCTCAATTGATCTCTTTTACTATAAACAAAGGAAAACACTATTTCCAGGGAACCAAAAACATTAATGCAAGCTTAAGTGGTTGAAGAAAGCGTGTACATTTGAATACTTACGTTTGACGCGATCGTCGGAAGAATTTGGAAAATGTGAACAGGACTGTTGCTCTGCATAGGGTGGCGGTTACGGGACCGCCGCCCAGTCAGGGCGGCGGTTTCGTCACTGAAGACAAAGATGCAAGAAAAAAAGGAGGGAGAGGGAAAAACAAAGCATGCGGAGGCCGAGCGGGGCATGCGGGACACAGATGTATACATGGCGAGCTTTTCCGGATCCCAAACACCTTGCGAGGAGACCTGTATCATCATTGGGGTATGTGTAACATTGTTCCGGCGGTGCAGTACCCTACAATTTTGGGTACGTACATATTGCCTCCTCAAAGAAGCGTTTTAGCCATGAAGAGGCATAAAACGGTGGATCCGAGTATGGCAGTCCCAAAATGGGGAGTTAGAAGCTATATCTGACACGCCCGTGTGTCAAAATGTCACCATTCAAAGATCCCGCTATCTACAAAATGAAAAGAGGACTCAAGTGCAGATAGATAAAATAATTTGAGAAATAAGACTAAATTGATATGAAATGAGGACTTACCAATTACACGGGGTTTAGAACTTACCTCCGTCGACGCTCCGACCCTATGAAAGACATTCAAAATTAGTTTTAAAATGCTATATATATAAAACAAACTCATTTTTACTATTCATTTGTGCGGATTGATTTGATAGTTTTTGAGCTCTGGGACCCACGGTGACAGTTTCTGACGAGAGTATAGTCAAAACAATCATGGCGAGATAGCGATCATGCCTTCGAGAGCAGAACATCGATCCGCGAAGTCTCAGGTTAGTTCTTCTCGATTTATTGTTTTTAAACCTAAAATGTGGAAATGATGAAATCTTTGTCTCGGGGGGGTCATTTTTGAAAATGTTAGTTTTAAACATGTCTCTAGAGGGGGGCGCCCATAGGGTAGGTTTCTTTTTTAGTTAAAATGGTGTTTTAATTTGTATTTGGGAATTTTTTAGGGTATATGACCCGTTTGTACTCGCAGGACAGGACCGCCACCCTGTGTAGGGTGGCGGTTACGAGACCGCCGCCTTACAAGGCGGCGGTTATGGAACCACCACTCTGCACAGGGCGGCGGTCCGTGACAGAGTGCTAAAACAATGCTTTACTTTATTTATTTTTACATTTTTTGCACTTTCACATGTTTTTAATAGTTTTTCCAACTGGATTTTAGTACTAACTTACTCCTTTTTGTGTTTTTGGGTGTATGCAGAAGAAAGAGGAGTATATTAGATGGATCCGGGAGAGAGAGAGTGATTGGCTTCTAGCAGTGTTAGAGGCACTCTCCCAGGCGGAGCGAGATACACTTCAGAGGGCTGGAATTTGGAGGATTGCGTAGGTTCCTCACGTTGAACCTGCCAATCACATACTGTGTGTCTTATTTTCTTACTGGGACACGGATCGGAACACCTTCTGATTGTCAGGAGTTAGGGGCGAGTGGTCCATCACTCTGGAGGATGTTTACCGAATACTGGGGGTCCCGATCCTTGGGCGGCGACTGTCTCTTAAGATATCAGTTTCGAGATCTCAGGTGGTTTAGTGGGCCACCTACATGGGGGATGCAGTTGTATCGATGGGATCAAAGAAGGGAGTGAGGATCCGCTCCATTATTGAGTCAGACATTCCTGTGCTCCGCAAGGCCATCATGGGCATCCTTGCATCAAGACTGATTGGGGACAAGGGAGGAGATACTCTCTTATATTGTTGGGCCCCCATTATTGCACAGATTGAGGGCCATGGACGTGTCTACACTTGGGGAGCAAATATCCTCGGGACTACCTACCATGATTTATAAAGGGTAGTCCGATTACAGGGATAGTCACTGAGCCACCCGACTCTTGTCATGAGTTGGGTGTATGAGCATATCACCCCATATGGGAGGGGTGTAGAGGTAGAGGATCCCGGGGCCGTCAGGGCAGCTAGGTGGACAGGTATGACAGTTCTTAGATCACCTCACCAGCCAGTGGCCTCCTTGACTACTGCAGACATGGAGACCACTCCTTATTAGGCCATGGCATGGTTATTGGGAGAGGAGATCGTTACATTGATTTCCTGCCAGACTACCAGTCAGTTGATAGACAGGGCAAGGAAGTTGGAGATCCACCCTTTTGATAGAGTACCAAAGCAGTTCGGCCTCCCCTATAGTGACATGCTTCCTCTGGTGGGTCCAGTATATAGATCTATCCGTGAGGCTCAGGGAAGTCTCGAAGGTCGGGGTTGGACTATTGTTACTCTCGGTGTTCCTATCACGGCTAGGAGGGTGGTACGTGCTCGAGGGAGAGCCGGTGCTCCTCAGGCACCTTTACTTTAGATTGCCGCCGGTCCCGCCCATAGCAATGATGAGCCCATTGACATGGAATCCGAGTCTGAGGAGTTCACATGGGGAGAGACATAGGAGGAGATAGAGGAGATGAAGATCAGTGAGGTGTGTGGGGGAGATGATAGCGATTCCGAGTGGCATGACACTCAGGAGATCCTACGGGCAGAGAGGGCGGAGCGTAGTGCCGAGAGGGTGACTTTGGTCTTAGAGGAGTTGCTTTCTCAAGACTTAGGTGGAGATGGCGAGTCCATTGCAGGCCATCACATTGCCCTAGATGTGGGAGAGATACATCAGTCAGCGGTGGCATCAGTGGCAGGCGCGGATCCTAGAGATCCTTCTTGGAGGCCCGACGATCTGAGTGAGTTGTCACTCTTCTCTTGACTTTTGTTTTAGTTAGAATTGCCTTAGTTGTTATTTCTTTTTTTTTGTTTACTCTTGGTTTTATCTTTGATCGTATTCTAACTTGTTTTCTCCTTTGTTTGTAGAGATTGCTGATGACTGGCGAGACTTGATTCGCCTAGTATGTACTGATACCTTGCTTCTCCCCTCAGAGAACTTTGATAGCTCAAACCTAGCATTTACAGAACAGTGGTAAATCCAGTTGTGTGTGATTTCATCCCCTCAGTGTGATCTCCTCGTTCCTTCGTGTCCTCGTGAATCGAGAAAAGCATGTATATGACAGTATCAACAGAAGATGGTATTCAAACAATGGCAGCTTTGGATATAGACCGAATACAATGTGAGTAGGAGAGGGATAGCGCAAGTGAACAGAGCTTGAATATGCAATTTCTAGCGGGGTTTATTGCTGGAATACAACACAAGTGCACCGAGAGTTTTAGAATCTATCCTTGTGACAAAACAAAACCTGTAACTTTAATGGATTCTAGTCTAAAAATGAAGCTATTCTATATTAAACTAATTGTACGGAGCAACAATGGAACAAGACTGAAACAAGAAGATTAAAATGACCTCTAAAAGACCAACAATGGAGGCAAAACATGAAATTGAAAGACTGAATAAGATAATTGAGAAGATGAGGGGCCATTTGCTTAAAAACAAGCTGGCTATTTATAACCAATGCATTTACCAGAGGTAAACTCTCAATTGATCTCTTTTACTATAAACAAAAGAAAAACACTATTTCTAGGGAACCAAAAACATTAATGCAAGCTTAAGTGGTTAAAGAAAGTGTGTACATTTGAAGATTTACGTTTGATGCGATCATCGGAAGAATTTGGAAAATGCGAACAGGACCACCACCCTGCACAGGGCGGTGGTTACGGGACCACCGCCTTGTCCTGGGTGGCGGTCACGGGACCGCCACCCAGTCATGGCGGCGGTTTCGTCACTAAAGACAAAGATGCAAGAAAAAAATGGGGGAGAGGGCAAAACAAAGCATGCAGAGGCCGAGCGGGGCATGCGGGACACAGACGTATACATGGCGAGCTTTTCCAGATCCCGAACACCTTGTGAGGAGACTTGTATCATCATTGGGGTATGTGTAACATCGTTTCGGCAGTGCAGTACCCTACAATTTTGGGTACATACAAGGACCTTGCAACAGAGTTCGAGATGAAGGACTTGGGACTCATGCACTATTTTCTAGGCATGGAGGTGTGGTAGACAGATGGAGAGATTTTCCTTGGTCAAGGGAAATATTGCATTGAAATCTTGAAGAGATTCAAGATGGGGGACTGCAAAGCCATGTCTACACCTATGATCACTAATTGGAGGAAGGTAGATACATCCAAAGACAAAGATGTAGATCCCACCCTATACATGCAGTTAATTGGTTCGCTCATGTATTTGGTCAACACCAGGCTGGATATAACATTTGCAGTAAACTCTCTTAGTCAGTTCATGGTTGAGCCAAAGAGAGTGCATTGGACAACGACCAAGCATGTGTTGCGTTATTTGCATGGTTCAGTTGAGTATGGGATCAAATATGTTCGAGGTGAAGGAATCAAGCTGATAGGCTCTACTGACGCAGATTGGGCAGGGAGTACAATAGACAACAGGAGCACTTCAGGGTGTTATTTCAGTTTAGGATCAGGAGTTGTTTCTTGGTTCAGCAAGAAGCAGAATTCTGTGGCTTTGAGTTCATTAGAAGCAGAATACATTGTAGCTAGCATGGCGACATGTGAAGCTATATGGCTTTGGAAGTTGCTAGTGGCCTTGTTTGGTCATAAGGTTGAGACTACTGTGATACACTGCGACAATCAAAGTTACATCAAGTTGTCTGAGAATCTAGTGTTTCATGATAGGTCTAAACATATAGATATCAGGTATCACTTCATCAAGGATTGTGTATAATGAGGTATTGTTCAGCTACAATACATACCTTACAGAGGAGCAGGTAGTAGACATTCTGACTAGGGCATTGGGGAAGGCAAAATTTATCTTCTTCAGAGATAAGATGGATGTCGTGCAGAACAACTTCCTCGCTAAGAGGGAGTGTTAATTTGTTAGCTTGGACAGCTGTTCGTTCATTTGCTAAGATTAGATAATATTTATCTTATTGTTGAGAATGTATTTAATTATTTTTTAATTTTTTATTTCCTTTAGTGACACCTTGCAACCTATTTGTTATGGTTGTTAAGCTGTTATGTATCTCAGTCGTCGATTGAGAATCGATCTCAACCATTGGTTTACCAATGAGAGTAGTATAAAAGGAGGTCATTGGGCATTTGGAGAATAAAAGTTTTAGAGAAGCATTTGCAGTGCTAGCAAATGTGTTTGTAAGTTTGCAGTGATAGCAAACAGTCTTGCAGTGTTAGCAAGGGCGCCATGATAGCGTTGGGGATAACAGTGGGGGAATATCAGAGGAAGAAGTTGGGAGATTGTCGGAGTTCTGCCAGTAAGAGGCAAGGAATCTTTGTATCTCTTAATTTTCTGAAGTTAATATAATTCCTCATTTGTAGAACTGGTTTTCCCTTAGGGGTTTTTCCAGGGACAATTTGTCTGAAAATATTGTGTTCATTATGTTACGCATTTCTTTCCGTATTTTTATTAGTGAAGTTGCAGTTGTGTTATTTTTCGATATTAGCTGTGAATAAGTTTTTGGCAATTAAATAATATTTTAAGATAGGAGATTAATAATCAGTGACTGCAATAGAATTTTCACAAAGTCCATAATCTTTTCGTATGTAACACATTTGTGAGAAAATGACAAATGTTTACCATGGATGTAAATAAAGTTATATTAAATACTTTGCTTTCCCACATGGACAGGGAAGTCCATGAAGTCCTGAACCAATATGTTGCACAATGACGGATCCAGGAAACACCCAACATGGGGAAAATATAATTGGGAAGAAGGTAATAAGAAAAGTTACATGTTAGAAAGAACTGGTTGCGCCTTACACCTCCCTTTTGTCTCTGCAACAAAATCATTGTTTCAAAAGGCAGAAGGGGACTTTCCATAAAATGTTGTAAAATAGTTTTACTTGCCATAGAAGTACAGAAAACACGAGCTAAAGCAGGAGAAGGAATTATAAACCCTTTCTAATCTGGAAAGAAAATTGATTTCACTGTCCAATTTTAAATCAACTACTATAACCCATATACCAAAGTGTCCTTTGGTAAAGAGGAAGTAGGAGAAAGTCCATTTTATAAAATCATCACAAATACAACAAGACCTAAGCCCTTATGTTCATATTGGGCTAACCCAACTTCATGAAAGCCCACTGAGTATTGATCTTTAACATAGTATTAAAAAACACGCCTTAATAGGCATACTTATACCAGATTTTCCGGCCACCACATTGTAGCTGGTTCTACCAAATGCCTCTGAAATATTCCAGCACATCCAAATCCCAATATCTCCAAGAGAAAACAACAGTTTACGAGATTATATACTGCTTTAACATGATTTGTGGCCTATTATATAATTTGTCAATTCATCCCAAGTTTTAATCACTTAGCAGTAGTAGATGAAACAGGGAAATAGAAAAAATATAAGTGAGGCAAAATTGAGAATGAGAGGCATGTGATACTACATTGTGCATTGTGCTCTGTAGGATTGAGGATAATACGCGGTGGTTATATAGATCTTTACCAGCCCCGAGGAAGGAAGCATGACTGGTCCGCAAGGCCCCACCGACATAGGAGTCCATCCTAATAGCTGACATTTCTCATGCACGAATAATGTTTTCCGCATGACTGACATTGAGGAAGTCAAATTTGAGGTAGTGAAATATTACACTAGGAAGAGGGGTGATGAAGAATGGGATTGAGGGAGGAGAATTCCGGGAGGGGGAAAAATGTTGGAGGGAACATATGCAAAAAGTTCTTCTTTCATATGATAAGAAATAAATGAACCACATCCAATTTTTGTCAATTGTTCGAAGTAGAAAATAGGTTGGTGCATAAATCATCGAGGCAATGTAATTTTGATATAGCTAAGAAAATGAGGCCTTATTAGTCGATACTCCGAAAGTCAATAATTTAGTTTTACAATCTCATCAACTACGACATCATATCAACAAGGGATATTGAGTCCCCTCCACATTTCTCTAACTCTAAAGTGTCTTTGTGACAAGTGCAAGTGAATTACCCAAAAATTGCTTCGTGTTCTAATTACCCACAAAATATTTCTAGTCAACTGGTTTTGTGCCATCTTTATACAACATTATTTCAAGCCCTTTTCTATGCTTGCCCTAGTAATAGTAGATATTAGGTGCAAGTTTTTTCTTTGTGGATTTGTAATTGAAATTGTCTACTCAACATTGTAGTTTCTTAACAGTCATTAAATTTGAAGCATTTTCATGTGTATAATCTTATGGATGTTATTTTGAAATTTTTGCATTTTGGGACTTTCTTATATGAGGAAGTTCTCGAAGAAAATGAGAGGAGACTGTACGTCGGAAAAGTGACAGGCGAGCGTGAGAATCGACAAGTAACTCTTCTGCGTACCCGACCTCCCGAGGTCGTGCCGAGACAGCCGGTGGGGGGTAGAATGTGCAGGCAAACTAGTTAGGCAGTCTAATGTCTTCGACATGCACTAATGGTATTTGCGAATCTAAGGCAAAGAAGGCCCTTCTAACTTGGACTGGTGTGATAGATCGATCAGCGAGGATGACTGCTCGAAGGCTCCAATCAATATCGAGCTCTGGCGTGATTCGATCTATGAGTTGTGGGATGCATGGAAAATGACCCAGGATGGTTTCGTGTCTTTCTCCTGATAGGGTCATATGGTGAATATATTCAACTCTATGGGCGATTCTCTGGCCTAGTCCAAAATTCTCTAGCTTTGTTAGCTGTTGTGTCTAGTAGGGATAACTGTTGAATGATGATAGGTGGAATCGGAGTAGACTGAAATACTAATGTGCGTAGGCCAGTGTTTATATCTAATTCTGATTCGTGGATTCGTTGGGCTGTGGGATTTGGGGATCACAACCATAGACTCTTGGTTGTTGCGGTCCCGTTATGGTCATACGGGAGATCAAGTTCTGATCCCTAGTATCTAGTAGTCGTAAGCCTTTTCAGCTTCTACGTTTAGAATCAGCAATTGTGCGATTTTCTCAGAATACCTCACAGGTGTTCTAGCGAACTTGAATTCTTAAGCTGGTATCTATATCTACGAGGGTATCTCCAGCGTCTGGCTGTGGAACTAAAGGATCGCACCCGAATATTTGTTCTCTTTCAAATCCTTCTACAGTCATGCGGATGTTTTCTAGGATAACCTATAGTTTGGCTGTTTTGACCAAAACAGATGTGCTTGGTCGTCTTCGATATTTAACCCTCTCAACTGTGACCTGATCTGTTGGAAGTCTGTTGTTGTTTGGAAGACTTGTATCCTAAGGTTTTGGTCAATGTCAGTTATTGCCACTACGGTATTGGGCTGGGGCACAATTGGCTCGAAAATGTATTCCCTGGGCTCCCTAGGTCCCGTAATTGTCATGCAAAAGTGGAAATGAGACAAATTATAATAAAGTAAAATCTTAAGTGTACTTCTAACATATATAATCTCTTTTTGTATTTTCTGGCAATTTATAAGAAAGCAGCTATTTAAAATATTTAGAATTGACAACTAAACTAACAACGTAAAACAAACAAAATAGCCAAGTGTAGCTATTTGTCTGTGCAATTTCGTATATCTATTCTAAACAATGAAATAACTAATCTATCTGCAAGATTCTCGATCCTACCTCATAAGTGAGGAATGAATCATAGTTTCTCAGAAACTATCAATCCCCACAACCTCCCTGGCAATATCGAGAATAGAAATAACTGAAATAAAGCGATTAACTACTTTATTTGATAAGTTCTAACTAAAAATTTGAAATATGGATTCTGGATTTCACAGAATAGTGGCGAATCCGACGGTGTATGTGTTCTTGTCTCCTCAGTATGATCTCCTCGTTCTTTGTGCTCACGTGAATCCAGAAAAGCGTGTAATGCTTGCATCAACAGGAATAGATACTTGGATCAATGGACAGTCTTCAAAATGCAGACAGAATAGAATGCGGATAGGAGAGGGATAACGCAAGAGTACAGAGCTTGGCCTATGCAATTCCTAGCGGGGTCTACTGCGAATCGTGCAACAAAAGTGTCCAGAACCTGAAACTAGTCTGTATGAAGAGCAAAACCTGTAACTTTAATGGCTGCCTAGACTATCCTACTCCAAAGCAAAAATGTTTTTTGCACAAGTTGGATCTGTGGCTTACCAACAGTAACACAAAGCTAAAACAAACTTGTAACAACCTATGCTACCAATCCTAAGCAAACTAAAAGGACCATAGCACTGAAACATAAAAATTGGAGTGAAAATGGTGGCTCAAATAATGTTTGCACTTGCACAAGTTGGATATGTGGCTTACCAGCTGCAACACAATACTAACCAAAGCACTTCAATGAGAAAACTAAGAATAACAATGAAGGAAAACTAAATCTACTACAACAAGAAATTCAAAAAAAGCAAACTTTGGAGCAAAATTCAGAGCTAAATTCAGGGGCCATTTGCATGTGCACAAACCATGCATTTATAGGAATCCAAACATGCAAAGATCAAACCCAAACTGAACTCTTAAACATTAAACAAAAGAGAAACACTATTCCAGGGGACCAAAAACATTAATGCATGCTCAAGTCGGCAAGAAAAGCTGGTAAAGCGTTGATCTTTTGCGTGCGTTCCGTCAAAAGCACGTTCTGGAAAACGCGTAAAGGACCGCCGCCCTACTCAGGGTGGCGGTTACAGGACCGCCGCCCTGTTCAGGGCGGCGGTTGCGAGACCGCCGCCCAGGCAGGGCGGCGGTTTCGTCACTGAAGATCAAAAATCCAAGAAAAGAGGAAAAATAGGGAAAACAAAGCACGCGGGGGCTAAGCGGGGCATGCAGGATGTTAACGCATATCCGAAGAGCTCTTTCTGGATCCTGAACACCTTGCGAAGAGACCTGAATCATCATTGGGGCACTTATTACACCGTTCCGCAGTACAGTACCTTACAATTTTGGGTACGTACATTATTGCCCCCTCAGAGAAGCGTTTTAGCCATGAAGAGGCATAAAACGGTGGGTCCGAGTATGGCCGTCCCGAAATGGGAAGTTAGAAGTTATACCTTACACACCCGTGTGTTGAAATGACGCCGTCCAAAATTCCCGACTACCTGCAAAATGAGAAGAAAGAACTCAAGTGCAGATAGATACAATAATTTGGAAAATAAACGCTAAAATAATAGGGGAAGAGGACGTACCATTTGTGCGAGGATAGAAACTTACCTCCGTTGGCGCTACCGAGCCTGTGGAAGAAGATATTTAAAATGAATTAAAGCGCTATATATATGAAAGTGGGCCCATTTTCCTATTCATTTGCGCGATTCGATTTGATAGGTTTTGAGCTCTGGGACCCACGGTGACGGTTTCTCACGCGAGTAGAGTTAAAACGTCCGCAGTGAGATAGAGATCATGCCTCCACGTGCGGAACGCCACCCCCGCGAGATCAAAGGTTGGTTTTTCTTCAATTTTGTGTTTTTTCCCCCCTTCAATTTTAAAATGCTAAATTCTGTTGCAATGAGGGGGGGTTATTTTCGAAAATGTTTGGTTTAAAGGGTCCATCTACGGGGGGGCGCCTACTGGGTAGGCCCCATTTTTAGATTAAAATAGTCATTTTTTGCATTTTTTGGGCCTTTTAAGCCTTAAAAACCCGCGCGGGTTTTCGGGACCGCGACCGCCGCCCTGGACAGGGCGGCGGTTACATGACCGCCGCCCTGATTAGGGGCGGCGGTTACACGACCGCCGCCCCTTAAGGCGGGCGGTTACAAAACCGCCCCCCTCCTGCTCAGGGCGGCGGTTTTGCACAGAATGCAAAAGAACCTCACTTAAAAGCTTTTACTTGTATTTTTAGCATTTGTACGTGTTTTTATGCTTCTCTTGATATTGTTTAGATACTAACTTACTCTTCTTTGTGTGTTTTTGGGTGTATGCAGGCAAAAGAGGAGTACATTAGATGGAGCCGGGAGAGAGAGTGTGACTGGTTGCCTGGGGTATTGGATGCCCTCTCAGCAGATGAGGAGGACACATTGCAGAGAGCCGGGTATATTGCGTATATCGTGTGTGCCCCACGTTGCTCCATCTAGTCACATTCTTTGTGACTTATTCTCATACTGGGATGCAGATCGGAACACTTTCCGATTGCCAGGGGTCCGTGGTGAGTGGACTATCACTTTGGAGGATGTTTACCGCATCCTGGGGGTCCCGATCATCGGGAGGAGACTTACACTAGAGACAGCAGGCTCCCGGGCACAGATCGCACAGTGGGCTAGTTATATGGGGGATGCAGCCATTTCTACAGGGCCGCAGAAGGGAGTGCGAGTCAGATCCATTCCTTCTTTGCCCATCCCCATATCTTTCGACAGGGTATTATGGGGATCCTTTCCTCGAGACTCATCGGGGACAAGGGAGGGGACACCTTATTATACTGTTGGGGCCCCATCATTGCACAGATAGAGGGACATGGCCAGAAATATGCCTGGGGCGCGGACATTTTGGGGACCACCTACCATGACTTATACAGGGTGGTCCGATTGCAGGGACAGTCCTTGAGTCACCCCACTCTAGTCATGAGTTGGGTGTATGAGCGCTTCATTCCGTATGGCAGAGGCGTGGAGGGTGACAGATCCTGGGGTGGTGAGGGTAGCCCGATGGTCAGGTATGTCAGTACTCAGAGCACCTCACTAGCCAGTAGCCACTCTTACCACGGCAGACATGGAGGCTACACCGTACCAGCTTATGGCCGGTATATGGGGGAGAGGAGACCACGCCATTGGTCTCCTGTCTCCATCACAGGGCAGCTTATCGACCGCATGGGACGGGTAGAGGTACATCCCTTTAGCAGGGTTTCCTCAGCAGTTTGGCCTCCCATACACAGCTATGCTTCCTCCAGTAGCACCTATTTATAGATCAGTCCGAGAGGCTAGAGGGGGGCCTAGAGGCCATGGTTGGACAACGGTTACCCCTGGCATTCCTATTACAACCAGGGGGATAGTTCGGGCCAGAGGGAGAGCTGGTGCGCCTCAGGCACCATTACTTCAGATTGCTGCAGGTCCTGCTCATAGCAGTGACGACCCCATAGATATTGACTCCGATTCTGAGGAGCACACAGAGAGAGGGTCAGAGGAGAAGACGGACGAGAGTGATCCTGAGTGGCATGATACTCAGGACATTCTGCGGGCAGAGAGGGAGGAGTAGAGTGCAGAGAGAGAGACCGTGGCCTCTGAGGAGCCACTCTCCCGAGGCCATGGTGGAGACGATGAGTCCGTTGTGGGGCGCCATGTTGCCCCAACTACCACCGGAGCAGCCCCTCAGTCAGCAGCGGCATCAGCAGCAGGTGCTGGCCCTGGCGACCCATCTTGGAGGCTTGGTGATCCGAGTAAGTTATCCTCTCCTCCTTTTAATGCTTGTTTTGTTTTTAGAATTTGTTTTTGAATGTTAGTTCTCCTTATATTTGTATTGTATACACTTTAACCTCTTGCCTAGTTCCTAATTTGTTTTTCTTTCTTCGCTTTGCAGAGACTGTTGATGAGTGGCGGGATCTAATCCATAGGGTCTGCGTCGATTCTCTGATGATCCCTATGGATAAGACCCGTGCGGAGTTATCTGTGGATGCCGGGGGAGCCCTCAGCAGCCGGCAGGCATACTGACGTCTTCGCTCCCGTTTGGCATGTGGCCAAGATGGTGTCAACTCTCCGTACAGAGTTGGCAGGCTATAGGACAGTTGAGCGTCTTATGAGGAGCCACTCTCATGGCGAGACTACGACTGCCCCTAGGGACCCCGAGCCCTCCGTCCATTCAGAGCGCCAGCGTAGCCGGAGTCCTAGGCGAGGGCGCGCACCTTCAGCGGGATCGCGCAGGGGTTGAGAGGCCACTTGGCTTTCTGTATTTGTATTTAGATTCTTTTGTGTATTACGGGCTCTTTGAGCGTTTTGACCATGCCTAGTGCATGATGGCATTGTATACAAACATTGATTATTTATATATATGCGTCGATTTTGGATCAAAACTTTGTCACTTGTATGTGTCCTTTCTATTTCCAACTTTCTCGCGTATACTACGATGTATTTTTTTTAAATGCTTTCTAGAATGTATGCAATGGAAAACAGATGATGCAAATGTTTGCTTTCTTTTTGTGTTTCATGATGCTGATACATGATATTGTAGATATACTGTGATCTTAAATCTTAGTTTCTGTGAGCAATTTGGATACCTCATGATTGATTTTGTCAAAGTGATGAAAATAATCAGCATGATGAACAGATTAACTTGCCCCACTCTTAACTCCACGCAACTAGTAAGATGTGAGGGCTCATCACCAAGAGCCAAGAGGGGCGCAAGTTGTGGAATATGGTGAAATGATAGTGATGAAAGACAGACGACGCTTTGGTGGAACCAAGTTGAGAACTACAAGCTTACTCTACCTGAATGACTTCATAGTTTTGGGTGCAACTTGCTTTGCGGTTTATCCAGACTTAGACCCGTAGATGGCCACATAGTAGACAAAATCTGGGTTTTTAGGATTTTTAACTCTCTTGGAATTTTGAACATCTGATTCATTCGTTTATTGACTCAAAGTTTGAATTGATTGTTTATGACTTTTTAACATTTACTTTGTTTAGAGGACCCCCTACACTTTGCCCCATGCTACCTGTGAGAAGCATGGGTTTATCACCGTGGGCAAGGCATAGGCGAGTAAGGGCATTTCCATCCTTTCCCAACCCTACGTCACTAGTAAGAGACGCAAGCTCATCACCGAAGGTTGGTGGGGCAAGGAAATGTGTAAAATAAAATTTTCTGTTTTAATCACTTCTTGACTTGTCTATTTGAGTAAAATGTCAGTATATGCTTATTTCCAAAGAGATGTGTATATGGGATAGATGTGACACCATGAAGCTTCTAGAACAGACCATAGGCAAGACACCTATCCTAAGAAGAAATCAAAGCGAGAACAAACTTGCAGATCTTGGTATGGTTACCGTTAGGACTTCGTCATGTCTGATTTTGTTTGATAAAAGATTCTGAAGTGACTTGATAATGTTGAAGATGGAGAGATATGATTAAAGAACTTTTATGCCAGAAACATCACGAGTTTGAAATAAATTGCTTTGAGAATAGATTCCTTGATCACAATTTGTGTAAGAACAAGTGGACAAAATGATCCTAATTTGTATGAAAATGCAATGTAGATAGTTATAAGCAGCGTTAGCTGCTTACGCGTAGAAACGTTTGAGGTGGAGAGAATTGACTGTTTCGCAAAACTCCTCACCTTCTAGCGTGCATAAGAGGTATGCACCATTTCCGTAGTCCTTTGTGACTTGGTACGGGCCCAACCATTTGGGCCGGAATTTCCTTCCTTCGCCGGTCTTCTTGTCGATCCGGCTATCTAACCTCAGAACTAGGTCACCTTCATATATGTCACGTTCATAGACCTTCTTGTTGTACTGCCGGCACATCCGGTCGGCATAGACTCTATGTCGTTGTTCAGCGTCTATCCTAGCTTCATCTAGGCTTTCTAATTGAGAAAGACGTGCTTCTCTGTAAGCGTCCTCATCCAGAATTCCTTGTAGCGAAATGCGGAGACTGGGGATTTCAACTTCGAGTGGGAGAACTGCTTCTGACCCAAATACCAGCGAGAAAGGAGTTGCTCCTGTCAGAGTTCTTATTGAAGTTTGATGGGCCCACAAGGCTGGATATAACTTTAAATGCCAATCCCGCTTGTTTTCTTTCACTGTTTTAAGGAGAATGGCTTTTAGTGTTTTATTTGTTGCTTCAGCCTGCCCATTGGCTTGGGGATAGTACAAGGAGGCCGTATGATGGCTGATTTTAAATTTGTTGCATAACTCACGAACCTCTTCATTCTTGAAAGAAGTTCCATTATCTGAGATAATGATTTGCGGGATACCATACCTGCAAATGATTTGGTTCAAAATGAACTTAGCGATTACAGAACCAGGTACAGTTGTAAGAGGCATGGCCTCTACCCATTTAGTGAAATATTCAGTGGCCGTGATTATAAAATTGTGGCCGTCTGTGGACGAGGGAGAGAATTTCCCTATCAAGTCTAGGCCCCATGTAGAAAAGGGCCACGGGGTAATGATTGGTTGCAAAGCTTGTGCCGGCATGTGGATCTCATGAGAGAACTCCTGACATTTATGACACCTGCGTACAAACTCTATTGTGTCATGTTCTAGAGTGGGCCAGAAATAGCCCATTCGATGTATTTTTCGAGCGGTGGCATGGCCACCAAAGTGGCCTCCACATATTCCGCTATGGGATTCATGGAGAATCTTTTTGGGCTCTTCTGTGTCAACACACCTTAAGAGCATCCCATCGAATGCTTTCCGATAGAGGACTTGCTCTATAATGACGTATTTAGTTACAATAATACGTAACCGTCTTCTTTGTTGAGGTGTAGCTCCTTCTGGGTACTTATGGTCCATGATATAACTAATAATATCAGCGTACCAAGGGCACTCAGATATAGCAGGTCGGGTTTCGACGTAGTATACGCATTCATCTGGAAAGTCTAAGTCTACTAAGTCACCTCCGTCTAGCGGGTTATCAGCTAACCAATCTGCAATGATTTGTCCTTTAACTGACTTCTGGTTTACAAACGTTAATTCGAACTCTCCCATTAAGGTTATAAAACGTCCAGCCTTTTTGGACAAGGACCCTTGTGTGAGAAAAGTCTGTAAATGGTCCGTCTTTACTATGACCCTTGTCTCTTGATTTAGCATGTAGTGTCTTAGGTGTTTAGTAGCAAAGACTATGGCGAGACATTCTCGTTCCGCTTGTGTATAGCGTGTTTCGTAGTCGAGCAATGTTCGGCTAATGAAATAAATTGCACGCTCTCTCTTGTCATCGTCTTCTTGGGCTAGCATGCAAGCTAACGAAACATCGGTGGCCCGTGAGTACAAGATTAAAGGGCGATCTAGCTTAGGTGGCATTAGCGTAGGCGGTGATAACAGGAAACGCTTGACAGCATCAAAAGCTTCATTGCAATCTTCAGTCCAATTAATGCTATAGTCCTTTTTGAGTAAATTGTTGATTGGATGAACGGTGAAGCTTAGATCCGGGATAAATCTCCGGATTGCACCGAGCTTCCCGAGAAATGATCTGATTCCAGATTCACTCGAGGGTGGGACCATTTCGAGGACAACCCGAATTTTGGCTGGATCAACATCGATCCCTCGTGACGAAATGATGTAACCTAGGAGCTTTCCTGCTGTTACACCGAAGACGAATTTTTCTGGGTTTAGGGTAACCCCGTATTCTATCAGGCGTGAAAGGATGATGCGGAGCATTTCAGGGTGGTCACAACGCTTCTTGGCCTTAGCCAACAAGTCATCTACGTAGGATTCCACGATTTTATGAATTAAATCGTGAAATATGTATGTCATGGCCCGCTGGTATGTAGCACCGGCGTTCTTGAGACCGAATGGCATAACAGCGTAGCAATAGGTTCCCCAAGGAGTTATAAACGTGGTTTTAGCTTGATCTTGCTCGGATATTTTGATTTGATTGTATCCCGAGAATCCATCCATGAGAGACAAGAGTTCAAAACCTGCTGTTGCATCAACAATAACGTCTATGGATGGTAATGGGAAGTCGTCCTTAGGGCAAGCTTTGTTGATATCTCGAAAATCTATGCAGATGCGTATCTTTCCATTCTTCTTGAGAACGGGAACGATGTTGGATACCCATTGGGAGTAGTCAACTGGTTTGATGAATCCTACTTGAAGGAGTTTCATCACCTCCTCTTTTACCATGAGAGCTACTTTGGGTTTCATGGGTCTTGATTTCTGTTTAATAGGCTTTGCATCTGATCTAGTGACAAGGTTGTGCACCGCAATGTGGGGTGCGACTCCGGTCATCTCTTTGTAATTAAATGCAAATGCCTTCTGATGTTCTCTGAGAACCTGAGTATGTATCTCTACTTCCTCTGGGGTTAATGAAGAACCTAGCTTTAAAACTCTTGGTTCATCTTCCGTTCCGATATTGACATCGATTGTTTCTTCAATTAAAGAGGCATTACCCTCTTCGAACTCTGGTGGTGCCGGAGGTAGATCTATATCATCCCCGTTTTCCACTGCGTATATATTAGGTTCTTTTTGTGAGGGAAGATTTGTTGCGAGATTTCCGAAGTAGGAAGATGAATGCGGGATCAGGGATAAATCTAGCGTGTGATAGGAGAGATGTAATGCTGCAAAGGCATTTAAGTAATCCAAAGTAGCCGCATCATTTCCAACATGGTCTAGGACGGTAGATTCACTTCCGTTTGAAAGAGGATCCATCATTGTTTTTATTAATGGTTCGTTACGAATGGATACCGTGAAATGAGTATCTTCTAGCTCATTGCTTGGAGTAAAACGTGATGCTGAGGTTGCTATTGAATCGGCGAGAAGATTTTTTTCTCGCGGGATTGCTTTAATGGATATGAAGTTGAATGCCTTGCTTAAATCTATTACAGCGTTTTTGTAAAGTTGTAAGTGTTCGGCTTTAGTTTCATATACCTCTGAAACTTGGTTTGCAACTAATTGCGAGTCTCCTAAAACTCTGATATTATCGATACCAATTCTTTTGGCTAAGGTAAGGCCAAGGAGGAGAGCTTCGTACTCAGCGCCGTTGTTTGTGCATTCAAAGTTTAATTTAAAAGAGAATGGGAGGATCTTCTCTTCGGGTGAGGTAAGAATTATACCTGCCCCCGCTCCATAACGGCATTTAGCTCCATCGAAATGGAGAGTCCAATACTTAGCTGGAAGTATGGATGTAGGTGTATCTGTTGTGTTTGCACACTCTACTTCTACCATACAGAGATCTTCTGCTGGCAAGGAACCAACACCTAGGGAAAATCCTATGCCTACTGAATCGAATGGTAAGAACATTGGTGAATCTTGTTCTATCAACTCAACGATCTTCGCAGTAGTCCATAATGATACTATTTCTTTAGTTTTACCTTTAGGGATTGGAATTGTTTTGGCTATGTTGGTAGTTTCAAGATCCGTCGTTTGTATCAACTTTTCCTCTGGCTTTGAGTCAGAGGGTTTGTTAAGTTGATTTTTTGGCAGTTCAAATTCTGAGTGTACACCTGGTCTCTTCTTTAAATCAGCCAGGTGTACGTCAAACGGCTTTGGATCACCTTTGGCTACAAATACCTTTCCCAGATGCAGGAATCTTACTTCTTGAAATAGCGTGGAAGGGATTGCCTTCATGCGGTGTATCCATGGTCGGCCGAGGATCATATTATAATTGGTTTCCCGATCTATAATATAAAACTCAGTTAGGATTGTTTTAGGTCCTAAGGTGACCGGTAGTATTATAGTTCCTATCGATGTGGCTTTAAGGCTATCGTAGCCTCTCAAGGTATTTCGTGTAGTAGAACAGTTTGTTTCTCCATATCCCAGTTTTTGGAGAAAAGAGAAAGGGACTATGTTAACTGCAGCCCCGTCATCAACCATTGCTTGTTTTACGTAGTTATTATAAACTTGTACTTGCAAGTGCAGGGTTGGATCTCCTCGGCGTGCGATCTCAGCATCTGTGGGCATTTTATTTATTTCGAATATGAATTCGACATCTCTCTCTGCTTGTCCCGGAGGATAAACATCAAAGTCTATATGATTTACTTGTGCTTCTGGTGGTGGAGTGATACTAATTAAATGACCCAATCCTAACGCTTCTAAAAGAGCAGCCCTGTGAGCAGGGGAATTCTTTAGTAAATCAAGGAATGAAATATGCGAGAAGGTTTTTGTTAGATCATTAATTAGATCGTAAGCACCCATAGGTTTTGCTATGGTTTGTTGGACATTATCTGCTTCCGGCAGATGGCTTGGACTTGATTGAGAGAAATATTCTCGTGTCCTCGTAATTGCTTCAACGGGTAAATCGGAATCTAACTCTACTAATCCAACTACCTTAGGTCGTGGTTGACTTCCTAGTTGTGGCGCGACTAACGGATTTAGCGAGGTTGAGGCCTCGTGATCGTTATTTCCTGTTATTACACCTTTGTTTGTTCCAGTTGTTTTCAACCTATCGCGATCATGATTTGGGAGTGGATCATTAAAGATCTTGAGAGGAGCGTTTTGAGGGGAAACTGCCCATGCGAAGGTATTTGTCGTTGGTGACGTAGGATCTGCTAAGAACATATCCATAAAAAAATGTTTTTGTTCATTTGGCAAGCGTTGCATGAATTTGTTGTAATCGCGACACGTTCTAGTGTCATGACCCCGAATTTTATGGAAACCACAATAAGAATTGGGATTGTAATTCCCGTTTTGTTGGTTTGGTGTGTATTGTGGCCTAAAATTCCGATCAAACTGTTGCCTATTAGGACCAAAGTTTTGTTGTTTCTGGTTTTGATTTTGGTTTTGATAACCAAAGGAGTTTTGGCTTGGTCCTTGTATGGGATTTCGCCGTTGTTGTTGTGGATTATTAAAATCCACCGTATTGATCGTCGGGGTAAAATTGTTGTTTCTTTGGTTGTTTGTTTGCGACGGAGTATTAATGATATTTACCCTCTTAGGCTGGTCAGTTACCCCATCTGTTGTTACCCCACGATTTTTGTTAAGGATTTTGGGTCCTTGATTGACGCTTGTGGTGGTTGTAGTATTTTGAGTAGAGGTGATTAACCTCCCGTTTGCTCCATACGTCTTACGGCCACTATCTATCGCTGCTTGATCAATTCGCAGAGCGCTCTCAAGTACCTCATCATAAGTCCTTAGTGGGAACTTCTTGACTTCTTCCTTCACTTCTCTGCTAAGAGAATGAAGGAATAAATCGCATAGCTCCATCTGATCCATGTTTGGAGCGCTTACGGAGGAATAAAGGACTGTGCGCCACCTTTGGATGAAATGGGTGACAGACTCGTTATGTTCTTGCTTGATGTGCAAGAACTCCCTGATTCCTGTCCTTAACAGTTTGTTCATGTCGAAGGCTTTGATGAACTCAGACACAAGTTGTTTGAACGAGTGTATGGAAGCTTCAGGTATCCTATAATACCAATCAAGAGCAATGCCCTCCAATGTCTTAGGGAATATTTTAGCAACAACCCCATCCCATGGGAGTAACTCACGAATGGCTGTAGCATAAGCTTTGATATGCGCATTCGGATCTCCTTCTCCTTTGTATTTGGGCAAATCGGGAAGAGGCCTTGGAAGCATAACGCTTCGTATGGCGAAATCTAAGGGTTCCTTTAAATATTCTGAATAAGTCCCTATCGCATACGTCTCAACCATTGATGGTGCCTGTTGAGGAGGCGGTGGCGGAACGGGTTGTTGATATGGCGTAACATACGCATTGGCAGGGGCATAAGGCAATCCCTGCATTTGAGTAAGCATGCCGGGGGATGAGTACATATCCCCTTGTGGCGATTTAGAGTACATGTTTAAGTACGAAGGTGTACTATCCAGGAATGGATTGCTCTGTACTGGACCGGGAGGAATAGTGTTAGCGATTGTAGGTCTAGTTGGCACTTGTTGTGAATATTGTGGAGTCATACCTAACGTGCCTACTCCTGTGAGGAGATCTACTTGGCCAGAGTAGTATGGAGGATTGGAACTCCCCGTTTGTACGAACGAAGGATTTTGATTTGCTTGAGCAAGTTCTAAACCTCGCACTCTTTCTACTAACGTTGAAATGACTTCGTTTGGTGAAGTCACGGTATTTTGTCTGAGTAGCGTTTGTTGTGTATCTCGGTGTTGTATAGGCATGTGATAGCCTGTCATGAACTGATTGCTATCCTGCCAAGTTTCTCCAAGAATATTTCCTGTAGGGATATTTTCTTGAAAATGGGTCTCGGGTTGTATTTGTAAACCTCCTATAGGCGGGTACATACCTCGGGAGCGTTGTTCATTCCTAGGATAAGGTATTGATTGTCCATCGTCTAAGACCAAGTATGGATCTGATTGTCTACTAATAGGCGGTCTGAGTAATACCTGAGGAGATGAAGCAGATTCTCCAGTCAATGTCATATTGTTTGAGCCTGAAGGCTCTGTTTGTGTTTGAGCAAATTGCTCCAACCCCTCTGTTTGAAAGGACGAGTTATATCTAGTCCTTGGTGTTTGTATTGACAATTGGTTAGTCGAATAGTTGTCGCCCCACATTGAGAGTGAGGGTGATGATTGCCTATTCTGTTGGGCGTAGTATGCCTCAAGACCCAAGAGGGGTCTGCCATATGCATCGAATCCCGACATATTCGGGGGGTATATGAATACCCGCAGAATAATGGGAAGGAGCGAAGGTGATTTGGAGAAGATAAAACTTCTCAAAGAGAAGGTGAAAGAATTGTTTGTTCACGTCGGGTTCACCAATTTTGTACGTCGGAAAAGTGACAGGCGAGCGTGAGAATCGACAAGTAACTCTTCTGCGTACCCGACCTCCCGAGGTCGTGCCGAGACAGCCGGTGGGGGTAGAATGTGCAGACAAGCTAGTTAGGCAATCTAATGTCTTCGACACGCATTAATGGTATTTGCGAATCTAAGGCAAAGAAGGCCCTTCTCACTTGGAATGGTGTGATAGATCGATCAGCGAGGATGACTGCTCGAAGGCTCCAATCAATATCGAGCTCTGGCGTGATTCGATCTATGGGTTGTGGGATGCGTGGAAAATGACCCGGGATGGTTTCGTGTATTTCTCCTGATAGGGTCATATGGTGAATATAGTCAACTCTATGGGCGATTCTCTGGCCTAGTCCAAAATTCTCTAGCGTCGTTGGCTGTTGTATCTAGTAGGGATAACTGTTGAATAATGATAGGTGGAATCGGAGTAGACTGAAATACTAACGTACGTAGGCCAGTGTCTATATCTAATTCTTTTATGGATTCGTTAGGCTGTGGGATCTGCGGATCACAACCATAGACTCTTGGTTGTTGCGGTCCCGTTATGGTCATACGGGAGATCAAGTTCTGATCCCTAGTATCCAGTAGTCGTAAGCCTTTTTAGCTTCTACGTTTAGAATCAGCAATTGTGTGATTTTCTCAGAATACCTCACAGGTGTTCTAGCGAATTGGATTCTTAAGCTGGTATCTATATCTACTAGGGTGTCTCCAGCGTCTGGCTGTGGAACTAAAGGATCGCACCCGAATGTTTGTTCTCTTTCAAATCCTTCTACAGTCATGCGGATGTTTTCTAGGATAACCTGTAGTTTGGCTGATTTGACCAAAACAGATGTGCTTGGTCGTCTTCGATATTCAACCCTCTCAACTGTGACCTGATCTGTTGGAAGTCTGTTGTTGTTTGGAAGACTTGTATCCTAAGGTTTTGGTCAATGTCAGTTATTGCCACTACGGTATTGGGCTGGGGCACAATTGGCTCGAAAATGTATTCCCTGGGCTCCCTAGGTCCCGTAATTGTCATGCAAAAGCGGAAATGAGACAAACTATAATAAAGTAAAATTTTAAGTGTACTTCTAACATATATAATTTCTTTTTGTATTTTCTGGTAATTTATAAGCAAGTAGCTATTTAAAATATTTAGAATTGACAACTAAACTAATAACGTAAAACAAACAAAATAGCCGAGTGTAGCTATTTGTCTGTGCAATTTCGTATATCTATTCTAAACAACGAAATAACTAATCTATCTGCAAGATTCTCGATCCTACCTCAGAAGTGAGGAATGAATCATAGTTTCTCAGAAACTATCAATCCCCACAACCTCCCCGGCAATATCGAGAATAGAAATGACTGAAATAAAGCGATTAACTACTTTATTTGATAAGTTCTAACTAAAACTTTGAAAGATGGAACCTGGATTTCGCAGAACAGTGGCGAATCCGACGGTGTATGTGTTCTCGTCCCCTCAGTATGATCTCCACGTTCTTTGTGCTCACGTGAATCCAGAAAAGCGTGTAATGCTTGCATCAACAGGAATAGATATTTGGATCAATGGACAGTCTCAGAATGCAGACAGAATAGAATGCGGATAGGAGAGGGATAGCGCAAGAGTACAGAGCTTGGCCTATGCAATTCCTAGCGGGGTCTACTGCGAATCGTGCAACAAAAACGTCCAGAACCTAAAACTAGTTTGTATGAAGAGCAAAACCTGCAACTTTAATGGCTGCCTAGACTATTCTACTCCAAAACAATAATGTTGTTTGCACAAGTTGGATCTGTGGCTTACCAACAACAACATAACACTAACCAAAACACTTTAATGAGAAAGCTAAGAATAACAAAGAAGGAAAACTAAATCTACTGCAACAAGAAATTCAAAAGCAAACTTTGGAGCAAAATTCAGAGCTAAAATCAGGGGCCATTTGCATGTGCACAAACCATGCATTTATAGGAATCCAAACATGCAAAGATCAAACCCAAACTGAACTCCTAAACATTAAACAAAAGAAAAACACTATTCCAGGGGACCAAAAACATAAATGCATGCTCAAGTCGGCAAGAAAAGCTGGTAAAGCGTTGATCTTTGCGTGCGTTCCGTCAAAAGCACGTTCTGGAAAACGCGCACAGGACCGCCGCCCAGGCAGGGCGGCGGTTTCGTCACTGAAGACCAAAAAGCCAAGAAAAGAGGAAAAATAGGGAAAACAAAGCACGCAGGGGCTAAGCGGGGCATGCGGGATGTTAATGCATATCCGAAGAGCTCTTTCTGGATCCCGAACACCTTGCGAAGAGACCTGAATCATCATTGGGGCACTTATTACACCTTTCCGCAGTACAGTACCTTACAATTTTGGGTACGTACAGAGACCAAGTGTATGGTGTTCTCATAAATTTTGTAATGAATTCATTGAAATTAAAAGCACTAATTGTTGATTCATTAAATGTTATGTTCTAATTGTAGTGCCCACTCATGTGGGACCCAAACACAAGACCAAATATATCAAGATAACAAAATAAATTGACTTTCATTTACTTGATACAACTATGTGACACCATTTAGGCTCACAAGAGATTGCCTAACACCACATGCAATGTTTACACCAACATGAAGAACATGCAAATATCAAGATGACACAAGATGCAAATCAAGGCCACACTGTTATAAAAGAACAAGTATGAAACCACGATCTAACCACAACATGAACATTATGAATAGGCACATTTCACAAATCACATTTTTATGCTTACATCTTTATTATAATCATATTTCATTATTAGCCTTAATGATTTGAAGAGTGCTTAACATGAAAACACACATATTACCTTTTTTGTAGACTACACTTCTTTTAGTTTTTTTAACAGTTAACTTAGGATGGTTTCATCTTAACTACCATTTAAACTCTTTTATTTAACCTTATAGGTCTTGTAATTATTTATCATGAAGCATATATTCTCATTGACAACACTACATATTATTTATTCCATTTCAAATTTAACTTATAACAAGTACACTTAAATGAGTTTTTTTCTCTACTACTAGAATTTCCATATCTCAATATTATATTGAAACATTTTAACAAACATGTGGGTGTCTCCTAGCTCCCGGTCTCAACTAGAGTTTTTATTTCAACTAAAATCATATTGTATTGGCATTTTTGTTTCACTTCTATTATAAAAATGAAGGAAATTCACAAGAAGTTAAGAAGGGGGGAAAATTAAGTCTAGGGATGGATAGATTACCCCCTTTTTTGTAAATTTTATGATTCAATAATTGGTTAGAGTCCATTTAACATCTATGTGACATGAGTTTCATCTTCCAAAAATGAAATCATATTCTCCCCAAAGCTTAAACTTGCATGGAGTGATTCATCCCATCATTAATCACACAAAAAGAGTTAACATTGGTTTAAAGGGAATGGATTCCATATTTTGTTTACTAAAAAAATCAACATCTTAGGGACGAATTTTTAATAGACAAAGTTGACAATAGGTTTCGAACACCAATAGCATATAAAAATGTCATAGGTTCTGATTTACTTCTATTTGCACTCAAGGACTATACATCTAACTAAAAGTCAATTTTGGAGTGGTTTGAACACCTTTATCCCACAAAATTCCAAATTTTACTTTCTTTCAAAACCAGCACCTCATGAATACAATTTGAATTCTAAAGGTTATTAACAATTTCATTCAAATTTGACTCTTTTTGTTGCAATTGAGAACACAACTTGGATGGTGGGATCTGAATGCTAATCGCATCCGCAATTGAACCTTCTAAGATATCTCTCAACAAACATATCCTATTTGAGTCACCCTAAACTCTCCAAAACACTTGTGTACAAGGATTAATTATCTTATATTTAATCTGAGTCGAGATTCTTTTGAGGTAATAAAATAGAGAGGGAACCAACACACTTTACGGTTTACCAAAGTTTGCATAATCACATTACAAGGAATAATAATTACCTTCATTACTTTCCCTTATGATCCCATACACATATATTGATTAGCCCTTCCAGAGAGGCTTAGAATACAAAACACCCATTTAAAAACGTTGTTAACACTTTACATCATTCATGTCACAAAGTGACATTGTACCCTTAACTATAACAACATGCACACTTCCACACACACAAAGAACCCTTTAAGGTGAACGACACACGAATAACACAATGCTTAAGGGTAACCTTCTCAAGGGTTGTTATATTAGGGTCATTTGGATAACTTTTAAAATAATCTCCTAATAGTGGTCAGACCATAACCATTACTATATAAGGTGGTTTATTTGCTTATGAGTTTCCCAAGTATTTTTGTAAAGCACACAAAAATACATAATCATTACTTTCACATAGGAGAACATTACAAAATGGTCATTTCATTTGCAGTTAAAATGTAAATCTACACCATTAACAAGATATATACCTATATTCAAAATCACTCTTATAATAAAATGCCCATTTTCCCCAAGATACCAATATGCTACAATTTCTTGCTCGTCAAAAAATAATAAAAAAATAACATTCATGTTCATAACAATAATGTTGATTTATCCATTTAATATTACAAGTATTTCAAAGATAATCCCGTTATTAGAAAAGAACAAGTAACGCTACAATTTTATTCTTATCCCATGTACCTACAACCAACACATGATCAATGCAACTATTGGCATGACATCTACCTGCAATTTAACAAAAATTACAATTTCATAGTTTTTAAATAATAATGAAACTATATTTACCACACTTCAAGGGAGAGTAAGAAATACAATGCCATTTCATTTCATTTTCAAAGCCATGGAGAGAGATAGAGAGTGGAGAGAGAAAAACACAAATTTTCCACAATCGATTTCTTTTAAGCAAGCGTCAAAAGAAGGTTTCCTACAATCATGTATTTGTGTTTACAAGGTTTCTTGATCATTATTTTGCTTGGATAGGGTCATATGACAATTTTCTCCATTTAGTCACAAGTTTCCAAATTGTCAAATTTAGACAATTAACTCAACAATCAACATTCAAAACCATCTATGAGACTCAAACACACAAGGAAACAAAATCCTACCTACTCCCCTATATACATGGAAACACTCGGAGCTGACAGAAGCCCTCACTAGCAAATTGGGTTCAATTAGTGCCTGTCTTTCTAGAGCTACCGATCGTAAATGTACCCGAATAACGTCATCGCCTAACGACCAAAGGCCTACAAAACCCACCTGGTAAAGTAACTTGCAAGGTGGTTTTCTAAGAACTGAAGGTTGGTAGTGATTGACATGGAGAAAAACTAGAGGTACGCAGGAGCGTGAAATCCATTTCTACACCCAGGGCCAAAACTGCGGGTTAAAACCAAACTGCAATTTTAACTTTCAGCAGTTGTCTAAAGCTGCGAACTACAAATTCGAATGAATATCCAAGGAAAAACTTAGGGTTCGGTTAAACACTTCATGTGACAAGGAGCACGGTCGAAGCTTGATTTTCTCACTTCAGGGTTTATAGAGATATTTTACGCCTCATTGAATACAGGTTTTATTTAGATTTTACAAGGTCGTCAAGGAATATTTTTGACCTAACATTCAAGTTCAAATCCACCAACTGTCTGGCTTCTGTAACCGGTAACAATATCAAATGTTTTCCATCCATCCACGAGATAAATGGGATTAGCGTTTACATTCATGGTTACTTATCTAGTTTCGTTCAAATAGAGGCAAAATTTTCTATAAAATGATATGTCCCATTTAATTCACCTAAAAGTTGTTTTTCTGTAGATTGATTTACAACTCCATTAAACTTAAAAAAATTAGAAATGTTAAAATCATCTCTGCCAGCGCCATTGCAATAGTAACAGCCGACAAGGCTCTGTTTCCACGGTCTTTTCAACAATCTGTTTTGTGCGATTCCAAAAATCAATGATGTCCATGAAGCCATATTATTTCAAGCATTTTATTAAACAGTCTAACTCTACATGCCTTGCGAAGGGGCTATGTTAATCTTCTCTGTGGCGTCCAAATTTGCTAAACAGTCCATGAAACTACAATCTTTTATCAAACAATTTACACACATTTCATAGCGGTCATGTTAGTCCTCTTTGTATTATTCCAATTTGTCAAACCATCCATGTGTCCTGCGTAGGCTTCCCACCTGTCAATTTACATCTGATTGAAAGTTCCCAAGTCTTTTAAACAAAATATTTTTGTGCAGCAACCGCACAATCATCACAGTCCACGTGACCACGTTTTTTGTAAGCATTTTAATAAACATTATGTTGCATTGAGAATGTATCCACATTTTGCAAACAGGGCACCAAAAAACAAATTTAACGCAAATTAGCTTTCCAAAAAGTTTTAATGGATGTCCATGAACTGTTCAAAATTCCCATCTGGGTGCAGGCTAACATGATATCAATAGAGGTTATGGTGTATGGCTTTACACCAGTCAAACCTGCATTTTGTGAAACAACAATCTCCCTCCCACGTTGGCATAAGATGAGTATGCAACCAGAAGGGTTTGGGAGTTTGGCTAGACAAACAGCCCAAGATTTCAACAATGCAACAAAACAATTAAAAAAAACCCTTTCTAAAAGATTTGAAAATGCTGAGATCCTCTTCCAAAGTTCTCAAACTCGTGCATACATGGAGCATACTGGAAAATGACGAGGAATCCAACTTACACATGCCAAAAGAAAATGCTTGAAAGTTTCTTAATCCTTTCAATCAACCCCATTATGAATAATACCTATAGCTAAAACCTACACTCACCATGAAGCTCCAAAACAAAGCCAAAAATTTGCAAAAATACATCCTCTGACGAAAATCCCGTGGTGATGGAGGTGGCATGACACCCCACCTGACAGGAGAGCGTCGCGGGGATCAATGAACACACCTACAAGACTGACACTGAGAGTGGCTTCTACGGTAACCACTCTGTTGTTGACTACCATTGCAGCCACGAGACAAAGAGTGACGAGTTGGGGATGACAAAACTCGAACGACATTGCATGGGGTATCACTCCAATGACATATGAAAGTTTAGAGGTGTTCAACCATGAGAGAAACTTTGTTTTCTTGAATTCATATATGCAATAATACATTAGATATAACCATAGACTTATTTTTAAAGGAAAAGTGTACTTGGATTATTTGAATTCAATAACTTGTATTTTTGTGAGGAGGTTTGCAACAAATACTTTAACCTTGTTTGATCGTGTATTGGGGCAACCAAAAAGAGGGTCAAAGACTCCTAGGGAGTTACGGCAATGAAGAAAGGCTGAGAATTTGTCAGAGTTGAGAGGAGAAGATTGAGGCCAGCTTCGGTCTCTCTTGTGTTCAATCATGTTAAAATCATCTCCTAAAATCCACTTAGCCGAGGGCTGATTTGAACACATCCGATTCCACAATGAAAGTGGGTATCAAATGAGGTAACAGAATCGACTGGTTTTGTGTTAGTATTTTTATTAAATCACTTCTCTCCTTTCCATACGTTTCAACATTTAATGACACGGTTCTCTCTAATCATTTCCCCATCTCTTGCACCTTTAGTTTAGATCCTTCCTCTACCCCCACACTCATCTTCCCTTCAAACTTAATATTTCTCATCTTTCATCCCCACAATGCATTCCTCAGATTTCTGTTGCTTGGGAGCTGCAACCCTGTCGTATTGCATCCACAAGATGGATTCTATGCTGGGAAGAAGTAGTGACCAAAATTGAAAAGATTATTTGTCGTTATGGTAGCTTCTGGCCAAGGAGAGATGGAAAAAATAAAACCAACGCAGACACAATCTTATATGACAACGTATTGCTCTTGAGGAACATCCTCACAACAACGTGCTTCAAATTGTTGTTACAAAAACTGAAGATGATTTTAGGAAGTATGAATTTATAGGGGCCAAGATGTAAGAATGTGGGCTCGCCTATTTTGGACTCAACATGGGGACCATGACTCTAAATATTTTTTCAAATATCCACAGTATAAACAAAGAGTTGAACACATTCCACATATTATTTCAGACAATGGGGCAGAGTCTCACTCACTTGATGATATCGAAGGAGTTTTTTTTCCAACATTAAAGTAATTCATTTAAAGAGGAACATGAACTTGAAGATTATGAATCCTTTCTTGAGGAATGGATGCATGGGTGCATCCCTTGCAAAGTAAATAAGACTACTAGTCACCTTCTTGAGAAACAAATTACTATTACCAATCTTGAAACAATAGTTTGGGTGACGAGGACTAAGAAGACCCTTGGTTTGGAAGGACCTGTTTAATGTCTACAAATAAGCAGAGGCCAACAAATCCTTGGGGATTGTCATTAAACATGTCTTGATCAAGCTTATTCCTAAATCCAGTAACAAGAATCAAATATGCAGTTGACGCCCCATCACTCTTTTGAATGTATCTTACAAAATCATTACAAAGGCTATTTCTTTGAAATTTAAAGTGATTTCCCAAGATATTGTTCACCTAGAGCAATCTAGTTCATTACAAGGCATATATATTTTGGATAATCTTCTTTATGCGTCGGAAACTGTCCAATGGGCTAAATATTTACATCGATACACACTATTGGTAAAACTTGATTTTGATCAAGCGTATGACCGGATATGATGGAAATTTATTCACAAAATGCTCGAGTGGTTGGGATTTAGTTCCCACTTCAAATAACGTATTCAAAGGCTTTTTATCGAAGCATGTGCTCAGGTCATGGTTAATGACAACCTTACAACTTCCTTTGACCTTCTATGTTTAATTCACTAGGGTTTCCCCCTTGCCCCGTTCTAGCTGATGATGTTCTTGGTTATATTATCCTACGAGCTCATCATTAAGGAGACCTTAAAGGAATTTCTCTTCCTCAAGGAGCTTATGATCTTAACTCTCATTTTGCTGATGACTCTCTCCTATTTTTGTAAAATGACGAACACGAGATTGTTACTTCTCAAGCAATACTTGATATTTATTGTGACATATCTAGTTCCAAACTGTGCAACCATAAAACATAAGTGATATTAATTAAAAATGACCCGAATCTATCTTGGATTCCCCCAACTTGAAACATCCTCCCACATGGGAAGATTACTTGTTATTTGGGTATTTTGTTTGGTATACATCTCTCTCCTCGGGATATGTGGGAGTGGGTGCTCACTAAAATTCAAAAAAAGGTTGAAATTTGGTCATGTAAATTTCTCTCCTTTGTTGCGTAGTTTGATGAACCAGATGGATCTAGGGTTTTTGGAGAACTCAATAGTTCCTAGCCTCCAGAAGGCTGCCCCTCACCAGAAGGGGGAGTTCCCGATGGTACAGACCTTGAATCTTACCTAATGCACAGTGTCCTTGGGAGTAGAGGATGGATTTGTAGCCCAATGAATCATGATTTAGAACATCTACAAATCTCGGGTGGACCCAAACAATTGCTTGATTCGTTCGTAGTTTCCATTTTTCACATTTACGGTTCTTGTTGTAGTTCCAATCTCGAGTAACCTGACTAAAAGGTAGGTGTTCCATGCTTACAAGATGAAATTTGTATGCGTCCAAGAAAACGGTTGTTTCTTGTACATCGGCATCACTTTTGACGACAAGTCTCAAATTGTTTTTTACCAACATTTAATGAAACAAATGAATGGTTGACCACTCTTTGCACCAAGAAATGACCCTATGATCGACCAACCATGCATGAAGTTTCCAAAGTTCTAAAGGCTATTTGATGAACCAATTTTCTTCCCAAAATTTTCTATTAAACCAAAAAATAAACAAATTCTAAACAAAGATGGAAAACACTCAACAAAGAAAATAAATTTTATAAATCATGACATTGTTAAAAATGGAAAAACGTATTTCCTATAATATTGAATGTCCTAGATAAATAATAAATTACATATTTTATCTAATCTTGACATGTTTAAACATTAGATTCTAGATGAAGAAGATGATAACAGGAAAAAGCTTGGTATTTATATATTAAACATATTGTTTGAAAGTGTTGTACTCTGTAACGTTGCGGAAAAAAATAGATTATGAGTATATTAGTATTATTTGTAAAACTAAATTATATCGTACATGCTATCAACTGGTAACGAAACATTTGGACGTAACTAAATAGAATTTTTTAGTTGAGCTCGCCAATGATGATCTAAAGTCTGAAGCTTTTTCAATGTCCATCGGCGTAATTTGTAAATCTAGGGGAGGAAATAGCGACTTCCCAGTTCCCACAATCCTCTATTTAAACTGCACTACTTGTAACACTAACATTTTCATAACATAAAACCCAATAAAAACTCATTAATTAATTAGGGAAATTAAGAAATAATTTTATTTTTAAAAAAGGGTTGCAACGAGATAACCTCCAACTAGGTTTAATTATTTTGCGCTTAATAAATTCCTCATATTCGTAAGGTTGTCGTAATTGAATTAACAATTTTTTTTATTGCTTCGTTCCATCTTTTTGTGTTTAAATCCTCTTCACAAGGTTATCATTATCTCGGCTTGTTTAAAGTGTCACTTATTTACTTAATATCCTAAGGCTAAGGTCTCAACTTACCCTAACCATATAATTAAGTTCAAATAATATTAATCCTTATTATAGCATTATCTAGTTGTCCATTTATAGAATTAATTCAATTAATTCTTAAAGTCGAACCTTTTATAAAATTCACCTATTTAAAGCAATAATGGTCCCAAGTTAATCGTAACTCTCTAATACCCTTAGGTGGCCCCATTCATGAATTACCCATACATTTAATTTAAAACATATTCCCACAAAATATCCTCACCTAACAATTGTAGGATGGATTCCCTACCCTTAGATTGATTCATTTAGAGCCCTTAGATCTTAGGTATTCATTCTAACCCTAATCATCCTTATGAGGTATTCTTATTCATTCTTTTACCCTATTTTCTCATTTTCATTTTACAAGTTTGGGAGAAAGAGGAGGATGGAAGCCATGGAAGGTTGCTCAAGTTCTTGGATGGATACACACATTATTTTTGGTTGCTTATTTTCATTTGCATCCCTCCTAGGGTTTGCTCATATTATTATTTGTTATTTGGGTATTTGTTTTTGAATTTACCCTATTCGGGTAAGGGCACTTTTGCCCCATTTTTATTTATGGTTTAAGGAGATATGCACTCCAATGTAGGGTTTGTGTATGTATATATATCTATGTGTGTGTGTGTATACACATTTGTTAGATATCCATTTGTATATGGCATTAGATTTGTAAATGGGTATATATATTTCAAAAAAATGGGTAAATGGGCATGATTTTCACATAGAAGGATTTCAACATTTCAAAAAAACGTTGAATAATTTTAATTTCTAGATGCTCCTATTCAAACTTACGAAAAAATTGAGTTTGTATCATATCTAAGAAATGCTTTGGATGTGGTTCGCGATTAGTAGAACCAACTCTCTGTTGTACAACATCTCTTGTATTAGGTGAAACTCTAGTGTTATCATGCCGAAATTGAATAACAACTTCTCTTATAACATAGATATATCTTTGTCCTTACGCGGTGCTCTAGTAAAAAATGCGCAAAAATCAGTGTTATTGAGTGATTGAAATATATTACGTCTTTCAATTGCTTTCATTAGAGTTTTTCGATTAACTTTCAACATTCGACTTGTTTGCGTAATCAAACTTTGTTTTTTTTGTTGATTCACTTATAACACTAGTAGCAAGTACACGACACACAATATTACTATCCCTTGTGTGTATCTTAACACCAACAATGTGATATGCATCATGAAGGTTTTCAACAATTGTAGTGGTTTGACCACGTATATTAGATGTTGTCAATCCTAAGTTTTTTAATGTAGGTCTCATTTTATTCAATTTCATCAAACTAACCAACAAATGACATCTTTGGGAATCATTTAAAATTCATAATGATTATCCCAAATTTCAGTGGATTTTCTTCTGATTTTCCATTCAGAATTTTTTTCAGACATTGGTTTCAAAATGTTCTCATCAATTTCAATAAAATAATAACGTCTCTTACGTAAAATCCTAGGAGGTTTTTTTGTCAAATTTTAATTGTCTATAGTTTCAACCTGAATTTGGACTGATTCACATTTTCGTTGTCTCCTTTAATTTAAACATCAGCTACATCATGAGTATTTAAGTCTTCTTCAACATTGATAGTAAAAACATCTTCATCACGAGTATTTAATTCATCTTCAACATTGACAGTAGAAACATTACCTGGTTCTGAAAGAGTTTACGAGAATCGTATCAAAAATCGTGCACCACGATGAAGTTGCACTCTAAAGGAAACGTAATAGCTCCATCGAAATCACAAGGAGGAATCAATCAATCAATGGAAGAACTTGCATAACAGAACAAAGCTTGCACATAGAGAAAGACAATGGAGTGTCTAGGCATACTCATAAATCAGGAATGAAAGGGTACATATAGGGTGCTGAGTAACCCTAGTGCATGACACATAAGAAACCCTAAACCTAACCCTAAACCTAACCCATGTGAGATGACCCTCCATATGTGAGTGGAGGACATATAGGATCCCACACTCCAACACCCCCCCTTCATCGAAGCTGGGGTAGTGGCTATGATGAGTTAGAAAGAAAAAGAAGACACTCCTAAACAACTAAGAAAGATGTGTCAATGGGGCCCAACAACTAAAGGCCTGATAAGGTGCCCATGTACAAACAACATCTTCCTAGAAGAAGAAGAATAAGAGAAGGACTATATAGCCCAAAAAAGATGACCAGATGCATAAGACCTCACCCCAAGAAGAGACCGTAAGTGAAGAAACTTCACCTCAGTGAAGGGCTTGGTGATTATATATGCAATCTGATCAGCTGTCTGAATGTACTGAATGTTGATGATACCATCATGAATAAGCTCTCGTATGAAGTGCATATGGATCTCAATGTGCTTCGTCCGCTGATGCTGAACTGGATTTTTGCAAATTGAGATAGTGCTTGTGTTATCATAATAGATAATTGTAGGCCACCAAAAGTGGATGCCAAACTCTGTGAGAATACCCCATAGCCAAATAGTCTCTGTGGCAACGTTAACTTCTCCTCTGTATTCTGCCTCTGTAGAAGATATCACAATTGCATTCTACTTCTTGCTAGACCAACTAATAGGACCTGAACCAAGAGAGAAACTATAGCTAGAGGTAGATTTCTGATGATCTAAGTCACCGGCCCAGTCAGAATCTGTGAACCCAATCAAGTCAATATCCACCCCTCCAAAATAGTGAATGCCATTAGTATAGGTGCCACGAACATAATGAAGGATCCGCTTAGCTACTTTCCAATGCAGCTCATGTGGCTCCTACATGAATCTAGACATGATCCCAACAACATAAGATAAATCTGGTCGAGTTTGAGTCAAGTAAATCAAGCTCCCCACCAACTGTCGATAAAGGGTACCATCAACCAAGGGAGTAGAGCAATCAGAAACCAACTTAACCCCGGAAAGAAAAGGAGTAGGAGAAGACTTGCAATCAGACATCTAAAAATGAGTAAGCAAGTCAAGAGCATAATTAGGTTGCGAAATCAAAATTCCCAAGTCAGATTGTGAAATCTAGATCCCAAGAAAGTAATGAAGCAGACCTAAGTCAGTCATGGAAAACCTGTTGGCCAAGGTGATCTTCACAGAATCAATGATAGAGGAAGAGCTGCCTATGATCAACAAGTCATCAACATAGAGAACAAGAATGAGTATGGAGTCATCTTGCCGTAGTTTATAAACATTTGGATCAGAATGAAACCTAGTAAACCCTGATGTAAGTAAAAAGGAGTCCATCTTGGCATACCAAGCCCGAGGGGCTTGTTTAAGGCCATAAAGAGACTTCTTTAACTTACAAACGAGGGAGGGATCATGGACATAACCCGGAGGTTGTTCCATGTATATCTCTTCCTCTAGGTCACCATGAAGGAAGGCACTCTTAACGTCCATTTGATGGAATTTCCATCTGTTTGCTGCGGAAATGGCAAGGGTCAGTCGAATAGAAGTCATCTTTGCAACCAGAGAAAAAGTTTTAGTACAATCAACCCCATATATTTGGGAGAAACCCTTAGCTACTAATCGTGCTTTAAAATTTTTGACATCTCCATCTACTCTATACTTTATTCGGAACACCCACTTACACCGAACGATTTTTCTTCTTTTCGGAAGAGGGGTGAGATCCCAAGTATCGTTCTTCATGAGAGAGGAATACTCCTCATCCATGGCAGAATCCCACTCAAGAATACCAGAAGCCTCCCAGAAAGACTGTGGATCAGAGGCAGAGGCGAAGAAAGAGTGGGGTCCAATGAAATCTGAGTGAGTACGTCTCATATCCAAAGTATCTCCAACTAAATCTCCAACACTTTGCAAAGTTTTCCTAGCCCAAAGAGGACCAGGAGGATCAGGATCTAAGTCGGAAGATTCATCACTCGAGTGAGAAGGGACATAGTCCTCATCATCACTACTGTCAGAATAGGAAGACTCAAGGGTTTGATGGTCAGGAGGATTAGGAAGAGGATCACGCTCAACAAAATCATCTGATGAGTCAGAATCCGAATCAGCAAGTTGAAGAACCTCAATAGGTAGAGAATTGAAAGTCGAAGAAGACTCATCAAACTTAACACTTCTCTCAATATAAAGCTAATGAGAAGTAGGATTCAACAATTGATATCCCTTTACACCATTAGGATACCCTACAAATATATAAGGTTTGGATTGTAGTTATAATGCCTTGCATTTCTTCTTGGAAATTCGAGCCATAGCCTTGGATCCGAAGACTCGAAAGTGCTCAACACCAGGCTTGCGTCCAAACTAGGCTTCAAAGGGTGTCATCCCTCTTTCTGACTTGTGTGGAACACGGTTCTAAATGTAATTAGCACAATTCACTGCTTCAGCCCAATACTGCGGAGGAAGAGACTTCGAGTGAATCATACAAGTGGCCATCTCTTTAAGAGTACGGTTCTTTCTTTCTGCTACTCCATTCTGCGAAGGGCTATAAGCAACTGTATGTTGTAAGGAGATCCCTTCAGAAGTACACAAATCCATGAACCTATTATTTACATATTTACCTCCATTGTCGGTTCGAAGAACCTTAATAGACCGCTCCGCTTGTTTCTCAGCAAGAGCCTTAAAGTCCTCAAAATGTTCAAAGACTTCAGACTTAAGCTTAAGAAAATATACCCAAGTATATCGCGAATAGTCATCAATGAAGGTCAGCACATAAAGAGCTCAAGTAAATGAAGGAGACAGAAATGGACCTGAAATATTGCTGTGAACAAGATCCAAGGGAGGAGTAGCTCTCCAGGCTTTTCCTTTGTAAAAGTTCTTTTTAGGATGCTTTCCAAGGGTACAACCCTCACAAAGACCCTTAGAAAACTTGATGCGGGGTAACCCGTTGACCATTTCGTTTTGGCTCAATTGTTTAAGGTAGTGATAATTTAGATGTACGAAACGCTCATGCCATAACTTACTAACCTCATTTACATGAGTGAGCAAGGTAGTGGGTGTAGAATCATAAGTAAAGTGGGAAAATGTATACAACCATGAATGGTGATCCACCTTTCCCTTAGCCACTGTAGTGTCATCGTTAAGCTCACGAATAATCACTGAGTTAGGACCAAATTCCACTCGCATTCCTTCACCAAGGTGAGTAATTTGGTAAACCGATAGGATATTGGTAGAGAGATCAAGAACACTCAACACTTGGTTGAATGTTCCCCCATCCATCTCTACCAATCCACTACCGGAAACTGACATTGTCATGTCATTACCCATCGTGATTTGGGACATACCACAAGGCTTGATGTTGGAGAACTCAACATGTGAAGAAGCCATGTGGTGTGAGGCACTAGAATCTATGATCCACGTCGATGAAGGATCAACTTTGGCTACAAGGGCCTTTCCTTTCTTCTTATCAGATTTAGAACCTTTTGCAGTAGAAGACTCGGCCTTCGGAGCATTTTGTTTGATAGACTCAGGAACACCTATTTGATTTTTCTCAAGTAAATGAGTAAGGTGATCAATTTATTTTCTCATACACATATGCTCTTTATGACCAGGCTTCTTGCAATAGGAACACAAATACTTGTCTTTCTGTGCTCTAGGCTCAGAAGTCGAAGCGTTTGTGTTAAATTTAGTTTTGGTCTTGGTTTCCTTCTTAGGTTGGTCCTTTCTTTCTTTTTTCTTTTCAGTCTTCTTTTCCTTACTAGTACTCGCTACAAGGGCATGTGACTTGGACTTGAGAGACCCCATTTGAATGAGTTGGGATGAAAAACAGTCAAAGGAGGGCATATTCTAATCCTTGCCCAAGGTAGATTTTGTAGCATAAAAATTTGACACAAAGACAAAATATTCAGGACCTAACTTAGAGAGAATTGACAAGATCAATTGAGAATATTTCTTCTCTACTTGACATTCCTTTAACAATAATCTAGTGTGGACAAACTTAGAGAAGAATGCTTGTAGGTTTTCAAAATCACTAGGATTTAACCCTAGTAGTTCGTTTTCCAACTCATGTGC
Source organism: Taxus chinensis (assembly GCA_019776745.2). Taxonomy (NCBI): domain Eukaryota; kingdom Viridiplantae; phylum Streptophyta; class Pinopsida; order Cupressales; family Taxaceae; genus Taxus; species Taxus chinensis. The sequence goes on along the minus strand of CM034155.1, from coordinate 454,264,272 downwards.
TCTCATGTCATCTTGTTTTCCAAACATTCCATCTAACGTTTTTTCACACAGAATTAGGTGTTTCAGACGATTGAATGTGGAAGAGAAAGTCAGGATAAATGGACATGCAAAGAAGACCTAAAGTTTCATCACTACGATTTAACCACTTCGATTTTTCAGGGTCATTGTCTGGTTCAGTCTCAGTTCCCATGGTGATGCGGGATAACCCTTTACCCCTTAGTTTCATAATTATTTTCGATCTCCATTCGAAGAAGTTGAACGACGTAAGAAAAGGAATTGAAAGTGCATCCATAGTGAAGAGAGAGAAAGAATGCAAAAAAGAAACACAAGAATCACAACCACCCAGGACAATATAATAACCCCCTTGCTTTCGGCACTTTATAGTTTAGTGCATTGAATAAAATCAGGTCTGAGCATGTGTCTTGAAACACTTGGTAACTCACCTTGCAATCAACGTAATAACACGTAGGAGAGGAGACCAAAAATGTGTTTCGTGGAGCGCAACAAAGTGACACCGTACACAAGCACAATTGTAAAAAACTAGGAAGGAGGCAAAATCAAATCCTGGTTGTGAGAAAAAGCGTATCACGTCGCAAAGGATACCCCCTTGTTGTAAACTTTGGCGGATGCGCTCACTAGTCGCAAGCAATAATAAGGGTAAAATACAATGTTTTAAACAAACTCAAGATGAGTCTGAGATATCTTCAAAATGCTAGAAAAGCACGTAGAAGACAAATAGGAGCTCAGAGTGTTACCTCACACTTGAATGCATGATTACGAAAAAAATCGACAATAACGCTTAAAAAATTATCATTTGGAAATGCCTAATTTAGCTAAATTTAAAGCTTTGGGAGTTAAAAAAATGATAATTAATTGTTAATTTAAAGGACGAGTTTAAAATAATACTAATCGTAAATGAAAGTTAATTTGAAATTAATAAAACTAGATTTAATATAATTAAATCTAATTAATTTCAACTAATTAGGATCTAATTAAAAATGAAATCCTAATTAAATATTTTAATACTTTCCTTTCTAAAAGACTCAAGTTTAAATTGTTTCCCACTTGCAATTTGAAATTTTCGATTAAGATCTATTAAGATTTATTAAAAGAAACTAACTAAGATCTAGTAAGATCTATTAAATTTAAAAGAAACCAATTTCTATTAATATATACTAATAGAAATAGATTTTTAAAAAATCTTAGTGTGATGAAAAAAGCACCCACGAAATGAATCTTAATAAACTTACCAAAATAACAAGTTGGAGTTTGAGTTTGTGTGTAACATGCTTAATGGAGGGAGGATCCTGCGGTGGGAGAGATGTAGAACGACTAGGTCGTGGGGCTTTGTGAGCGGCAAAGGGGATACTGTTCAAACATGCAGCCGTTGCTGAAGGACTCACAACCAGCATACAACAAACTGCAAACCACGAAAGAGCAGGACTCATGGCCTCGCAAACCATGAGCAGAGCAGGGTGGAAAAATCACGGAAGACCACAACCACGTAGGTGGAAAATCACGGCCTCGCAGACTCTAACAAGCCAAAAAAATGAAAGAGGAACTCGGTAGAGAGGAGATGGCTTGGTGGAGAGAGCTCAGGGCTGAGCACAGAAACACCAATCACTGAAGTTTTGACCTGAATCTGCAAAAAACACCATGTAAACACAGAAAAAACTAGAAAAACAAAGATCTAAAAATAATTTCCAGTTTTAATAAATGATTAAAAAAACCAGAATAAAGAACCTCTATTTTAGATGATCTGCTAGATTTAACTGCAGCTAGCTAGATGTAGTTGCAAAACCCCTGAAAAACTCAAGGAGATCTGCACATGCACGAAGAACACAACAAAAAGCTCAAATTTTCCAAGAACAATTTGTTAAGATGTTAGAAATAAAAGTCCAAAATATAATGATCGAAAAAACTTGCACGAGGAGTAAAAAATAACGAAACCAAGAGTGATCATCACTCAGATGACGAATGCATGTTTACCTAATCTCATCTCTAATACCATGAAAGAGTTTGCGAGAATCGTATCGAAAACTGTGCACCACGATGAAGTTGCACTCTAAAGGAAACGTAATGGCTCCAGCGTAATCACAAGGAGGAATTGATCAATCAATGGAAGAACGTGCATAACAAAACAAAGCTTGCACATAGAGAAAGATAATGGAGTGTCTAGGCATACTCATAAATCAGGAATGAAAGGGTACATATAGGGTGCTGAGTAACCTTAGTGCATGACACACAAGAAACCCTAAACCTAACCCATGTGAGATGACCTTCCATATGTGAGTGGAGGACATATAGGATCCCACACACCAACAGGTTCTTCATTGCTTACAATAGTAAGGGTTAAATATGAACCTCTTCTTGATTCACAAAGATTTTGCATTCGCTCAACATTTTGAAATCTTTTTACCTCTAATTTGTCTGGTGTTTTTTTACTTATTGAATTCTTTTTTTGACTTTGTTTCTTGTATCCCATGATGTTTTACTTCCGGTGATAAGAAAAACGTGCAGAAAGTGACAAAATTTTGTAGTAATTCATATAGTAAGGCCAAATAGTAAAAATCACATGGTAATTGGAACATTGGGATGCGTGTAAATATGATTTGATAACCATGATAATGCTTTACAGACCATGATCTCAGTTTATAAAGGAGATTGTGGTTCTAATATTAAACACCGCGGTCGTAATTTATAAAGTGTGATTGTGGTTCTATCTGTATCATCAAATCTGACCCTCAAGGCTCGGGAAATATTTGTTTTTCCCCAACCAGAGCTATGAGAGGTCATTATGGCGTGTAAAAGGTCAAAAACTTCAAATTTTCTCTTTCACGGACTTGAACCATGTTGAAAAATTGAAAACATCTCACAAAAATGGTACCATCGTGTATGGGATACTGTTAGCTTCCTTTAAATATTGATTTTAAAGTGAATAGAATAAGATAACTATCATTTTATAATTTTTTACTAATAGTAGGTCTTTAAGACATTTTTTCTCATGAATGTTTAGGTCTACGTTTAAGACTGCAACTTTTGTTTCGCTTATCAAAATGTGATAAAACCTATACCATCCCAAGCATGGAAAAATTATATACACATTAAAAAAAATTATTTAATTTTCGATATTTTTTGATATAGTTATGGCGGGCAAACGGAAAGTGTTCCATTTTCTAAAAAAATTTAGACCACTTTCATAGAAAAAATCATAAAAAAAAGCTTGAAAAAATACAAAATAAAATCCATCCCAAGATAGACAGTGACATCTAACTTTTCACCAAAGGAAAAAAAAACAAGGTTTGGTCATCCAAATCATGGGCAAAAAGACTACAATCTTATAGGTTTTTTCAAAAAAAAAATCAAGTCATATAATTTTGAGTGTTTAATATAGCTAAACTTGTCCATTTTTAAAAACATTTAGTAGTTTAGAAACTAGATTCCAGATGCTACGATTCATATTTATATATTTTTTTCTAATTTTGAGTGCGCGTATTCTAATAATCCCTACAAGTTGAGATTTTGTTGTTTTTTGCAATATGACGTCCACTTATGACCCCTTTTTGGTCCACCAACTTGTTGCACTTACTCGTATCGCCAAGGAGGGTCCCCTGGAATGCATAGGGGAGGTGCATGATGTGGCTCCTTTCACGGTGTTCCTTACCAGCGATGAAGGTGAGTGGATTAACGCACAGGTCTTTTGAGTCAATGACGACTTCAGATAAAGGTGTCTATCTGGTTAGGGTTTTGGTACAAACAATTCTATTGATTACATTTAGTTTTAAGTTTTTTGTTTTTTTCCTTTGATTGAATTTGTGAAGAAATTGGGTTAGGTGTACAGTATTCTTAGGTTTAGTTGTTAACAATTGAGGGCTTTTCATTTCGTAAAATTTGTCTGGTGTATGATTTTGAGAGTGGAATCTTGGTGGATGTTCTGGACCACAACCTATTTGATTGCTATTTATTTTTAGTTGCACCATGCTCTATAGATTTTGTTGGGAAATCTTGACAGTCTTCTTTAAGGCTATTTTTGTAAACAGATTAAGGTCTCTGTATGTAGATCAAGGCCTTTTAATGGTGGACCTATCGATTTTTTAACACATGCTCTGCTGCAACACTAATGAAACATCCTTAAATTGTGGATTTGATGGTTTTTTCACTCTTAGCTATTCATCCTTCAGGGGTGATGACCTTCCCAATGTTGGGTGGGGGTTGAAACCGCATAAGCCGAAGAAGGTCAATTACGGTGGATGCAAAATTTCTCTCAAAGATCTGGTGGTTCAAATATAGATATGTTTTTCTATTTATGTAATATAGTGTTATTTTCATTAACAACATTAATGATTACTTACATTTGTGTAGTATAATTGTTAAAAAATAATGTGAACAGGCTGTTGTTTTGATTAAGAAGAACTTTACCAATTGTAACCTACTGGATTTTGAGATGGAACAACTAGCATGAGTGCATTACAGATTTGGTAGAAATATTATCCAGCTATTAAAAGTAGATAACAAATCCTCTTTAAAGATACATTGTGTGAAGGTTTTAAAGAACTATTATCATTCCTCTTCTACTTAAACCTATTAAAAAAAGACTAGAATTACTTATAAAAACCGAATATTTTCAAAGAGTTGATAAAAAATAAGCCACACTACAAAATTGATGCAGCCTAGACTTTACCAAGAATAACACAGGCACGTTGGCACATCACTCAACCTAGACTGAGCGCTCACCCGAAGCACGCAAAGGTAACATGCCCCTCTTTAGGGTTGCTTAGGCAAGATGGGAACATGATGAAGATATAATGCGTGCAGATTCATAAATGACATAAATATTCCACAAAGCATATTCTAGATCTAGATCTTAAAGAACCATGAATCAAATGATAAACATAATGAAATCATCCATGAAATAACAAGTTACAACCATGTTTAATACCTTGATTCATCCAATACACTCCATTATATTAAACATTATAAATACTCAGAAGCTTCTTAAAATAAACAGTAACATACGCTCATGTGCATAACAGATCTGACATCATAACTCTGTATACATCTATGGATACCTAACTACACAGTTCAATCTATCTTTATAAGGGTGGGGACTTTCCCTTCACCACTTACATAACCCCCAAACTAGGTCGCATGCTGAGAAATATCCATGCGCATTTACAATAATAGTCACACATGCAAGTGCACTTATAATAGATATCTATGGTTAACTGGCAGTAGTAATTCTATTATTAACTCGAACCCATGCAAAGCGCTTAGTACACGCTCTTCTAAAAATAGCCTATGCATGTCGCGCAACTCTTTATCCAGTTTGTGTGCTCTATACACTATCTCCTAAATAGCCTGAAATCATGAAAATGGCTAAGTACCGAATCTGTCTCTATCTTTTGCACTCATTTCCTTCCTTATCCTTCCGTGCCTTTGAACGCACCCTGTACCTACGCATGAACCTTCTGTGTGCCTTCTGCCAAGTATCATACTTTGTCTGCTCAACATTACCCCACACTAAACTGCATTGCCTCCCCGACAATGGTTGCCTCACGATGTACAATGAATAAATAATATGAATGGAAGAATGTAAAGAATTTGTTATACAAAAGAATTACTTTACTCGGCAACATCCTCCTCTTCTATTGGGAGAATCAATTCTGGATACTCCTCTTTTATTTCGGCCTCTAAAGTTTGCCAATCATTGAGCGTGGCTTCTGACTTTTCTAGAAAATCTGCTGCAATGGACTCTAACTCATCTTGCGCAATATCTTCCTTCTCATTTTATAGTACTGGAACAATGTTGGACATCGCCAACATTCTTCCTTCCAACAAATCCATCTTCTGCGCTATAATTTTTTGAAGTTCATCTAGCCTTTCCTTATGGGGGTCCTATGCTGATGCAAGGGCTTTGCGCTTCTGCTTCACCAACACTAATCTCTCTGCACACCCTAATGTCTCATCTTTCATGGCCTTCATTGTCTTCTACCACTATCTTGGCCCTTATCACTGCTTCTGGAGCTGTACAAATATTCAATGCCTGGTCCGCTTTCTTTAGCTCTTCTTGTAATGTATGTAGTAATGCCTCATAAGATGAAATTTTTCTGACCACCGAAGCTCTTGATCTTTCTGCTTCTTGCTCTGGGTCCTTTGGTGCTGGCATGCAAATGGCTCCATCCTCAAGCACCAAGTCAACCAAGGTACATACATAATGCATAGCCGAAGAGAATATTTTAGGTACCTTGGACTCCAAGTGTGGTCTTGCTTTCAGGACATGATCTCCAATTTCTTCTACCATGCTGATGAAGGCATTATTCTTATTCTTCTCTAAGTCCTTCTCTCCTTTTAGATGCGTTATTTCTGCATCTTTGTCTTTGATTTCTTCTCTTAGCGCCCTAATAGTTGCAACCTTGTCCACATTCCTTCGCACCACCTCTGTAGATACCTTCACCAAGGTAATACTTACTTGCTCATTCGACATAACAGTAGGCTTTACTGTTATGTGTCTGGTCTGAGGTGCCTTCTTCAACCTTCTTGACACACAAGATTCCTCGTATATGTCAAATTCCGGCTCATCCATATGTGTTTACATGGATCAAGATAATTGTTTCCTTGTGCACGTGGTGGCCATATCCTCATCCATCAACTCCCATCCATATAACTCCTTAGGTCTCACCGTGCTTTGGAAACAGACGTGGACAATTTTACTTGTGTCCTCAATGTAGCCCATGATTGGTGTAACATATTCCCCACTTTTTCTCTTCGATCTTAGCCCCTTAGGAACTTGAGCGCTAAGATTTAGAGTTGGTTCTTCTATTTCTTGAGTAGTATCTAGTTATGTTTCTCCTGCCTCCTTCACTCCTTCTTCTCCATCCTTCATCGCTTCATTCTTGGTCTCTTCCACATCTTCTGGCTACACAAGAGTTCTAGGCACACTCTCTGCAGACTCCTTCACTTCTTCATTCAGCTTGAGATTTCTCCTTCTTTTCTCAACTGCCTCATTCTGAGGAGAGAGTTGCAGTGACGGTCGTACTGATTATGGAGCTCCAATGCCTTAGGTCCTTGTTCTCCTAAATACCCTCTTAAATTGGAGTTCTTCATGTACTTCTCCTACCTCCAAGTCTTCCTCTTCTTCTTGCACCTGAGGTGGAGTACTTGCGTGCTCAACCTCTACTTTATCTATGGGCTTACCTCCTTCCTCTAATGTTCTAAGCCACCACTATCTTCATGCTCTTCCTCCTCATCATCTATTATAGTTTATGTGGGCTTACGGGCTGGCACGTTCTCTACTGTATGTTTACCCTTAGGCGGCCCTGGGAGCGCGAACTCATTCTCCACATACTTGTTATTTTATATTGGGCTTGAGTTGAAGATATACAAGCATTTCTCTATGTTTCCCCAACTAGCCAAACTTACAGGATTAATTCTTATGACATCTGAGATAAGCCTCACAATGTAGGAGGTCATGCCTCGATATACATAAGTTTTTCTCAGAGCATGATAATCAAAATCCACCTTATCTACAATAAATTTCAGGTGGCATGCATCAGTAAAATGATGGATTGATGCCTGGAAGTAGCATGCTGTGAAGGCATACAATAATTTTCACCATGGGCTCTAAGTCCCATCCCTAATAACAAATCACGCGATGCAAAAATGTTGGTATACCGTAAACTGTACTTCCTTTCCTACCACTGACGGTAACTCCTTAGGAATGTGCCACTCCTCTTCAAATTCCACACAGAGCCTATCATACCACATCTCTGCCCTTTGTTTGAATGGCCCACTCATTGACCCTTCACATAAATATTTGGCAAACCTTTCTGCAAGAGACTTGTTCTCCATGGGATACTCCCATATCTTGTTCTTTGGCCCATCAGGCACTCCAATCTCCATAAATACTAAAGAAAGTAAAATAGCACCAAAACTAATTTTTTCACCTGTGTGCACTTCTTCGACAATGGTCTCTGATATGTAACCTGCTATGTTATAAATCACTCCTTGAGACATTCTCCTTGTAATGTTTAGCCATATTGTATTCACCTACGACCACCTCTCTTGGTCATTCAATTTTGTTAGCAGATGTGCAGCTTGCCTGTATACCATTGGGTACATCTTTAACTTGTCAATGTCCATTCGTGCGGACCCTTGGTATACCCTAACTCTTTCCTTGCCTCCATGATTGCTGCTTTATCAGTTAGATCACTATCCAGATCTACTCATGTGCCTTTTAATCCTGTCAGTGTTGTAATTAAGGCGGCTGTGATTCTGACCCTTCGTCCGGTGAAATAGAAGAAGTCCTCATAAACTCTACTCATTAGCCATTGGTACAATGGTTCATATTTTCCAAAATAAGGAAGCTCGTACAACTAATAAAATCCAACCTACTTTAAAAATTTCTCTCCAGCGTTAACATACACTGGCATGTCCTCTACCGTGTGCTTGTTGGTCTTCATGCTCAACAATGCATCCAACTCCTTGTTATCAGATGTGTGGTGGTTATAATCATTGATCTTGAATTTATGGATGTGAGAGTCCCATTCTTGTCCTACTATCACACCCTCCAGGTACTGCATTTTTGATAAATTACTCTCGGGAGTAATTTCAACTTCTGTTTCTACCTTCTTCTTTCCTTTATCTCCTGTGGCAGGTTCTTTCTTTGGCGCCATCTAAAAATCTCACCTTTATGTCCTCTATACAAGAACAAGTCAAAACCCTAGCTCAAATCTATGTACCCTAGTTGAAATCATGCCCTAGCTCTTTCGAAAATGCATCTACTTCACTCAAACCCTTCACTAATGGGGACGCAATATTCTTTTGTGCACAAATCTGCTCTCCACGTCTGATTTCACACCTTTTCACCTCAATACCATTTTCTCAGCTCGGTTGTACTTAGCTCTTTTCAAATTCTCACGATTACAATGGTAAAAATGAACTCACATCCCATCCTTTATAGATTTTTAAAAATTTAGTGCATTTATTTCTCCTTCACCTACCAACGATTCTCTCATTAATTGACCAATTTCACAATTTCCGTGTGGTACATCTTCGCGCCCCAGCTATAACCTTCTAGCGTGCCTTCCTACCTTCTAGCCACATACTTCTCTTCAGTGCTTCCATGCACCCGAGTACCTCACCACTAAGCCTTCTCCTGGTAGTCTCCACAACCTCTGCTTACCTTGTGTTATATTGTTCCTACATTTACCTCCATCTATGGTCATCTTTTAGAAGCAATCTCCTTTCTTATATAGCACTTGTAACAAATTGTTCTCAAATATACCCAATTGTGAATAAAAAGTAACAACCACCCCACACAAATGGTATGTCTAGTCCTCTGTGCATAAAAATACTTCAAATTGTAATTAGCCTCTAGCGCACAAAGGTGCTTATTACACAAAACAACAAACTAAATTGACAAAGCATAGCAATGATGAAGGAAATACATTAAATAAAATGAATAATGTGAAACCTATTCTAAATGGAAATACTACCTTATTACAAACACCAAGAAGACTTATTTATAGTAGGGCTTCAACCTACTTCCATTGAAGTATCCAGGTAACCGTATTGCATCAAGCATTGCTAACTGACATGCGCCTGATTCAAGAATGTGAGTGATAACATATGGTCCTAACCAATGCACTTTAAGCTTTCCTGGATGGTGCAAAAACTTTGAATCATAAAGGAGCACCATCTACCCAACCTCAAGCTTCTTATCCCTGATGTGCCTGTCATGCCATGCCTTTTTCCTAGCTTTCTCTTGCTTTTGAATCCAGCGTGATATGGCTCACCTCTCATCCAATTGTATCAATTTATCAATCCTTTCTTCCAATGCTTTCTCATCAGCTAGACCTCCAGCATGCGCAATATGGAAAGAAGGCAACATTAATTCCATAGGAAGAACTACTTCCATGCCAAACACCAACTGAAAAGGTGTGGCCTTGTTCAACTGCTTGTATGTTGTTCTATACGCCCATAGCAATACAGAAAACTTTATCATCCCAATCTCTCCTTTCAACATCACATATTTTTGTCAATGTCTGGCTTAAAATTTTGTTGAAAGCCTCAACGGTTCCATTTTCCTGAGGATAATAGGGTGTAGTCCTTTGGTGTGCAATCATAAATTCATCTAAGAGTATCCTAATCATTTCATTCAAGAAGTGTGTACCCCTATCACTTGTTAAACTTAGCGGGCATCCATACCAAGTGAGAACATTCTCCCATAGAAACCTAGCTATTGTAGCTGATGTACAATCCTTTGTAGGTGTTGATTCCACCCATCTTGTAAGATAATCCATGCAAGTAATTATGTAGCGTGATCCATTTCTACACGGCTAGAGAAATAGGTCCCACAAATTTGATAGCCCATTTCTCAAATGGATCTGCACTAGGAATAGGCCTCAATATCATCTCATCTTGTTTCCTTGGTTTTCCAAGGCACTGATAGTGATCACACACCTTACAATATGCTTTTCAATATTTATACAAGGTCTCCTACCATAATCTAGCGAGTAGAATCTTGCGGGTGGTGGTGTCACTTGCATAGTGTCCACCTGTAATACCACCATGAGCCTCTTCCATAATATCTATGTTCTCATGCTCCAATACACACCTGCGTAGTACTTCATCTCTGTCTAACTTGTATAAATCACCACTGATCAACATAAAGGGTTTCACGTGAATTGCAAGATGTTTCTTTTCTAAGGACTTCATTTCCTGTTCGTATAAATACAACAATATCCTCTAACTATGAAGGCACGCGTTGTAATTTGTACAACTGTGCATCTGGCATTGTATCTTCAATTATTTGTGCATCCTCCCCTGACTGAATCCTTGATAAATGGTCTAGGCCACAATTACTTTTACCTGGTTTTACTACAACTGTGAAGTCAAATTCCTGGAATAAGAGCACCCAACAACATATGCACCCCTGTAAAATGGGCTTGTTCACCAAGTATTTCAATGCCATGTGATTAGTATAAAACACAAAAGGTGTTGCTAATAAATATTGTCTAAACTTATGCAGTGTGTAGATCATTGACAAGGCCTCACGCTCTATTGTTATATAGTTATACTCGACAAGAGTCAAATCTCTACTAGCAAAACAAATTGGATGATCTACAATACCTTCTCCAGGTTGTTCTTACACTACACCAATGGTTGTGCTAGAGGCATCCACATGTACATGAAATGGTTGGTTCCATGAGGGAAATCATAGAATAGGCGTTTTAGTAAGTCTCTCCTTTAGTGCCTCAAATGCGCACTGGTATGGTTCTCCCCAATAAAACGTCCCTTTTCCTTTGAGTAATTATTCTAATGGTGTGGAAATTTTAGCATATCCTTTAATAAACTTCCTCTAATACCCCATGTGACCCAAAAATCCGCACACCTCACTCTAACTGGTAGGCTCCTCTAGGCCCACAATAACTGCAACCTTAGCTGGATCCATTAACAAACCCTCCTTACAGATGATATGCCCTAACAAAGTTCCAAAGGGTGTAGCAAACACACACTTTTTGATGTTCAAAGAGATGTGTAGCTACCGACATTGTTCAAACATTAGGTAAAAATTGTCACAATGATCCTTAACAAGTCCATACACCATCTAGTCATCCAAGTAAACCTACAAGAAAATGTGAATAAAATCCTAGAATGCTTGAACAAATATGCGTGAAAATACAGTAGGTGCATTTTTCAAACCAAAGGGCATCACAGTATATGCAAAACTTCCCCATTCAGTGGTGAAAGTTGTTTTCTCTTGATCTTCCTGTGTAATTTGAACCTGATGATACCCAGAGAACCCATCTGTAAAAGAATAGATTTTGTGCCCTACAACGCCCTCTAATATTTATTCTGTGAAGGGTGTAGGAAAAGGATCAATGACACATGCAACATTCATCTCTCTATAATCCACACAGATTCTAATCCATCCATCTTTCTTTATATTGATAACCATGGGACTAACCCACTCTGATTCTTCTAGAGGCTTGATGATGCCAAACTTCAACATCTTGTCAATTTCTTCCTTAACCTTTACATGCACATGTTAGGATTCATTCTGTAGGGTATCTTCCTAACCAGGCATGCACCTTCCTTAATATTGATCTTCATCTCACCTAATGATTCATGCACACCTTACAACTCATGGTATCCTTTTGGGAATAAGTCCTGAAAATATCGTAGTAACTTAATGATTTTTTCCACTTCACATCTAGACTAATAATCCCCTATTATGGCCTCCTTAGGTTCAGCATCCATGCCAATGTTTACTTTCTTTGTCTTCATAGGTTCATGGTATGCGCGTGTTCATATCTTCACTATCCAAAACCTCGCACATCCTTGTTAAATGATCTATATCTAGATATTCTACTTCCTCATCACCCACTAGATAAACAAGATTTTCCTTTTCTTTCTCAAGGAAAGCACGCTGAAGTAATATAGTATCAGTCTCCTCTATCTCATCAAAACACACTTCTGAGTTTGTCTCACCGAATAACTCTTGAATGAGTTCTTCTGTCTTTGCACCATCTCTCATAGTTATGTGATTTATAAACCTTAATGCTTCTTCCACTAGAGGTTTAGTAGAAAAGTAATCAAATGTCTGAGTCATTCTTGTAATCAAATCCTTCCAATTCCTAGTCTCCCTTTTGAGTTTTGCATAAATGTACCAAATGCGTGCACAACCACACAATGTGTAATAGAACTTATGCACCCATAGTGAAGGTGGTAAAGCTTCCTACCCTTCTGTCCAGAGTCTCTCACACTGCTGAACGTGGTGCTGAATAGGTTGATTACCATGATAAGTGCTGATTTTAGTAGCGTTGAGTGGTCAAAGCAATCCGGATTTCTTTCCATTCTATAAGATTGTCCCTATGAACCACCCACCAGCGCGGTCTTGTCCTGTACAATGTGTACACTAACATATTTCTTATTTCATCCTGAATTTTCCACTACTCCTCCATGGTGAGTAGGAATACCATAGGATCCCCTTCTCCAGTGTACCGAGGTACAAAATTGTTACCTATGCACCTAACACAATGAGTAGTGCTCTTCTGTGTAAGTGTACTCCTTACCTCATGCCCAATCATCTCATAAGTACCATGCACCCAATTATCACAAGCAACACTTGTAGTATCACTAACTAATTGTGCATCTTCCCACTAGAGAATCCCTTCTTTAGATGGCTCGAGCACTTCTGGGTCCTGAATGACACATACATAAATCCTATTAAGGTCTTCCTCACTCAACGACACAACATAGGGTGCATACTTCCCATCCGTTAAAGGGATAATAACTCTTTCTTCCTTATTCTCAAAACTGATATATCCCTTATTGAACTAGAGATCAACATTATTTACATAGCACCAAGGGTGCCCAAGTAGAGTTGGGAAGCTATCGGCCTCTGCAAGTGCTAAAACCTCAAAGTCCCTAGTGAACTTGGCTGCCTGTATAGTAATGGATGCATCTTTTAAAACTCTAATGGGAGCAACCTTAGTTCGATTAGCCATGAACAACACATTTGAGGATGGCTGTAATGGAGGTCTCCCCATCTATACCCATGCATCTAAAGTAAGAACATTGACTTCCGCACCTGTGTCAATCAATATATTGCTCAAAAGCCATCCATCCACAACAACATTCAAAGTGATCTCCTTGTCATAATCCAAACTATGAGGGGGAAGATTGGCATGCAAGATATGCCATTCATTCTCAATACCTACACGTGGAGTATTCCCCTTTAGCCATTTCCCTAATAATGGAATGATATTCTCCTAGCGTAACATTTTTCATATTTCTTTCAAATCACCAATATCCGACTGGATCATCTCTGCTGCATTCTTTTGTTCCATCTTCTAGGATTGTTCTTTTAAACACTGTATTTCACCCTGAAGATTCCTAAGTACTTCCATGGTTTCTTGATACAACTCCTTCTGATGTGTAGGATCTAGATATCTTACATGTAAAACTTCCTCCTTGTTAATAGTAGGCTTCTATTGTAATGCATCTCTGGCATGCACAGCTTTAGCTCATGTAGTAATATTTATAGGTAATACTTCAGGTTCTAATGTCAACTTTGGAATCCACTGATTCTCCACAGTGTGTTGTATCCTAACCATCCATGCACCTTTGTTTTCTTGTTTATGCTACTTGCTAAGATGCTCATATAGATCTAGGAACTCCTCATAGCTATGATTCTTCCCACAGAAAGAACAAGTAATATTCTGAGGACATTTATGCCTGTAGTGGTCAAGAGATCCTCATGTGAAACACGTTCTGTGAGGAAACTCACTCCTTCCACCACCACGGCCTTGACCTCTGTATCCTCCTTGAAATACTCAACCTCTACCAAGACTTCCTTCAAAGCACCCTTCATTCTGATCATAGCGCACTTGATTGTGATCTTGATGCTCACCCTTTCCTTTAGAGTTATCTAATACTCCTGTCTGTCGTACACCAATATCTATAGCATCATGGATCTGACCAATCAGCATGTAGTCTTCAGTATCATGAGTCGTGGACCAGAAAATTTTACAATAGCAAGATATGTTCTTTCTTATCGTGCATTGTAACAATGGGTAGTGGCTAACATCATGGTTCAAATGACATATCTCACAGTCTAATAGTAATGAACACTGATCTGTGCGAGGACAACTATCCTTGGTATGCCCTTCAACTTCAAAATCTGTACACCAAATCCTAGTGCGTGTCTCATGGGCTAAATTTGTTGATAGTTTTTCCAACTACTTAGCCATAGCTGTAATCTGTGCCTCCAAGAATGGGCTAACTCTAGTGTCTATGATTCCAACTTCCTCAGCATGCAAATATCCTTCAAGTGCTTCACGTGGATCAGTGTATGTCTTATGTGACAATGCCCTTCTAAATGGTGTGATCAGACCTCCAAAAAACCATTGTGCATGCTGACTTGCATGAATATCATAAGAAAGCTTTAGACAACAGAGTATTGAAATGGGAATCATATTCCCTCACACTTTCAGTGGTGCCTTGCTTAATGTCCTTAAGGGCACTAACACTCTTCTACTCGAACTCAGGGATGTGAAAATCCTTAAGGAAAATATATTTTAACATTGTATAGTCTACGCAAGTCTGATCAGGGTCAAGTTTCTTGTACCAACTGTGTGCGTGTCCTTGTAACGTAGTGGAAAATTGGCTATATTTGCACTCAGAAGCTATGATCCCTTTCATGCCACAGTATTTCACACATGTGTACATGTTTAATAACATCCTATATGCCCATGTATTATGGGAGACGAAGGGACATCTCCATGTAAATATTCTGAGGTTGGTGTGGACCCTGTCCAACTAATCTAGAACCTCCTGTGTTACCTCTACCTCCAAGAACCACTTGACCCACTAGAGCCACCTATACCACTTGATCCTCCACTTGTAGCCAGAAACAAACCAGAAGATGTACTTCCTTGTGTCCCAACAGTAGTACTGAAATGAACCCCTACCGTCTGTGAGGTGGTACCACTCCCAGAAGTGAGTCCAAAATTCTACGCACGCTCACATTCTGTGTGGATGATACACCTGAAAAGGTACCTCCAAACAATAAAGAAAATGCTTTCCCTGCCATAGTTGTAATTTCCACCTAACTTACTCCCACTCCTCTACTTCCCAAACTAGTGTGTTGACTACTTGTCATACTAGATACTGGAAAACCAATAACAAGGGCAAGGTTTCAGGTAGATTCAGATGCGTTCCCATGGCCCAGGTCATCTCTATTGGTACACTTCCATATGAGGCTGAGGAGGATTCCCTGTCATGATTTCCTAGAAGGGGTATTTCTGGATTCTCTGGCTCCATGCCTCCTGCATGAGCTCCAAATCCTTCATGAGCCATCTCTCTCCTCAATTCCATCCATTCCACAACATCCTGCTTATTCTCCATCTCCCTCTTGTGTGCAACTCATTATACTTAAGCCACATTTATTCTCTCTGCCTTTCTACCATTAGGTCTGCCATCTTTCACCAAACCTTCTCTTACCCCTACGTGTGGTGGGGTTTAGCTAGCCATAGGTTTTTCTTCTAAGTTCAGGGTTACCATCAGGATCTTGATTTCTAGTGGAATGCCTTACAAGTAAGTTCCCCTGGGATATCATAAAAAATGGAACTCAGCTACCTCCGGGCACAAATAAGTGGAAATTAAGTACTCCAAGATATAGTTGTTCAAAACACCATGGAACCACGTATCCACAACGTGTGTCCAAATCAGATCAGCATCATAAAGGGCCTAAAATTATTCCTACGTCCAAACAAGTGTGTGATACCTCTAGTTCCATTTAGATGCATAAGTAACCAGCCACTTGTACAACTCAATTGGGAAGATAACAAAGAAGCTCTCATACAAACAGTCATATAGATTTTGTTCCACCCATGTGCATGCGTAAAAATTAGATCCAGTGTTGAACCTTCATGTGTATTCTTCTTCCAGATGTTTAATCCATTCTTCAACACTTGCTAGGGTCAACCGATACATTTTCATCAGAACCATCCTGATAACAATTGAAAAAAGGTCCTGGATAATGAAACCAATGATGCAACCTAGAATTTACAAAGAATAACCTAGGTGTGCTAGAACATCACTCAGCCTAGATCTGAGCACTCACCTGAAGTGCATAAAGGTACTAGGCCCCTCCTTAGAGTTGCTTGTGTAGGATGTGATCATGATGAAGATATAAGGCCATGTAGATTCATAAACAACATAAATGTCCCACAGTGCATATTCTAGATCTAGATCTTAAAGAACCATAAATCAATGATAGACATAATGAAATCATCCATGAAATAACTAGTTATAATCATGTTTAACACCTTGATTCATCCAATACACTCCATTATATTAATCATAGTAAATACACATATATTCTTACAATAACAGTATCATAAGCTCATACGCGCATAACAGCATCTGGTAGCATAACTCTGCATACATCTACATACACTATAACTCTCATACGTATTAACTACACAATATCAATCTATACTTATATGGGTGGGGAATTTACCTTCATCACTTACATAATCCCCCAAAATAGGTCGCATGCTTGATAATAGCCATGCGCCTTTACAAAAATAGTCACACATGCAAGTGTGTTAATAATAGATCTCTTATAGTTAACTGAAGTAGTAATTCTATTATTAACTCACACCCATGCAAAGAGCTTAATAGATGATCTTCCAAAAATATCTTATGCATGTTGCGTGATTCTTTATCTAGGTTTGTGTGATCTGTACGTTATCTCCAAAAATAGCCTGTAATCATGAAAATGGATAAGTCCTGAATCTATCTTTGTCCTTCACACGTGTGATTCCTTCTCGATCCTTCCACGCCTTTTTGGCCAAATCCGGTAGGGAGAGCTTCATAACTCAAAGCTCTTGGTAGAATATCGATTTGATAAATCACAAAAAGGACAACCTGGTCAATATTTTTATGTTTACTAATAATTGTTCCTAGAAACCAGTTTGTAAACCTTGAGTTTCCATGACATCACCCAGCCTTTGTGTGGTGGGTATATGAAACTTTATGTTTTTCTTCGAGATTTAACAACTACCCTACTCCTCCAACCATTTTTGGACATTTTGGCATTACTTAGTTGCTCATGTCTGGTATGGACCCTTTGATTTTCCTTAATGATTTTACAATCAATCATATAGACTAGCTCCCCTAGCAATTACTTCTAAAACTAAACTGTTTAAGGGAACTAAATTTCTTATATTCCTAACACTATTTTCTTATGTGTTCAAAAACTAGAGTTGTAAATAGGCCCAACACTATTTTCTTATGTGTTCAAAAACTAGAGTTGTAAATTGTCCCAACACTTTCTACACGCTAATGGATATTTTACCTTGCTTCGGTCCACTCCCAAAAAATCCGCGTGGAAAAACCCTATTGCAACAGTTGTTTCCTATTGTAGACATGTTATAGACTAAAAAATGTGAAATGTAGATTAGATGTTGCATGTCTTGTAACTAGGATGTTGAGGCCGTTTAGAAAAACATAGTTACAAAATAGGCAATGGAGAGAAATACCCAGTAAAGGGTCGATAAAATGGAAGACATAGGAACAACGACACTAGAAAGACAAATCAAGGAAGGGTTGTTAAGAAGTTGACACTTGCCAGCTAGGTTTGAATTTGTGATCTGAAAGTTCATCAAGGTTACAATTTTTTCACCATTAGGCCAATTGAGGTGTACAAGGTTTTAACTTTCTTTTTTGAAATAATTTTACTAACATGTTGTGTAATAAGGTTTGAGAATGTGTAACTAAAAAGACCAAGCAATATGCCTTGAATTCATTTTCTCGTGCCGTGTTTTCAATGTTGATAGTAGAATGGTTTATTCAAAAATGGTGATTATGTTATGGCCTTTAGACTACACACTATCAATGTGCTGAAACAAGATTTTATTTTCAACAAAATCCAAATTATTTATAGAAATGATGGCACATTGGTTTTAAAAATGTACTTGGATGATTTTTTTGATGAGATAGATCTTTTATTAATAAATGGGTATTATGGGGGGGGGAGGTTAAGGTGGTTCTCGAACACCAAGAAAATATATTAAAACCAAAATGAACAAGTAAAACAAGAGTGCCAAAAGGCAACAAAAATGCCAAGCGACTACAAGGAAACCACGAGGCTATAATAAACTCATAATTTTTTTGATGTAATCAAAGTCTAAAAGACTTTACTCAGCTTGGATATGTAACTGTAGCTTGATATTAGCAAGGATGACCAATTGTAATGAGTGACTAAGAGAAGCATCAGATGACTTCTGTTGAAAATGAAAATTCAAACGAACTTTCTAAATTTTAAATAGAATGTGAAGTTTGAGAGCATGCCAAAGTAAATTGATACTAGCATCAGGAATATCATCTCCTTAAAGAACATGTTGCATAGAGAGAGAGGCATAAGTCAAGCCTTGGACTAAAGTCACCCAACTCCATAGCTATTGAGTGATGAGACAAAACACTAAAGCATGCTAAAAAGAGTCGGTCTCATCACAAACTAGTCACTTAGGATCATCCAACCCCAAATGTTGCAATCTATGTCCAATGGGAAAACCTTAATGCAAGAGAGAACAAGCAAAAAAATTAACTTTGGTTTGAGAAATATGTTTTTAGAGTGCACGAAAGCGATCACACCAAATATCTTAAAAAACATGAGTACCCTAGTGTTGATTGAGCTTGGTAAGAGGCAGAGAATTAAATTTGATCTAGCAAGATGCCTACTTAAGGGAAAAATTGGATATCTTATCGTGAATAGGTTAGAGAAAAACATCCAGCCATTGTTGATTGGAGTGAAAAACAACACTAGAAATATTCAAATTCCCTAATTTTACCTTAACAATGTCATAAGTAGTTTTGTCTTTAGAAGCAAGTTTGAATTTAACATAAAATGAAGGTTAATCAAGGAGAGTTCCATTGTCATGATTAAAGAAATCCTTGATATGTGAAATACCTTTGTGAATAAATCGAATGCTCTGACAATTCTTATTCCACACAAGAGGCCCATCAGGATTAGAGAGAAGTGGGGACCACCAAATAGAATGGAGAGAAAGGTGCTGAAGATCACACTTTGACATGTCCCAAGTGAGCAAAGAATCAAATCTAACCCAACCTTTCCAAATTTTCTGCAACATGACAAAGCCTCTAATTTTGATAGGGGTGGGGGTAAATAACTAATTCATCCAATGAGTATGGCCCCAAATTTTTCTCCTCATAGGGTCTGCAATAGAAAGTCTGTAGCGAAATATAATCTTCCAAGCCTAAGCCCCTTCAAGCAAGTGAATAATCCACTTGGTAGTTAAAATAATACCTTCCAAGTAGGAATTAGGGAAACCAAGACCTCTAACCTCATGATCCCTCATGCAAGTATGCCAAACCACTCTCAAAAAGTATCTTTAGCTATGATTATTTTCCAAAAATAAAGTTTTAATAACTCTATCAGGGTTCTTATAGGCGTTGTAGAAGGGAGCCATAAAAGAGGAATAGTAAATATGCACACTCTGAAGAATATTAGTGCAGACAATGAATTTTCTAGCAAACGACAAGGGCTTACTAATCCATTTTCTAACTTTATTATTGACCTTGTCAAGAACATGGCGCCAAGACTATGATGGTGTAATATGAAAGGAAAAACGTATGCCAAGAAGAGTAAAATAAGTATCAGGTTTTAGCCAATTCCATTTATACTTAAGAACCTAAATAGGGGGATCAACATAGGACATGAAAATACCTTAATTTTTATTCCAGTTTAACAGAGAACCCTAGGCCCTGCAATAGGTGTCTAAATAATTCAGAGCATTATTAATGCAACTTTCACATTCCTCCAGAAGAAGGAAAGTATCATCTGTAAATTGACTATAAATCAACTGAATAGGATGATGCTAGAGAGAAATTCCCTTAACTAAATCCACATTAGCATAACTTATGAAAATATGACCAAGGGCTTCTGTTTCTGGAATAAATAGGCAAGAAAGAAGAGGGCAACACTGACTCACTGAACGCTGCAGATCAATGCCTTGAGATAACTTACCTAATATTTAAATTCTAGCATTAGTATCTAAAAAAAGCATATGTGCATGCTGAACAAAGGTGTTACCAAGGCCTAATTTAGCCATCATAAAAAGAATAAAGGGCCACTCAATTCTATCATAAGCCTTGGAAAAATCCAGCTTGAGAAAAATAATTTTCCGGTTAGAGTCTTCAGCCCAAGCTATACCTTCAACAACTATAATAACATTATCTAGGATGTATCATCCTGGCATAAAACTAGTTAACCAATTTGATTAGCAGAAATAATTTTATAGAGATGAGGTTTAAGCTTAAGTTCCAAATCCTTCACTATTTTCTTATAAGGAACATTGAGAAAAGTAATCGGTCACCAACTAGTAATCAAATATGGATACCCAACTTTGGGAATAAGTTTAATATAACCTTGATTAATGATGGAGCCTAGAGAACCAGTAATAAGCGCTTCTTGATAAACTTTGTGGAGATCATGAGCGAGAATTGGCCACATATTTTTTATGAACTCACACAATAGACCATCTAGTCCAAGAACTTTATGGTCAGCCATAGAATACAAAGCATTGTATAAGTCTTCAACAGTAAGTTTTTCTATATTAAACATGATTTGGATCCTAAAATTAGGAGTAACCTCAAGGCACGACTAAAGGGAAGCTTCATCCAAATTCACAAACCTAAACACCTCTGTATAGTGGTCAGAAAAGGTAGCCAAAATGTCACTAGGATTGTTGATAATGGTCCCATCAATATTAACCTGAACTAATAACATGTTTATTATTGGGTCCTTTAAGAAATTTAAAAAATTCAGCAGAGGATTGGTCTCCATATTTTAACCAAGAGAGATACACTTTCAAAATGTATCCCTTAGCTTTATGGAATTCCAAGATTCTCTTTTGTTGTTGCAAATAGGCAAGATGAATTTGTGTTAGTAGCTATAGGATCTCTAACTAGATCTGACTGAGTTCTAAAAATATCAACATCTAGGCTTTCCATGTGATTGTTAAAATTACTCGTTATCTTTTTACCCAAGTGTCTAAAAAATCTAATAGTTCAAGTAGTAGAACCTAGCTACCATATAATCCATCCCAAATCACTTTGAGGACGAGGCATTAAGGTCCATATGATTTTGGCATACTCGAGCAAACAATTATTATGAAGAAAGGAGGCATTAAAGATGAAAGTATCAGAAGCTCTCTTTCGGAACTACAAAAAATCAAGGAACCACGAGATTGGAATGTGATCAAATAAGACATTGGAAGTATCCACATGAACTAGAAGGTCTTCCTTCAATGGTATGTAACACCAACTATTCTCTAATAACATCACTCGGTCGAGACGAATTAAAATCCTTTGGTCTCCTTGCCTTAGATTACTCTAGGTAAACCAACGATGATCAAGAGGAGTTTTGATCAAAGAATTGGGACCATAGCTCAAAATTTTGTTTGATTTGAAGCCAAGCAATTCTTTCATCTACTGTAAGGGTAACATGCAGACCACCTATCTTATCAAATTCATACTCTAACGCATTAAAATCTCCACAAAAAACCCAAGTGGCAGGGGGAAGCCAAGAAACAAGCCATTTCCACAATTTAGCTCTAAGAACATCTTCACAAAGAGCATAAATACTGCAAATCCCTAAAAAATTGTTTCTAATCTATAAACAAACTTGAGCAATACGAACATTGGGGTCTTGACCAATATCCATAGTGTTGGATTCCCATTTTTGATGAATGCAAATAATAGTGCCACCTCTACTAGGAGAGTGGGAAGAAGCTATTTTCACAACAATAAGCAAAATATGATTACAAGCCATTCAAAGTAAAAAAAAAGAGATCTTGACTTCTTAAAGACAAAACAAGTTAGGATAACCCTATTTCTGGAAATAATCTAGACAATAAATTTTTTGGGGTTATCCAAGAGACCCTTTACATTTCAGGAGATAAAATTTATGATGAAGGCAAGGTTGATACCAATGTTGCTTTATCCATCCTTTCTAGATAGCTGAATGGATTAACATCTTCATGATCAGAAAAATTGATAGAAGCTTGCAAAATCTGATTGTGCATCGAATGGGCTGATTTTTTAGGCTCCTTCTTGGAGCTAGAGAGAGTATGAGTGGTTTTCATTGTAGGGATAGTATGCTAACATTACAAGTACCTCCATTAACAACCTCTAAGCTTTTGGTTGGGCTATTTGAATTGAAAACTTGGGAAAAGGATCTTTTTATGAGAAATTTTCTAGTCAGGACTTACCTTGTGACACTTGAGAAACACTTTTATCATTGTCTCAGGATGAGATTTCGTCATCTTTGTAAGGTTTAGCAACCATAATCATCGTGTTTTTTTAATCTAGGAGCTTCAGGAAGTTAAACACATGATGATTCAAATCATGACAATAGTAACATGAATTTGGTAATGTCAGATAAACAATTTTTTGCTCAATTGAGAACCCTTCTACATTCAGTGAAATAGAGTTAGGAATATCTCTACTGATATCTAGCTCAACACAAACCCTCCTAGTAGGTTTGGTGATAAAACCCTGCAAGGGATCTAAATTAAGAACCGTTCTAAGAGATCTTACAGTCTTGTCCAAATGTGGGTAAAAAATCATTGGGTGTCTTGGAAACTCCACCCAAACTAGAAGCAAACTTGTTGTGGTTTTTTCAGGGTTAAAATCAATCGTCCATTTGCGAAGAACCAAGTAACAGCCATGGAAATTCCATGGGGATTTCCGTAAGAGTGTGTTGGTTTCTTCTATCAACCCAAATTGGAAGAGGAAAAACCCTTTTATCAAGTTCATCACCAGTTGGTTGTGAATTCCCAAAGGTTCCCAAAAATTGTTTCATCCTGGTAGATGAAATTGAAACTGGAGGAACTTTCCCAACAAATTATCCGATGTCACACATTTTCTCAAACATATCACACGTTTTATTAAAAAATTATTAAGAAGAGTAAAAGAGGGTTTAACCCACTCTTTTCCCTTAGAAGAGGAGTTTTGGTTGGTCATTTTGCAATACCATTTTGTGTTGAGGAAGAGGAAACAGTCTCCATACGATCCAAAGTCACTCCTTGCAATCTAGAAATCACGATGTGAGAAAAGAGGGAGGATTTTTTGGTGCTTAATCCCACTCACATTCTCTGTAACTTGATCTTCCATGCTATGCAATTTACAGCTATCTGTCAATGGTAGTTTGTCCACTCGCATTAGGGTCTCTATGTCATGATAAAAAATTTCAATCTTCAAAATGTTGAAATCATAAATGGGTATTATGATAGAAGACTATTGACAAAAATATAGGTGGTATAGGAGCATTCCTTAAAGACATGAGCCAATCCATTCCACAAAAATTCCTAGGAATAAAAAACCAAAATTAGGTCGAGCCTAGGAGAACTGATCTATTACATAAAGAAAATGAAACAAAAAATTAAGCTGTCACCGCGAATTGTTGCCCAACCGATGACAGATCATGGTCATGTCATTTAGGGCTTGGAAGGTCTTTCCTAGTGTTGGGAGGGTTTCAACCAGAGCTAGAGCCAGAGCCAATGTGCTCTCACCTCTTTAGTGAAATCCTCCGCCTACACAAAAAATATAGAAATGGATAAGGCCAACAGAGGGAATTTTTTCGGGGGTGGTGACCAGCTCAAACCATCGTGAGAAAAAATAGTGGGTGGCCTAGGTGGTGGTGGGGAGCCCCACCCCTAAGCCCATGATGATAGAGGTGACATGGCACCCCCACATGATAGGCGATCATCACAGGGATTGATGAAAATGATTTTGAGACCGACAATGAGAGTGGATTTTAGGATATCTAGTTTTTTGTTGGCTACCTTTTGTTGTGCAAATGTGAAATAGGGAAATTGATAATTTTCCAGAATGACAACTATACCCCTGTTTTGAAAATTTCAAGTTTTACCCTTCCTAGGCACCCCGTGTATACCCAGTCAGTCCAGTGACCTCCTAGTTGATGTTAACTCAGTCCCCTAGGTGATTTAGGAAATTCAATCTAATCCCTCTAGGCGATTTTAAGAGTTTATTGAAAAATGTAAATTTCAGGTAGCTGTAGGAAGGGATATCACTGGCCTTCTTAGGACTGGAGAAACCCCATGGAGCAGAATGGAGAAGAAAATTCAGACACAGACGTGAATTTAAGACCTAATAACATCGAGGAAGTAATTTTGGAAGATTCGGAAACGATTTGGAGAAGTTAGGGCATTTTGATCAAAAACAAGGTCGATAGGCCTTAGTAGTACACAGGGTCAAAAGAGTTGTTGAGCTTCAGGAAGTGATTTTGGGAGCTCTAGATGGATTTATGAGTCAATCAATACAACGTAGGAAATGGAATTCCAATCCCTACAAGATGGTGAAACCATATTTCTCACAACACTTTGGCGCAATAGGTTTATAACTGCTTTTTTCTATGCACAACTAGTGAGCCAGATAAAAAATCTAATTTTCAGGGCTTAAATGGAGGAATAAAGATCTGATACCCTCACCATTGGATTCATAAGGCCATTTTTAATCAAATTCATATAACATTTCATCAAAAATTCCATCGGGAGCTAACAATATTGCCATTTCAAGTTTCCCTCTAGGAGAGTTCTAGCAATTAGACAAATTTGCAAGAAGACACGTGTCAGCTCCAGGAACCTATCAAAATTTCATGTCCCTTTCATCCCTCAAGTAAAGAGACATGAGGGACATAAAATTCTCCCAACCCTTATAAGTCCTCTGGTCACCCATACAACCTCCAGGATCGCCAATTTAGCTCCCAGGTTCTTACAGGAGCTCAAAACCTCAATCGTCAGATTACTGACAAGTGTCAAGATGAGGTGCGCTATGAAAATTGATAACCCTCAAGTCCCTTTGTGCTGTGGGACATAAAATTTTTCCCATCCCCAAGGGAGTATTCTAGTCACCCATGCGACCCTCTTCAGTGCTTTTTCTCAGCCCCCGAGAGCTAGTAGAGTTGAAACGGAAAACCGTTGGATCGTTGACAAGTGGCGGATTTTGGCGCATCGTGAAAATTGACGGCCCTCATGTATCTTTGTGCTGGGTGACATCAGGGACATAAAAATTCTCCCATCCCAAGGAATGGTTCCTGTTCCTGTATACGACCAATTTCTAGCCCCCTAATGCTTCCAGCTTGCTTTTTTGCTCAAACCCTCAGCCGTTAGATTTCTGCCACATGTCGCAACCAGACACTGCTTTTAAATTAATGTCCCTCTTGTCCCTTAATACTTAAGGGAAAGGAAGGAAATAAAAATTCACCCCATCCCCTCTTGCTTTATTTCAATTTTTTTTAAAATCTTACCTGCCGTTTTCTTTCCAACATCTAACCTTTCCATAGCTTCACCCTGCACAACTCTGCAACTTGCTCTCAAGTCCACCATTTTTGAACCTTGAACCAGATCCACCAAATTAACAATATCCTCCACTCCATGATAATACGCAGGCCTAAGAAGAAACATTTATCAAATGAAGAAGAAGAAATGAAGAACAAAGAAGAAGAAGCTTGAAAACCTCCGTTGCCGTGAAATCGAAATTTAAAGAGATCTTGCAAACCAGTTCAGGAAATGTAAAAACATTTTTTTCTGTGATATTTATTCTCAAAGGTCATAAAAACCCCACCTTCATATTTCCCATTCACATCAAGAAGTGTTCACAGTGAAGAAATCTATTTCTTTGCACAATGGAAGAAAAAGCTCGATTTCATATCAAACCGGTAGTTGAATTGAAGTGAAATTTCACCGGTGAAATAAGAGGCAAAAACCCATTAAAGAATATAATTTTTGTTATAAATAGAGAAGAAAAATAGACCTACAATTTTTCAAGGCCCATTAATGGTTGTCGTGTTCAGAGGTGCTGCCAGGTCAAAAATTTGAAGTTTTAAACTCTCACCAAATTTTGATCGGGTAAACACGAAATTTCAAAAGAGCGATACTGGGCAAAAACCCATATAAGAAAACTTTGTTTCGTAGAAATCCAACCACCAGAAGTCCACTTTCTAAAAAATAATAGGTCTTCTACATAGGGGACTGCTATTTTGGGAAATTCATCAACCAAAGAACCTGCGAAGGAGACGTCGAACACAGAGGATGCATTGTAGGGAGAAATCATCGAAATGGTCGTCTTGGTCCAAAATTAATACTTACTAAAAATAATAAGTGGTCCCACAAACACCTGCCAAAAATAGAAATCTTGTCCAGAAAGTGAGGAGAATAGAGAGGGAAGGAAGATTTCCAGTTACCACAGCTATTCAAAGTCTGAAGGATCTGATTTTTTGTACTTGCTAAAAATAGTAAGTTACTTTTTTGGCACTTACTAAAAATAGTGAGTCATTCCAAAGGGTAAATTTCACAAGAGGAACACTCTGAGAGTGGAGCAATCAATCTGATAGTCCCATTTAGAGTTTGGAGAAAAATTTCCATATTTATTAAAAATAGTAAGCTATTTTTTCGTGCTAAGGAACCATGAAGTACAAATGGATAGGGCAGAAGCTGGCTCAACCTTTCACTTTTGAGTAGGAGATAGAAAATAGTGCAGTCTCTATCATTAGACTATGTAGGAGTAAATGACAGTGAAGTTACTTACATGGATCTCAACAATGTATTTTTGACACTCATTTCATGCCTCAATTGGTGAGTGTAAGGTGGAATTCGCAGTCGACACCGTTAGACTATTCACGATGTGTTTCATTAGGATTGTGTCCAGATCAACTAAGAAGTGTGATAGTGTTGCAAGGAGTCAGGGTGAGATTTTTTCCAAAGCTTCACCCTCTTTAGAGAGGATCTTCATGAGTGATGCTCATGGTAACCAATGGAATCATTCGAAAATGTTTTTAAATACTTAGTTCCTGTGTCCATACGTCATCCAAGGAAAGTCTCTCAGGATCCATATCTCACTACATTGGAGCATTGTATCAGATTGGTTAAGTAGAACAGTGGATCAACAAGGAATTTTCTTCATTGACATTGTTCTCCCTCTCTCTTTTCTCTCTTTCTCTCTCCTTTCATCCCCCAACTTTCTCTCTCCTCAATATTCTAATCTTGCATTGGGATTTCACTTTTTCTTATGCCTTAATGTTTTCAATGAAATAAGTCACCCTTCAGTTATAAAAGGGGACTTAATGTTTTCCTAGGAATATGAAAAGTTTCAAGGCATATGAAGCGTCATTAGGGTGTATATGAAGAATCACCAGGAAGATGAAGAGTTTTTTTTCTTCTATAAATTCTAATGTACTCCCCATTTGAGGGTCTTCTTAGCTATTCTTGTGAATTCATGAGAGAGAGAGATCCTTGTGAAAGATCAGAGAGATAGAAAATTCTTCCATTCCCCCACTCTCAAATTTCGTCTATTTATTATACTATGTATAATTTCTGCTTGAGCATCAATACAAGAAGAAGGAGTTTTCAGCCTTTTTTGACTAAGGGATTTATTGATACTTTGAGCTCATTAAATTCTAATTGGTCTTGTTGCTATTTGTAGTATTGTTTCTTCCTAATTCCAATACATATGATGAAGCTTCTAACTAGTCTATGTAATAATATGATTTTCTACTTGCAGCATTAGTTCCGCTACCTCATATTCTCACTCCCTTTCCTGTTTTCTTGACAAAGTCCTCTCTAGCAAGAAATTGCTAGATTTTTTGTAGGGTCAGTGGAGTGCGCCTATTGGATCCACGACTGCAAGGCCAACCTAGAGAAAACTCACCATACTCGTGCATGCATACATGGTAGTTTCACCTGTTAAGTAGAGGGACTTAGATCCCCAGAGCGTTGGCAAGAAACCCACTGATTTGTCCCCCAACATATTTTATCGCCAACACTACCACTGTGGCCATGAGACAAAGAGTGATGAGATGAGGATGAAAAAACTCAAACAACATTGCATGGGGCATCACCCCAATGACGTGGGAAAGTTTTGAGGTGTTTGACCATGAGAGAAACTTTGTTTTCTTGGATTCGAATCTATAATAACACATTAGATATAACCACAAAATTATTATACAAAGAAAAGTGTACTTGGATGATTTGAATTCAATAACTTATATTCTTTTGAGGAGGTCTGCAACCTTACATTATGTAGAGGTCAATTAAGTAGACAACTATTTTTTCTTCTAATTATAGGCTATTTGATGAACCAATTTTCTTTCCAAAATTTAATATTAAATAAAAATAAGAAAAAAGTTCGAAACAAGATGGAAAAATCTCACCAAAGAAAGAATAAATTTTATAAATCATGACATTGTTAAAAATGGAAAAAAAAACATTTCTTATAATATTGAATGTTCTAGATAAAGAGGATAAAACGCTCTGCAACTCTGGCGCAAAACTAGAGTCAGCTCTTCTAGGGTTTCCCCCTCTAACTGTCATGATCGCGGCCTTTTTGGGATCTCCAAGAATGTATTGCTATAGTATCTCCTAGGGTTTTTCGCCCTCTGGGTGTCCCCTATATAATGACCTCACAATCTTCAAACCCGGTTGTTTCAACCACAACAGGAGATAGTGGAGCGAGCAATGGCACTGCCAGCGAAGCGCCCCAGGAAGTTCATCCTGAAGGTTTTTCACGAGGTAATCTCTCTCCTCTAGATGTAGTTCTACCCATTCCTAAATTTAATGTTGCATGTCAATGGTTAGAACAATTTTGCCTCATTGGGTATTTTATGGGTCGAATCCCCTCTGAAAGCATGCTTAAATCATGGGCTAACACAGTCTGGACCCCTCATGGGGTTCCCCTAGATAGTGTTCAAAACATGACCAAGGGTTTCTTTCTTTTTCATTTCTCTATCCCTACTAACACACCCAATATTTTGGCTAAGCAAGCCACTTGGTATGTTTGTAACTCGCTGCTTATGTTAACACCTTGGCACAAGGAATTTATGGTATCTGAGTATACACCCTTAAAGTGTCTTTGGATTGAATTTCCTGGTCTTCCTCTGCCATGCATTAATTTCCACTTCGTTTTGGGTGGGTAGTATGCATGGAAGCCGATAAGTTTTACCATGCTTTTCCCCAGAAGTGAGTATGTATTGAGATTTATCTCTTGCAAAACCTCAAAGAAATTGTGGATATTCAAATGGGTGACAATCGCTACTCCCAATGAGTCATGTATATTAATCTACCCAACACTTGCTTCCATTGTCAAACATCTAATCAAAATATCAGGGATTGTTTGATTTATGTCCCCTGTAACTGCCTTGTGGCAAAAACAGCTTCCGAGCCAGTCAAACCCCAACAAGAGGAAGGCTGGCAAGTTACCGGGGGCCGGCGAAACAAGAACAAAAGCCTAGAAATTCAAAGCCTCTGGCTCCCATGGCCATCGTGAACCAACTGTTAAGGAAAATTCTCACAATACTTAGGCTAAGGAGCCTACAACTGCTGCTAAGGAACCAATTGCTGCTGCTAAAGAACCAACTGTTATTGCCATTTTGGCTACCTCATTACCAAAGTATTCCAGCACGCCCCTTGCATGTTAGTTCTCATGGACCAATTTTTGTTTCTCACGTCCCCATCCCACATTGAGTTCCTCTGCTACTGTCAAACAACTCACAAGGGCCTTCCAAACGACCCTGAAGTCCACCTCGTAGCTCTCGGGACCATAGCCTAGCACATAGTGTGGATTCCATCGAAGAAGAATACAACATTGAGTACGACGAATGGAAATAAAATTGATCTGCAACAATTCTTGCACAATCAATATGATGTCCTTGAGGGCTTGGAGGATGGGGATATGGCTCCTGACCAATGTTTCCCATGAATTGTTTATCTTAGAATGTTAGGGGTCTCACAAACTCCTGTCGTAAGTATGTGGTGTGTGAAACTCGACAATGATGTGTAAATCTAGATGTTTTGTTTTTACAGGAAGTTAAAATTACAGGTTTTCAGTTGCAGATGGTATGCAATTCCATCTGGCATGACAACTTGGCTTTTTGTAGCAATCATGAAGCAGGATGTGGGGGATTCATTTCACTTTTTTCCCCTAAATGGTGGCCCTTATTAATTGACCATGGAATCGACCCCACTAACTGTGTCATATGGGTCCTCTTTAATATTGAGGGCCGCCCTTTTGGGCTTATTAATATTTACGCCTCAAATGATGTGGATGAAAGGGCCGATTTTTGGCAGTGGATAGCCCACTCCATTGGAGATTTTAACTTGGTTGAGTCCCCAAATGATAAATGTGGCCACCTGGTGAAAGGGAAGTGTGGTACTTCATGTGAAATAAATTCAGATTCTTTGATCCTAACGCATCTTGTTTTCCCATCTCTGCAACTTGGTACACATGGTCCAATCTTCATGAAGGGACAAATCACGTCCTTAAATGGCTTGACAAGGCCATGCTGTTAGCTCAAAAAAAATTGAGTTGGATAACATTTATTCCATGCTAGTGGAGGTTATGCCTGACTTTTTCCTTTCAGACCACTCCCCTATATGATTTCGTATCTGTTGGCATGACGCGTGCCCATTTTTTCATAAAGGCTAATTTTTTCTTAATACTGCCTTGATGCAACATGGCCCCACTATCAATCATATCAAGTGAATTTGGAATTTAATTCCATGACCTAGTCACTGTCAGCGATTTCATTCACCTATGCAAACCAACTGGATACAATGGTGGGAAGATGCACTGACTTAGACTGTCAGATTTCTTAGAATCTACAGCCATCAACTGACAATAATTTGGTGCCGCTCATACACTGCTAACACCTCAGCTCTCAACCAGGCAATGGTGACACTTCAAGGTGATCCCTTCTCTATCACTCTGCAACTGCAAGTGGCAACACTCTAGCATCAAATCCAAATTACAAACAACTATAATGCCAGAGGTGTTTAGATCCGAGCTCAAATGCACTGGCTCAAGATTGGAGATCAGGTCTCGAAAGAATTCTTTCTTTCTCTTCGAGCCAGAAAGCCTTCCCAATAGATCTAAGCTATCATGGAAAAGAGAGCTCAAATTACTGACCCACAACTTATGTTGCAAGCCTTTGTGTGACATTACAAACTTGTCTTTCAAGCTCAACCGCTCTTTGTAGCTCGCCGAGCCGCTCTTGACCAATGTTTGGGGGTTGTGCCACGCAAGATTTTAGAGACTCAGAAGGTGATCTATGAAATAATGCTCACTATTGAAGACCTCCCTGAAGCCATTGTGTAAATGGCTAATGACAAAGTGTCGGGTTGCGATGGATTCCCTTGTGAACTCTATAAAACTCTCTGGGATTCTTTCGGGAAATACCTTTTTCAGGTCTATCTTGAAGGGTTTCAAAACCACTCCCTAAGGTCATGCATCAACAAGGGGAACATTAAGTTTATCCCTAAGCAAGGAGATCCTAAACAAATCACTTATTGGTGGACGATTATGCTGTTGAATGTCTCCTACAAAATCATTGCCAAAGCATTATCTCTGCAATTATGAAATCTTCTGCCCGTTATTATTCAGCCAGAGCAAATGGACTTCATATAGGGGCGTTTCATTCTGGATAACATCATCGCGGTTTGGTAAGGCATGGAATGGGTTTACAGATCTCATCAAGCTGTCATGTTTATCAAGATTGACTTTGAGAAGGCTTATGATCAGATTGAATGGCCTTTCATCCTCGCCATGCTTCAAGCCCTCGGCTTTGGACCCATTTTTATTCAAACCGTCAATATGGTCTTTGTAGATATATCTGCTCAAATTTCTATCAATGGCCTTAGCTTAGAGCCCTTTGGGCTATTCTTGTCTACCAGGCAAGGCTGTCCTCTTGCCCCTGCACTTTATGTGCTGGCAGTCAAAGGCTTTGGCTATCTCTTAGCCCATGCCAAAGCATAAGGTCTTGTGCGTGGAATTCGCTACTTGATGAGCCCAATTCTCAACTCCTCAATGGACATTTTGTGGACGATTCCTTCTTTATGCTTATCGAGGATGAGAACAACATTTGCAATACTATGCAATGCTTGGATACTTTCTGTCTAGATTCTGGCTCATCCATTCAATGGCGAAAAATTCAATGTTACAGGTAATATTTCCTTCATGCGCTGGACTGGCTTGCCAAATTTGATTGGAAAATTTTGCAGCATGGTGAGGTTTTCAAATTTCTAGGTATTCCTTTTGCTTTTCAAGCCTCCCCCGGTTGATTTATGGCATTATGTCATTCAACGTGTGGCAAAAAAAATGGAATACTAGCTTACAAGACCTCTTTCTTTGGCTGGAAAATTCCAAATTTTATCTAAAGTTTTGGTTGCTACCCATGTCTACTACTTATCTTATTGGGTTCCTTCCAAGGCCTCCATCCAAAAGATGGAAACGTTTCTCAAAAAATTTCCTCTGGGATAATGCCTCTACTGGGAAAGGTTTTCATTGAGTAGCTTGGGATATATGTTGTCTTCCTCACAACTATATAGGCCTCGGGCTTATTCACATTCAGCGCCAAAGGCAAGCCCTCTGTGCCAAGTGAATTATCATAAGCATCACTGGTTAAGAAGCTTGGAAAGTTATCATACAACATGGCATCACAAGAAGGCTCTTGTTATGGCCACCTGCATGGAAAGGATTAGGGTTTGTCAATTTTCTCATCACCCCTATGCCTATACATATCCTTGGAATTTTAGGCTTAAAAGTATCTGGAAAGCGTGGGAATGTGTCAAACCCTGGCTTTTATGGAAAGGGATGGATTTCGCAATGTGTTATCTCTTAACCAAAAATATCTCTAGTGGTCACCAATTTTTCAATCCCAAGATCAATGCTTAACAGAGGTCCCGAGAATCTCCGTGCTCAAATTCTTCAAGCACGAAATTGACACCATTGAGGACTTCTTCTGCAAGAACACGTAATCCTGGTTATCTTGGCAAGATTTTAAAGATCTGTTTCGGCTTTCCAACCAAGATCAGGATACTTTCAATACTGTGATCAATTTGGTTCCTGATCACATGCTACATAAGATTGTTGTGCACTCCTTTCGCCCTTGGTGGACAGATTTGAAGTGGTATGCTGATACTCCTTTCTGTAACTATAAAGCCAACAAAGGCTATTGATGGCTCTCTCCCCATTTGCCCATGGTGCAAAAAAATAATACTCACTGGAGAATTCACGCTACTCTATCTACATAGGGATAGACGGTTTGAGACTGTTTGGAATATATGTGGGGAGCCCAAAATTTCTCACCTTCTTTGGTGTATTCTACACTAAGGCCTTCCTATCGGGGCCCGTCTTGTTCAAATTGGGGTTCTAGCTCCCAAATGCCCCTTCTGTTGGGCATCTGGAAACACTTTTGCATGTCTTATGGTTATGTCTCAAAGCTCAAATTGCCTGGAACCGGATTCATACTTTTTTCTTTCCCTCGCGGCCCCACTATTTCACTCAGCAGTATATCCTCTTGGGAGACAATCCCAAACTTCTACCTATGTTCACCCATATTCGACATGTTTTCAGAAGGGAGATTCTATTTTGGATATGGAAAGAAAGAAATGCTTTTTTCTTTGTTAATTTTACAGTTGATCAATCTTTCTCGATTTATAATAAATATATGGTGATCTCCAATGTAATTCTGCATATTCAAGTCCAAGAAAACAAGGTGGCACTGGAGATGGACCACCTCTAGAATCTATTGCAACACTGGGGGAAGCCCCGTGTAATATTTCCCAAGTTCCTCCATCTCCCACCAGGCACTCCTTGCCTTTAACACGTGGAGGCCGATGCAATAGATCCCAACGCCGTGCCTTTAGCCGCACCCGCCGCTCTTTAGGACCGAGTCAGCGACATAGTCACTCGCTTGTGCATCGTCATGGGTAGGGTTCACCACTGCACTCCTTGGCTCGCCAGTTAGGGCTAGGGCTCACGACCTCGGCAACTTGGGTGGGGGTCTCTGCCACATTCGTCAGCTCACCAGCAGGGCCAGGGCTCTCCTCCTACCAGCACTTCGTGACAGGCCGCTTGACAACCATCACCACCACCCCTGCCATCCTCTGGAAAATTCCCGCGTCTCAGCCTCATCATTCCTACGCGTGAGGAAGCAGACCCTGAGGAAGAGCTTACTGTTGGCTGGGAGATTCCAGACACTGGCAAAGAGCTGTCTGGTTTGGGGTGGTCCGAATGATAAGGATCTGCCTGTATCGGGCATGTTTGCAGCTGCTGCTTGATTTTGCCTTTGTTTTTATACGGAGCGATGTTTTTTGTTTTGTTGTACTTTCCTAGGCTCGGCTTGGTTTGAATTTTGTTGTTCTAGGCTCGACCTAGTTTGTTCATGGTTTTGGGGCGTGCTCTCATATCGCCCGTTTTTTTGTTGAAAGCTATCTTGTATCTTATTGCATCAATATAATATAAGATCTTTTCCATCAAAAAAATGTTCTAGATAAATAATAAATTACATATTTACACCAAAGGCATTTGTATTTGAGATCAACCCTCCTACCCTTGACATCTGAGTCCAAATCGATGGCCTAGATTTGAAGCCGTGCATGCATTGAAATCTTCAGGGAAATGCTCCATGTCAAGGTGATCATATAGTCCTCTCTACCACATTTATCTCCTCTGTTGTCGACAAGTCACTTTGAATGGAGGGTACTTTCTACTGCATTTATCTCCTTTGTCGTCTGCATGCCGCTTTTGATTTGTTTTTGTTGGCCATTCCTCCCTATTTTTTAGTTCTACAAGGTCGAGGATTGCTCTTACCTCGATTGCTTTCATGTTTCTGTAGGTTGCATGGAGTGCTTTTGATGCCCGCAGAGCAAGAGTAGTGGGAGCATAATCTTAAGTGAATTGAGCTTCTTGGTTGTTGTGGAGGACCTCTGCAAGGCCAACACTATTAATAATAATTCTCCCTGTAAAAAAATAATAAGTCTCCAATGCCCGAGAGGGGGAATTTTTTAAACGAGATAGAATAGATTTCAAAGTTCTATCCCTGCCATTTTTGTAGCAAAAGTAAACATTAAAATAAATTCGAGGCATATTGATATCTAAATTTGAGAGACAATAAATGTGGAGGCTCATTTTAGGAGCAGGAAACAAGAACTTCTATTGGCATCTGGAAACACTTTTGAATGTCTTTTCATTATGTCCCAAAGCTCAAATTGCCTGGAACTGGATCCATACTTTTTTCTTTCCCTCATGGCCCCACTATTTCACTTGACAACATATCCTCTTGGGAGACAATCCCAAACTTCTACCTATGTTCACCCAAATTTGGCATGTTTTAAGAGGGGAGATTTTATTTTGGATATGGAAAGAAAGAAATGCTTTTTTCTTTGCTAATTCTACAGTTGATCAATCTTTCTTGATTTATAATAAATCTATGGTGATCTCCAATGTACTTCTGCAGATTCAAGTCCAAGCTAACAAGGTGGCACTGGAGGTGGACCACCTCCAGACTCTACTGCGACACTGGGGGGAAGCCCCGTGCAATGTTTCTTGAGTGCATCCATCTCCCACCAGGCGCTCCTCGCCTTCAACACGTGGAGGCCAACGCAGCATATCCCAACGTTGTGCCTTCAGCCGCACCTGCCGCTCTCTAGGACCGAGTTAGCGACATAATCACTCGTCTGTGCATCGTCGTGGGCAGGGTTCACCACCGCACTCCTCGGCTCACCAACAGGGTTGGGGCTCACCACCTCAGCAACTTGGGTGGGATTCTCCGCCACATTCGTCAGCTCACTAGCAGGGCTGGGGCTCTCCTCCTGCCACCACTTCGCGACAGGCCGCTTAGCAAATGCCACCACCTTTACCATCCTTTGGAAAATTCCCGTGTCTCAACCTCACCATTCCTACGCGTGAGGAAGCAGACCCTGAGGAAGAGCTTGTTGTTGGCTGGGAGATTCCAGACACTGACAAAGATCTACCTGGTTCGGGGTGGCCGAATGATAAGGATCTGTCCGTATCGGGCATGTTTGCAGCTGCTTCTTGATTTTGCCTTTGTTTTTATACGAAGCGATGTTTTTTGTTTTGTTGTACTTTCCTAGGCTTGGCCTAGTTTGACTTTTGTTGTTCTAGGCTCGGCCTAGTTTGTTCGTGGTTTTGGGGCGTGCTCTCATACCGCCCGTTTTTTTTGTTGAAAGCTATCTTGTATCTTATTGCATTAATATAATATAAGATCTTTTTCATCAAAAAAATGTTCTAGATAAATAATAAATTGCATATTTACACCAAAGGCATTTGTATTTGAGATCGACCCTCCTACCCTTGACACCTGAGTCCAAATCGATGGCCCAGATTTGAAGCCGTGCATGCATTGAAATCTTCAGGGAAATGCTCCATGTCAAGGCGATCATATAGTCCTCTCTACCACATTTATCTCCTCTGTCGTCGACAGGTCACTTTGAATGGAGGGTACTTTTTGCCGCATTTATCTCCTCTGTTGTCTGCAGGCCGCTTTTGATTTGTTTTTGTTAGTCGTTTCTCCCTATTTTTTTGTTCTGCAGGGTCGATGATTTCTCTTAGCTCGATTGCTTTCATGTTTCTGTAGGTTGCATGGAGTGCTTTTGAAGCCCGTAGAGCAAAAGTAGTGAGAGCATAATCTTGAGTGAATTGAGCTCCCTGGTTGTTGCAGAGGACCTCTGGCAGGCCAAGACTATTGTTAATAACTCTCCCTGTAAACATGTAATAAGTAGCCAATGCTCGAGAGAGCGAATTCATTAAATGAGATAGAATAGATTCCAAAGTCCTATCCCCGGCATTTTTGTAGCAAAAATAAACATTAAAAGAAATTGGAGGCATGTTGATATCTAAATTTGAGAGACAATAAATGTGAAGGTGCATTTTAGGAGCAGGCAACACAACTTATTAGCAAAAAATTTGTGCAACACAAATTTTGTGCTAATAATGCGGACATTCTTATTATTGAAAATGGGTGAAACACCTTCTCTAGCTAGAGGATCTCAAAAACATACCTATAATTTGTGATCAGGTTAAGAGGGCAAATATTTTCACATTTGTTTACCAAGTCAGCGCCTGTAATGAGAATTTTGTGAAACTAGTCAAAGATGGGATTTTGTTGGTCTTTGGGAAGCTTAAGATCAGATAAATAGAGCTCTCGAATAGCTGGGGTCATGGGATTCAACAGAGCATCGGTTCTAACGCATAGACAATTGCATGGCATAAAAATCAGCAGAATGGCTTAGAAATTTTCTAGACAGATCTCCGCCCAAAATTTAATAAAAGGCAATAGATCAGTTGTCAATGTCGTAGTCATTTTAACATGAAGTTTAGTGGAATTTTTGGCGTATCATGTAAGAAGCACGTAGCGGTTTAATGGGCACATAGCAGTTTAATGTAGGAGACACATAATTCTCACATTTAAAATTACCCAATGAGTCGCGCCCAATATGGTACCAATGTACTGTACACAGCTATTAAACAACTATTGAATGCGTTGCAAAACTTTTGTGGCTCGTCCATTGGGATAAGTATACATACAGTTTTACAGAATACTGATTATGTTAAATGTTGTTAAGTAGTTTCTTGATGATAAATTTGGCGTCCGTAGGACTATATATACATTTTTGTAATTACGTTGTAAGGTGTGTTTTAAAGCCGGGTGGGAGTGGTTAATTCTAAGATGTACCAGAAAACCAGAAAAATCAAACATGCGTACATCAATGTTGTTTATAGAAGATTATCCACCATCGATATATTTGAAACCATTGCTTATTAACACTTTGTCATTAGCTAGTTTGCACATGTTAATGTTGTGACATCACTAGTACAAAAGACATGTATTTTCTCACGAGACAGTCACACGGTTCCACCGTATGTAACAAATGGGTCTCCAGGCCTTTACGTAGACAACTTTTCACCTTTGGATTTCAACGCATGTATGTCAATGTCCAATACAACCACGACAGTGCATCAAGATATTGTAGCAGGTATTACATTGATGGTAATTGGCAGGATACATTTGAGACACATTTAATGCGGTAACTACATTTAATTGGAGTTGATGTCATCAACGCTAAGTAACCGTCCGCTTCTCTCGATGACATAGAAGTAGTGCAAATGATTACACAGGAAGTGGGGAACTAGGTGGAGGATGGATATGTGCCAGTGATATGGGCACTAGCTAGGTATAACAAGGCAGACATTGATAACGCGTGGGAGGCTGTTCAGTATGTGCGCCACCTTTAAATCCTTCCGGTACTCAGTACCAGTAACATACACCTCGACCATAAGCTTTAAAAGTCCAGAGAGGGGGATATGGTGATTTCCATGGAGATGGTGACATATGTGTGTAACCTCGGATGTCTGGATTTACACTTTTGGAGATAAGCTCTCCTTTCTTTAAGTCCGAGAAGATTTTTTTTTTTTAATTTTGCTTATCTACAGTATCTTGTAAATAAAAAGATGGAGAATACATTAGAATTAATGGCAACGTAACTTGTTCCTCACCAGACTAGTATGGAATAAATTACAAAAATATTATGTGCATTTTTCCCCAAATTAAATTCATCTTTTCACTTGCAGCTTTAAAAATATGTAAGTTGGCCACATTTTATTTGTTAGTGTACCGCAGGGTACATTCTACACATTATTTTTAAAAAATTACAAAATGGAAATCCATTACCAAACTTATTTTTCCCATTGTAATAATTTATGGCTTCCCAAAATTTTTGTGGTCATATGTCATCGTATACACAAAAAAACAAGTTAGCGAAAATTTCCAATTAGTGATATGAGAAACTCTTTCCACTAATTATGACCCTGCTACCATGGTATATTTAAATATGATGGTCACATGTGCCTCTTAAATATTTTTGCACCAAAGGCATGTTCCCAATGAGAACATAATGGATCAAGCTTGGGTGTGTTTGAGAGTAGAAATATAAGGTTTTTCATTGGTGCTTGCAATTTCAGGCTGGTACTGATGCACTGTATTGTATCCTGACATTTGCATTTATGCCATTTATCGATCTTTTTGCATTCTCCAAATAATATAACGGGGGTGGGGGGGGAGGGTGGGGTTGTCGCTTCGTTCCAGTAGGCCATATCATCACATCCATAAATAAGTTGTGAGCCATCATCCAAATCATGTCATTTATGTATACTGTTAGATCTCTAATGTTTCTAAAATGTAAAATTTGAGTGAATATGAATTTGAGACATAAGTTGCACTTTCGTGCCAGTCTAAGGGCATGAAAGTGTTTTTTCCTGTGGGAGGAGGTGCCAACATCTATTTCATTGCCTCCGCCGACAACACACATAGCGTGGTAACCTATTTGTCAAATAATTTCCTCGGAGGGCAGTCGGATTCTAGGCCTCCAGGAGATGTTGTTCTTGATGGCATTGATTTCAATTTCGAGGCGACGATGGAGCGCTACGACAATCTCGTCAAGGTTGTCTCCGCTCTCTAATCCTTCAAAAAAGTGTATCTTAGCACTGTTATGCAATGCCCTTACTTGGATAACTCTCAAGAGCTTGGTCTAGCATATGGGGTTGTTCGACTACACATGGAATAAATTTTACAACAACACACAATGTGAATACACAAATGGGCACGCTTCCAATCTCTTGAATACATGGAAACAGAGGACCACTATTGTAACAACTACTCTGACCCATGATTTCTTCTCGGGCCTTCCGTCTTCAACTAACGCTCCACCCAACGATGGTTTTATTCCCATTAAAACGCTCACCTCCACTGTCTTGCCTCAGAACAAGTTTGCCACCTCCAACTATGCAGGAGTCATGTTGTGCTCCAGGTTCTACGAACAAAATACCAGATATAGTTAAGCCATTGAATCTTTAGTCTGAGTAATCAATTGTATTTATAGTAATTGAGTATATATTAATAGTAATACGGCCATCCCATAGCGAGTTGTGCTATTTTGGCCGGGCCTCAATTTCTAAACATTTAGATATATATGTTTAAATAAATCTTGAGCATGGATAAGTAATGCTCAGCTTTGGTTGTTGCTAACACAATTACCTACATGAAGACATATTAAACTAATTAGCAATTGCACATGAGTTGTAAATTATGGTGGTAGACATATTAAACTAAAGTTTCTTACTTTATTTTTAACTTTTATGTTAATTATTGGTTATTATAACAAGGATTTTTTCGATTCCCAGGAACTTATTTTGCACCCCGTTTTGTCATGTAATTCCAATCCCACCATTTCTCTTTGAATTGATTTTGGCACGTCTCTATCGAGATTACTGTCGTGAGAGACGTGGAATGGAAATGTTAAGGTTCATCTTTTTATGAAAAAGTAAAGTCTTTTTAAACACTATCATATCATGTGTCAAAGCTCCAGTTAGATTAGCAATCGTCCAAAATAGAAATAATCTAAGTCTCAGTAATTTAATGACAAAAAATACTTATATGTTCATCAATAATTGCTTGGTGTCCACTACCATGAGAACAGTTGATAAGATTGTGAATTGCTACGAGGTTTTGAAAGCATTAAAGAGTGTAGTATATTTGGGTGGGGTAAAAAGAACTGCACTAGGGGAAATAGTGAAGGAATATCCTCACATCCATGGGATTTATGTCGATCTCCCCATGTTATCACAACCTACTCTATCTTTTATTTCTTTTCTCCATTCTTTACCATATATCAGAGGTGTGTTATCCTATCGTTTACAAGAAATACTGTTTTTTACGGGTTTTGAGCACGTGGGCCGTAACATGTTCCTGAGCATACCATGTGCAAATGTCATATTTGTCAAGGTACAAACTTGTTTTTTGTTGCACAATGTATTTTATTTTGGAAAAAGAAGAAATATATAACATGTTAGAAAATGATTGTGATGATTTTGTGAAATAAAATGTAATTGTGAACAGGGACGACGAAAGCTGCAAAAAATACTAGTCGATTGTCACATGGCATTGGGATAGTTAGACCGTTTTGTTTCAAATTGTTTCACCTTTCCAAGAAATTCACATTATTTCCCCTTTCCTTTTTCACCTCCTTCGCAATTCTCCACACTCTAACCCCTTCTTCTTCACCCCTTTTCCCCTCCCATTGTTTATGTACCTATAATTTGACTCCTTTAAAAGATCCCCTTCGGCATTTCCATCATACATTTCAAGTACGATTGCTAGTTTATCTAATCTTGACATGTTTAAACATTAGATTTCTATATGAAGAAGATGACAACAAAAACGTTTGGTATTTATATATTAAACATATTGTTTGAAAGTGTTGTACTATGTAATGTTGGTGAAAGAAATAGATTATGACTATATTAGTATTATTTCTAAAAATAAATTATATCACAAATGAAATGAATTGATAACAAAACATTTGGACGTAACATGATAGAAATTTTTTGGGCTGAGCTCGCCAATGATGATCTAAAATCCAAATTTTTTTCAATGTCCATCAACGCAATTCGCAAACAAAGGGGGACAAATAAAAACTTCTCAGTCCCCACAATCCTGAAGGTTGAGCGTGCTCATCTTATTTTCAGGTTAATCCTGTAATTTTAATTTCCCCGAAAACGGCCGACAACCGTAGCTTGGAGAGGCATGTGGCCATTGTTAATGGTGCCTCTTGAGGGATTGTCAGAGAAATCGCTATTCATTTGGCTCAAAAGGGTTCCAAAATTGTCATCAATTACGCCGGGAATGTAGAGAAAGTAGAGGAGGTGGCCTCCATTATCAATAGCGCGGATTCTACTATATTAAAAGCCATAACTTGTAAGCCGATATTTCCAAGGTTTTCTAGGACAGCAGCCTCTTCGACAAGGCCGAAGAAGCCTTCGAAAAAAATGCCCATATTCTTATTAGCTGCACGGGTGTTCTTGACCTAAAATGCCCTTTCCTTGTAGAGACCTCTGAACAAGATTATAAACATTACCAGCTCCGTTGTGGGTTTGTTGAGGCCTGAGCATGTAGCTTACGCGGCCAACAAGGCTGCTATGGAGACCATGACCAAAATATTGGGGAGGGAATTGAGGGGGACCAAGATTACAACCAATTGTATGGCACCTGGTCCCATGGCCACAAATATGTTCTTTGAAGGCAAGAGCGAGGCCCTGATTAAATGCATCGCCAAGGAGGGTCCCCTGGAACGCATAGGGGAGGTGGATGATGTGGCTCCTTTTATGGCATTCCTTGTCAGCAATAAAGGCGAGTGGGTTAATGCATAGGTCGTTCGAGTCAATGACGACTTTGTATAAATGTGTCTGTCTGGTTAGGGTATTGTTACAAACGATTCTATTGATTGCATTTTGTTTTAACTTTTTTTTTGTTTTTTGATTGAATTTGTGAAGAAATTGGGTTAGGTGCACAATATTCTTAGGTTTAGCTATCAAGGATTGAAGGGTTTTCATTTCATCAAATTTGTCTTGGGTATGATCTCTAGAGTGGAATAATGGCTAGACAACTCCTTTTACACCATCATATGCATGGCTGGACCACAACCCACTTGATTGTTGCTTATTTTTCTTTACAGGATGCTCTATAAATTTAGTTGGGAAATCTTGAGTTTGCTTTAAGGTTATTTTTGCAAATAGAGTAAGGTCTCTGTATGTAGATCAAATTCTTTTAATGGTGGACCTACCAACTACTTAACACTTGCTCTGCTGCAACACTACTGCAACTTCCTTAAATTATGGATTTGATGGTTTTTTCAGTCTTAGATTTTCATCCTTCAAATGCGATCAAGTTCCCAATGTTGGGTGGGTGTTCAAACTGGATAATTGGGATCCCATTGTTATTGGCCTCTTTTCCTCTGCAGCTTAATTGCTTTGTGTTTCCTATGTTTTTTTTTC
Source organism: Taxus chinensis (assembly GCA_019776745.2). Taxonomy (NCBI): domain Eukaryota; kingdom Viridiplantae; phylum Streptophyta; class Pinopsida; order Cupressales; family Taxaceae; genus Taxus; species Taxus chinensis. The sequence goes on along the minus strand of CM034155.1, from coordinate 454,221,036 downwards.
GTTGCTTCTCCCATGTCATGTGACCTAACATGTTAGAATTTGGGGGCATGAATCCATTCTGCCTGCCTTGTTTCAGGAATATTCTGTAAATTTGTAATGAATACTCTTGGTCGTTGGCACTAAGCTGAAGAAGGTCAATTACAACAGATGCGGAATTTCTCTAAACAATATGGTTGTTTACAACCTTCAATCCATATATATATGTATGTATGTATGTATGTATGTATGTATGTATGTATGTATGTATGTATGTATGTATGTATGTGTTATTTTCATGAACAACAATAATAATTACTTCCCTTTATGGAGTATAATCACTGAAAAATATTGTGAATAGGTTGTTGTTTTGATTCAGTAAAACTTTACAAACTATAACCTACTGGATTTTGAGATAGAACTACTAGCAGCAGAAGTGCATTACAAAGCTTGTACAAATATTATCTAGCTAGCAAAAACTAGACAAAAAATCCTCTTCAAAGATACTAATATTACTTGTATATAAAACACAGTGTGAAGGTTTTAAAGAAATATGATTAGTCTTGTTCTACTTAAACCTATTGAAAACATACTAGAATCTAAGTCTTACTTATAAAAACCAGAGGAATTGAAAGCGTTAATAACAAATACGTCGCACTCCAAAATCCTTTGTGAGCAACATCTAAAGGATCTTCTACTGGGTTCCTTAGGCCAGATCTGGTAGGGAGATCTTCATAACTTAGAGCTCTAGGCAGAGTATCAATTTGATAAATCACAAAAAGGACAACCTGGTCAATATTTTCCCATCTACTAATAATTGTGCCTAGAAACTAGTCTGGAAACCTCGAGTTTCCATGACATCACCCAACTTTTGTGTATGGGTATATGAAACTTGTATGTTTTTCTCCAAGACTCAGTAACTAGCCTACTCCTTTAACCATTTTTGGACATTTTGGCATTATTCAGTTGTTCGTGTTTGGTATGGATCCTTTGATTTTCTTTAATGATTTTACAATCAATCATCTAGACTAGCTCCCCTGACAATTGCTTCCAGAACTGAACTTAGAGTTTAAGGGTAGTCCTAACACTAAGGGAGAGGAGCCAATGGTTGTGCACCCTAAGTTGAGGGGTATATAACACCGATATAAATACCATAAAATTTGAAAAAAAAAAACCATTTAAAAGATTTTTTAATTTTTAAGTTAAATATTTTCTTTTGAGCATTTATATGGTATGTGAAGTGATTTTTTAAGGTATTTAAATGAAGTAGTTTTCCATACAAAGAAATTTAGGGTGGACTATTTGTAGGGCATTATGTCATGTATTTTTTTCCACTTATGTGACATCATTTGATTGGGTGATGGTTTGATGTGATTCATTTTATCAGCTACTTTTTTTTTTCAAATTTTAAGTGATAAATGGACATGTATTAGTCCTTAACTTTACATCTACCCTCACCATTATTGGTCCATGTTCCACTATTGACTCATCTCCCTTATTTTCTTATTTGTTTAAAACAAAGAGTTGTAAAAACTAGTAACATTATTTTCTTATGTATTCTACACACATCAAGCAAACAGGTCCAATAAGGTCAACCATGCACACATAATTAAAGATCGCCAACATACCCAAGAAGGGCAACCATGCACACATAATGATTTCACATTTAGAGTTTCAAATCTTTGGTGATAAAGTTTAGAGTTTTGTCAAAGATAGCCAACATGCCCAATAAGGTCAACCATGCACACAATGATTTCACATTTTAGATCTACTTTGTGTGTAGTAGTTTGCTTTTACTTTTTGAGCAAAACCACATATAACCGAGGCATTTCATCAAACCGTTCACATGCCCTGCTCTAAATCTCCCATTCTGGAAGAAGCTAGGAGAATGTTGGCAATGGTAGTGGAATCAAACGGTACACTTGTGGATTGGATTTTCTGGAAAAGATCCAAGACCTTTCCAGCACACCCAGTTTGTGCAGGGTGATCCTAACTATCATGTAAGTTAGGTATGCAATCAAACAAAAATGAACTATCACGTAAGTTAGGTATGCAGTAAAAAAAAATTGAACCTGGGACCTGGACAACCATAATGTACCCACAACCACTGCGCCACAGGGCATTTTTTGGTTAATGTTTTGAAAAAGTCTTATTTATTTTTGTATGGAAACATACGTGAGACTTAAGCATACTGGTTTGGGCATATCTTGCAATCAATAAAGTCCATGAGGGCACATTTGTTGCAAGCATATCACATCATTACAAACGAGATTTCTTGCAGAAACAGTGTCCATACCATGTTCAAAGCTATGTTTTTGGCACAGGAGAGAGAGTATATTGGCAAAGGTGGACTGATCAGGTTGGACTGAAATGCCAAATACTTTGATGCGCACTCAACAATCCCCTATAGAGATTTCCTGTAGCTACTGACGTGGAGTGGTTTCCTTTCTTTTTCCACCTGGAGGAGTTGACTAGGGCGCCTAACATAGTGTCCTCTGGAAGTGCCCTCTGTGTATGAGGCCATGGCTGTCGACAACGTATTGCATTCCCCACACATGCTGGCCTTTTCCCTCCATGAAGAGCGATTGGAAGGGCTCGTACACTAATGGATATTTTCCCCTGCTTCATTCCACTCCCAAAAACTTTGCATGGACAAACCCTATTGCAATGGTTGTTTCCTATGTAGACGGGTTGCAGACTAAAAAAATGTGAAATGGGGCGAGTTGTTGCATGTTCAGAAAAATGTAGTTACAAAATAGGCAATGGAGAGAAATACTGAGTAAAATAGAAGACATCGGAACAAGGGCATCATAAAGACGAATTAGGGAAGGGTTGTCGGGAAGCAGACAATTTCCAACAAGGCTCTTCCCATCAGTGATCAAATTTGAAAGGTCTCCTATATTTTACTCTGAAGGGGTAAGTTAAGCTTGACCATTCATTATGTTTCCCTTCAATTGAAAAAAGACAATCTTAATTACCTTTCAATATATATTTAATTATTTTATATAAAAATAAAAGTGAAAAAAATAAAAATAATTAAATATTAAAAAATCACGTAAAATGTTGAAAGATAGTTAAATTCCCGAATATGGTCGGTGACCGTACCTTGCAGGGGTGTGTGGCCATTGTTACTGGAGCCTCCCGAGGGATTGGCAGAGCAATCGCCATTCATTTGGGCCAACAAGGGTGCCAAACTTGTCATCAATTACACCGGAAATGCAGAGAAAGCAGAGGAGGTGGCCTCCATTATCAATGGGGAGGATTCTACTGTATTATGAGCCATCACTTGCAAGGCTGAGGTGAGCAGCCTCTTCAACAGAGCCGAAGAAGCGTTCGGAAAATCCGCCCACATTCTGGTTAACAGCGCACATGTTCTCAACCCAAAATATCCTTTGTGAGCAGCATCTAAAGGATCTTCTGTTGCGTTCCTTAGGCCAAACGCAGTAGGGAGACCTTCATAACTCCGAGCTCTAGGCAGAATATTTACTTGGTAAACCATAAAAAGAACATCCTTTTCAATATTATCATGTCTACTAAGAATTGTTCCTGGAAACCAATTTGGAAATCTTGAGTTTCCATGACATTATCCCAGGCCTTTGTGTAGTCAACGAAGCTTATATGTTTTTCTCCGAGATTTAAATACTTCAACTCTACACTTTTACCCATTTTTGGACCCTTTCGCATTATTTAGTTTTCAGTGTCTGGCATGGATCTTTTGATCTTCCTTAAATATTTTACAATCAATCTTCTAAACTAGCTCCCATGGGAATTCAAAACTGAATTTAGAGTTTACGGAAGCTTAATTTATGATATGATTGGGAATCAGATTCAACTTCAAGACAACCTTCTTATATGTCCTTCATCCTTGTGAGGCTGCCAACATTCAGGATTTTAATTTTCAATGGTTCATTCCCCTTCCTGATTGTGGTTTTGCACCTCAACTGACACAATGTCTTAATCACTCATGTTTTTAAGGCTTCATGGTGCTCTCTAATTATCAAGTGGCTACTGGAGTCGCCTTCCTTGGTTTCAAAATCTGGTAACCTAAAAATAGAGTGATAATTTGAGACAGAAGATGAATGCCCGAGGTATGTAATTCCTGCAATTAGACCAAACACTATGCCATTGAATATTTGTGGCAGAAATTGTCATGCTTTCTTATGTAATGGTTCCATGGAGGGAGCAAACTTCAATTTTTTGTGAAGGTACTGCATTTAAATTTCAGGAGTTTTTTTTATAGGAAAGTGGTCCAATTATTTGTATACATTCCAGGATAGCTACAAAATTTTGGGTATTGAAACAAAGATGATACGAAATTTTTTAAAAAGACAATTAGAATTTTAACTTAACTAATGTGCAGCTAACATTTGGCAAAAAAATTGTACAATCTCTCTGCACTTGCTGCAAATTCTCACTCACCTCACTCCCCGCATCTAGATTGGGCTCATACTACTCTTCTTAAGAAGCCGCTGCTCCACAAATTTAGGAGGATATTCTTTTATTTACAGTTTTACAAGAAAAATATTTGTATTGGATCACATGAAATATAAAAATAGCAGCAACAGCCCCCTCCATGGGACTGTTGCCTTAGTATCATTAAAATTTCTTATCAGCAGTAGCAGAAATTAATGGAGGTGGTAAGCGCTTGACGAAAATAGGTCATGTAACCTCTAATGGATGTAGCGTTCTGCTAGGAAGTCCCAGAGATGTCCAATACCTCATAAGTGTCAATTGGAACATTATTAATCATCTCTCTTGGTGTGGTATTGCATACTAAATTGTATAAAACATGTGAAGTCATATATATACACATTTTTCTTGGATGGATCCTAAATGCTTTCTTAACACCATAACATTTGGGTGACATAGGTGACAAAGATTACTATTAGTGAAGCCTGGTGTAATGCTTTGTTGACAACCATTGTAATAAAAAAGTTTTATTTTTGCTGATAATGCAAACATGACCAAAAGATAGGAAGTGAATATCTGATGATATGGTACAAGTTCTAAACCTTTAATCCACACTTGTTTTTGTAATAGACGTTACTGTTCATATATTCTATGATTGTGCAGGGCAAACATGAATTGTCCTTTTTGAGAAACAATATAAATATTAATTCCAAGCACCAGCAAATACTGGTCCATCATGTATACACAATATTATTTGTGGTGAGCTTCACACATATCACATATAATTGTTTTGAGTTCTCCATTACGTCTCTTGATATCAAAATCTATTACACCTGTTCGCTCAGACGTGCTAAGATAAAAAATAATTTCTAGTCTAATTTTGGGGCATTAAATTAATACTCATAAAATCCCAAATGCAACAATTCTTGTGTGCATCCCATGCGATGGCTGCAATGATGACATGTGTTGAAGAATTTCAGTCCTCACATTTTTTCAATCGTATGTGGAATGTATGATGAAAAAGCCGAACGGAATGGAGCGAAGAAATAAAATTTGAAAAAGAAAAAAAGAGGGAGAGGAGGAGGGGCGATAAAGAAGAGGTTTGAGGGAGGAGAAGTGCATTATGTTCCATTTTATGGTCTCTATCTTGCTCACTCTATTCACATGACTGCAATTTATGCTTGAAGGGGCCAAAATAAATAATGGCAAAAATCCAATAGGCCCCATATTCGAAACCCAACTGAAATGTTTGTTTCTTGGACCACTTTGTAGCCTCCCCTTACAATTCTAAGCTTAAGTAAGTGTAGGGGAACAAACAACGTGTGGACAATCATTGATAATTGAGTTTTTTTTCATGTGAGTGTAATTTGTGCATAAAGGCGCCAAAATTAAAAAACGGAAAAAAACAATAGGTTCCATGTTGGAAACCCAACCAAAAATCTTGCTTCTTGGAGCACTTTGTAGTCCCCCTTTATAGTTATAAGCTTGAGTCGGTGCAAGGAAATAGGTGACGTGCAAACAAACATCAATAATTATTTGTTATATGTTCCACTTTATCATCTTGATCTCCCTCACATTTTTCACATGAGTGCAATTTGTGCTTAAAGAGACCAAACTTAAGAAAGGAAAATTCCAATAGGCTTCATGATCGAAACCCAACCGCAACAGATGTCAAAGTTTATGATTAGATATTGTTTGATTTGCTAGATAAGAGAAAGACAACATTGGAAAGTTGAAAATAAAAAAGTGAAAATTAAATACATGCATGTACCACACCTTTTTCATGGATCAAATTGTAACACAAAAGTAATATCCACTATTTTTGTTCCACTTTATCGACTAAATCTTGCTCATATTATTTATTTAAGCAAAATTTTCCCTTAAAGGGGCCATAATAAATAATGGAGAAAATCTAATAGGTTTCATTTTTAAAACCCAATTTTTTTTGTTTACAAATAATATTCACTGATTGACTTGGTCCATAATAACACAAACTCTAATATATTATTATTTTTATGTAAATAGAAATGAAGTTACAATAGAAATTACCCTCTTACTAACATAATAGTTGATTGATTCGTCTTTATGACTGTAAGAATCTTCACTCATCCTACTTTTATAACCATATAAATCCTCACTCATTATTCTTGCCCCAACTAACATATATATATATATATATATATATATATATATCAACTAATAATTATTATAACAAAAAATATAAATACAAAAAAAACAAAACTACTTTTAAAATAAAACAAATATAAATAAAATTTAATAGAAAACAATGCTCTAAAAATAAACTTATTATTATATTAAAAATCTAAACCCAAATAAAATTACAATATAAACACAAATAAAATAAAAATGAAACTATCTTTAAAATAATACATTAAAGAAACAAAACAAACTCATCAAAATCTACGGGCTCCATATATCATAAAGATTTTAATAATTAGCAATCGCATGTGCACAATACAATGTGAACGCCGAACGGTATATGTTATTTGATTTAGAAGGATAGTTATTACTTTTGTAGTTGATGATGATAAGGGGTGTGATTTATTTTAAGTGTAGGAATATTGTATGCTCGAGTTATTTTATTGAAATAAAGATTTTCAATTCGCTCATTGTCTCAATTTTACATTGAGTAGTGTGTAGTCTTAAACTATAAAAATCATTTTGAATTGCGTTTACATAGTTATCCTTTTGAATTGTGTTTCCATAGTTTTCTAAGTTGTTTGCAGGAATTCAGAGGTCAAGTTTACCTTCGAAAAGAGTTGATGATGGGTTCCATGGCCACTATAGTGAGGCAGTACAGGAGTATGACAGAGAATAATCAGAGCAATCAAACAAATATATGCTGAGACAAAATACACAGGAGACAAAATAATTGATCAAAATAACTCCGGGATAATTTTATTCAATAGATAGTGATCTTTTATACAAAAGCTTAATCCTAATATTTAGGAGTCAAAGCTTATCATTGGACAACTCACACAATCCCACTAATATCTCTGAGTTGTTTGGTTGACAACTAATTACAAGCTTTATTTGTTTCACACTAACATTATCTATATTTCGTAACATTCACTCCCTTAGTGTGAACATGGGGAAGGTTTCATCCTATACTGCATCTAACAATGACTGTGTGATTTTCCAAGGATTCACAAACCTAAGTATGGTTTTTCCATGGTTACCATAAAACCAGATGAAGGTTTATCCATGGTTTACCTACAACCAAGTGGTTTTACTGGTTTACCAAAAACCATGTCATTTAATGCCAGTATCCCTTTAACCCCTGTAATGCCCTGTTCTACGTTGCACCTGTTCATCCTGCGGCGATCGAGTGCTAAGCATGGAGCGTCATTGTGCCTTCATCGATCATTGGTGGGCTTCACCTTAGTCACAGGGAATACTCAATCATCTCCCCCTTCGTCGTGTTTACTGGTGTCGTGTTGTAGGACGAACCCCAACCCGCGCTGAAGAAGGGGTTGCCCGTCTTGGCGCCATGGTAGTCTTTACTCCGTGTTCATTCTTGAGTGTAACCTCTAATTGTTCCCCCGCCCCTCCCTTCGTGTCGTTGCTAATGCTTCCTGTGCTGGCCCCCGCGGCGACCGTTACTCTTTCCCTATTTAATGGAAAGTTGCGTGTTCGAAGCTTGGTTTATTATTTATTTAAATAAATAAATAAATATATATATATATATATATATATATATATATATATATATATATATATACACATGCATAGATATAAGAATAAGATGAAATGAAATAAAATATAAGTAAAAAAAAATAAAAATAAAAATAAATAAACAAATAAAAGAATGCTGTGGTTGCGTGGAAAGAAGGAGGGGTAGGTGTGAGGCGCAGGTTGGAGGAGACTGAATTAAAATCAAAACTTTAGGTCCTTGTGCCTAGGGCTCTGCCGTCCCTCACCCCCCCTTCTGTCAGCTAGGCTTGGTGCGTGGCCATCTCCCACTGGCCTTACCTCTGCCAGCCGCACCACCTCCTTTAATTCCTTTGATTTGCAAATTTCTTGCGCCCTGTGCTACCTACTCCCTTTGACCTGTTCTGGCCGCGTGAACAAGGAGGAGTGTTTTTTTTTGTTGGGATTTGAGATGAATTGCTTCAGCGTGTTCTGGACAGTGGATTCATTGATGGTGAAATGAAGGTTTGTCGCCCTGATATTGCGTGGGTGGGTGTGGATTCTCAAATTCGTGTTGTACAAGCAGTTTCAGTGGAGCGTAGAACTGAAATTTCTCCCAGGAAAGTGCCGTGAGGAAGTGGTTCGCTATATGCAGCAGCTACAGGGTAGAGAAGTGAACTTACCTCAGAAAATCAGTGGCCTCCAGGGAGAGTAAGTGCGACAGCTACTGCAGGGCGATCCCAAGGAACCGTTGGTGTTGATCCTAATGTTCTGGTTGCACACGACCACAATCATGATCAGTTGTTGCAAGATCTTGCAGCTGTAGTAGAAGAACGAGATAAATTTTTAGTTGAGCTATCTCGCCTTTTCATTTTGGAAAGTCGCTTCCGTCCAGGTGGTGAATTCAACATGGAAGATCTTATTGAGGTGATAACATCAGCATAATTTCATCCTAGTCACTGCAATATGTTAGCATACAGTAGCTCCAAGGGTACGGTGCGTCTGATTGACATGCAACAATCAGCTTTGTGTGACAACCATGCAAAATTATTTGAGGAGCAGGAAGCACCTGGCTCAAGATCATTTTTTTTACAGAGATAATTACTTTGATCTCTGATATTAAGTTTGGAAAGGATGGCCGATATATCCTATGTTGTGATTATATGACTCTCAAGCTCTGGGATATAAACATGGAATCTCGCCCAGTTGCAACATTCAAAGTCCACGAACATTTACAGCCCAAGTTATGTGATTTATATGAAAATGATTCGATATTTGACAAATTTGAGTGCTGTCTAAGTGGGGATGGACTTCATGTGGCAACTGGTTCATACAACAACCTGTTTCGAGTTTTTGGCTGTGTTCCTGGCAGTGATGAGGCAACCATGTTGGAAGCTAGCAAAATTCATAACAGAAGACGGAATATGCAGGCCTCTTCAAAGCCTTCAAGATCTCTTACCAGTCTCACTCGTGTCTGTACAAGACGAGGTTGTTCAGTAAAAATCTTTCCACCATTGTTAAATCTTGGGCCATAAATTGCTTTGTAAACGTGCATCATAATTGTTGATAATTTAATGAAGTTATTGATAATATAAGAGTCCTGGCATCTTTGCAATCTGCATTCATATGTTCCTTGTTCTCTACATCTTTTTCGTCTTAGATGATGGTTGCATTAGTACTGAATATTGCTGCTGTTGTTGTGGTCATTTTCTATTATCTAAATGTTCTCCCTGATTACGTTACTCTATCAGGGAATGAGAGCCCAGGTAGTGAGATGAATGGAGGTGCGTATGACTTTAGTACCAAGCTGCTTCATTTGCCGTGACATCCTTGCTAGGTTCTTCTCTGAATATATCTCCTCCAGCCTTGTGTAGATCACTTGTATTTGTGGTAGCACGTATAGGGTATGTGAGTTGGTTGTCGAATCCCACAAGAAGTAAAAACTCAAGGAAAGCAATAGTTGAGCACAAGTGCATGGATTCATTTCGAATACAACAATGCTCGTGAACTGTTTGAAAAAAATCCTCTTCAATTGCATGGTCTCGCGGATCGTGAATGTGGACCGCTTAGAACTGATGCACCCGGATTCCAGTACCTACCAGGGTTCATTTTAAGAGACCTCCTGGAAATCGGAGGTGGAGAATACCTGGCGAATATCCCCGGAACCGGTTTCACGGGAAGGCGATTTTTTTGGGGGTTGTATGAAAAAATTTCGCTTGATTATCAAGCACTGCGACAGAAGGCTGCAGACGCGGGACAGAAGATTTTGCTGTCGCGCATCAAAAAAAATGTAGTGACGCGCGACAACAAAATCTTCTGTCGCGCGTCTGCAGCCTCCGACCTCTGCTTTCTCATCAAAAAATCTCTGTGTCGCGCATCAACAAACTCTTTTTCGTGCGTCTGCTATGCGTCAATATCTGTTGTACCTCCTTGTCGCACGTCAAAAAATGCAGTGATGCACGTCAACAGGCCTTAGTGACGCGCGTCAACAGACCTTAGTGACGCGCGTCACTCAGGTCTGTTGACGCGCGTCACTAAGGCCTGTTGATGTGCGTCACTAAGGCCTATTGACGCGCGTCAACAGGCCTTAGTGACGCGCGTCAATAGGCCTTAGTGACGCGCATCAATAGGCCTTAGTGACGCGCGTCAACAGACCTTAGTGACGCGCGTTGCTAAGGCCTGTTGACGCGCGTCACTAAGGCCTATTGACACGCGTCACTAAGGCCTGTTGACGCACGTCAATAGGCCTTAGTGACGCGTGTCACTAAGGTCTGTTGACGCACAACATCGAATATCCTGTCGCGCGTCTGCAACCTCTGCCCTCTTCTTGCTCATCGAAAAAAACTCCATGTCGCTCGTCAAAAAAATCTTTGTCATGCGTCTACTATGCATCAATATCTACAATATCTCCTTGTCTGCAAACCCTCCTTATCGCGCATCAATAACTTACCCCCTTGTCGCGCGTCTATAATACAGGATATATCATATTGTTGAAAAATGTGAAGTAGAAGTGTTCTACCTGGCGAATAATCTAGGTTTATATAGGGGATATTTTTCAAGGGTAGGCGAAGCCGAACCCTAAAAAAAATTAAAGTGTAATTTTTAGGCGAACAGGTCACTGGCCTGTGCCAAAAAATTCGCCTTTTCAAAATTTTCAAAAATGGAATATTCGCCATATTACGAATATTCGCCACTAAAATTTTCCCTGGTACCTACAGTTCTTATGCTGACCCGCGCGGAGTCTGTACGACCTGTTGAAGCTGGAGAAATAGGCAAGATATTTCTACACTTTTCTACTGTTATTTTATTTAAAAATATTGTGAAATCGAACCACTTTTCCTTGCATTGATTTGTCAGTTGGATGTCATGATGGGAGATTTCCCTTTTTGTTTGTTTCTTCTTGTTTTAGCTTTTATCGATGACAGTATGTGGGTCAAAAGGATGCGTGTGCCTTCTCCTCTGAATGTTATGTTTCTCTTACTCGAATGATAGACCTTCGTCTGTATGTTTATGCATTAGCTCTTCTCTGCGATTGAGTTGCAAGTTATTATGTTGATCAACTAGTATTTTCGATATTATGGAAGTAAGTTACAATACCTATGAAACCCCCTTCCTAGCACCCAAGTTGTCCTTGACGTTTTTTGTTAGCTCCTTTGCAAGTCCCTTTGATAACCTTTTGGCATCGAAAAAAAAAAGGTTGTAGGATTGTGTGAGCAATGCGTGGGCTAGCCAGCTTAGAGTTTTGGTATTAAAACTGGTAGAATGAAAAGGTTTGTTTGCAACGTGTTTTTCCGTCTCGCGTGTTTAGACTCTTATACTATATTTCATCTTGTTTCTAGGCTTTTAAGGCCATCCTCAAGAAGTGCCTTGACCATCCCTATCAACTTGAACCATAACTAGCTGTTCGGATCAACTAAGCTGGGGGTTTCATTGTGCGAATCCTGTACCTCGTTGACACTAGAATAGTTGGTCTAATCCCCTCTCAGAATTATTGCTGATGGCGCTCTTCTATTTTTCCTAACTTGCATTATTTTCTCCCTTGTAATGTTAACGCTATTAATTAGTATTGGTCGGTTTTTATGCACGTAATTTACCGTAATAGTTGTGATGGAAATTTCGTTAAATGTGATTAACCTTCGGAAAAAAAAAAAAAAAAAAAAAAAAAAAAACTCAGCTTTCATTTGATAGTCTTATGGATTCATAGCGGAAGGTTTTGTTTTGATAATGTCACTTAGAAGTTATGTTTGCATCTTTGTGCGACGGTTGACTGTGTTACCCAGGGTTGCCATAAAATATGGTTGTTTTGGGATGTGGGAAATTTATTTTAAATCGACCAAACATTAGTACTGTAGTGAAGGTTTGCAAATCTTTAGTGTTATAAAAATTTGTTGATGACATTATTGGATACTCTTGTTGGACGGAACCCCCTTCTTCTCTCGCGTGTTTGCTACTAGCCTGTAAGACTTTGACCCTTCCTGGATGATTGGTAAATCTCTTTGTAGTTAATGGTCAAAACTAGTATACTATGCCTTCGCTTTGAAACTTATGTTGTGTGTATACTCTAATTGATTTCCGGTTTGAAACTCATTTATACATGACTTTTTGTGTTAAATTTTGGAACCCGTGTTTCCCCTTTCTTGGGCCGATCAACTTTTGTATATTTTAGAAATATATTATTTTAGCCTATGCGTTGGTACCTTTGATAAATTTCTAGATGGTTGGTCTATTTATATCAAATCTCAATCTTGTAATTTTTGTTTAATCACTTACTTGATGGGAATTCTGTTTCTGCTAGATTGTTTGTTTTCTCCTTATAGGGCCAAGGGCCATTCTCATGTGATTGTTACTTTCGTTGCATTTGCTCCTGACTGAAGTACAAGGTCTTCTCCTTCTTTGATTGACATGTTATAGACCTTATTATAACTGGATGTGCTCGTAGTGTTTAGAGGTTTGACCCAAAATCTTGTAATAAAGTGCTTCTTTTCATGATATTGTTAGATAATAGTTATGGTGGTTTTGTGTAGCCTTATCTTGCTCAGTTCTCGCGAATTGACTCGAGTTAATACTTGTGCAGATGGCTTGTGCGTGTTGGTAAAGGAAAGATTTGTGAAGGTTTCATCAGTATGTTTTTTTTGTGGTCCCTTGTACGAATGTCAAATGTGTTGTAATTCTTGTAACGGTGTTGGTAATGGATTTTGGAAGGCTCCTTGCCTTGGGTTATCGGTTTGGATGAAATAAAGTTGTTTTTTCCTGTGTAACAAATCTTGTGATTACTATTGGGATGATTTAAACTCGATCACCCTTGTTATGTGTTTTTTATTAATGATATTATATCATTCATGAAATTGTGTCACTTTCTTAGTATCTTGATTAGTAACAATTTGTTAAATGCTTCCTTTAAGCCATAAAACCCCCTTGAATGATAACCCTCCATGGTCTTGAAATTGTTTTAATTTTGGGCATAATTAAGCGGGTTGGAAATCCCTATAAAATTTAATCAAAAATAAGTAAATGAACAAGCAAATAAATAAAACAAAATTAAAATAAAGTAAAATATAGGAATTGGTGATCTCGTGGATAATATCCCAAGCTTTAACTGGAAGAAGAGGAGCTATCTTCTTATGCTAAAGGAATTACTTTCCACCCCTAGGATAGATTGTTAACACTAACCTTATGGTTGTGAAATGAAAAAAAGGGTATTTAAGTGTAAATAATATCTAACCCTAGGACAATTCTTGATCTTCGTAAGTAAAGGGAATATTTAAGGAAATTTAAGTTTGGTTCTTCATATTTTAAAAAAAAAAAACTTAATTGTATTACCTTGCCAAATTTAATAAAGTCAAGCCTAGATAAAACTTGAACCTCTCTTGATAAATTATTACCCCAGTAAAAGACTAGTCTTTATACCACGAAATTATGATGAAGAACTCTACTTAACCTCTTACCCTTAACCCTTGCCGTAGACTTTGTAACCCTTCTTAGGAATTAATAAAATCTTTAACCTTGCTCAAAGGAGATTTTGCTCCAAACCTAAAACGGTGTCTCTCTCCCTTGGAGCTTACACCTGTCCCCTTTTGCAATGGAGGTTGAAAACGAGGTTTCTGTAGCTTGTAGTCATTTAGATAATCTTGTGGGATTTGGTTCTCCCCACACCTTTTAACTTTAATCCTATAACTAATCAAATAAATATTTTCCCCATTAAAGATGATCCTCCTCAAAGAATTTTTTTTACCCAAAGCTAAATGCCTCCACAAAAAGGAAGGGAATATAACTTCTAAGAAAAATCTTTTGGTTCATAATCGGAACCCCCTAGGATGTAAGTTAAAAATAAATAAATTCAAGGTTGTTTAGTTATTGTTAGCAAAATAAATAATCCTTATGATAATTTTCACTGTGGGATGCCCTAACCATAAATGTATTTTGTTCTTGTACCTTTATGCCTTTCCTTGTTGTAAGAGAGAGTGAATTGTCCTTGATGGGTGCGAAAGTTTCCCTGCTGCCCTTGTGGTCATCCTTGTGCCAAGTTGTTCATAGAGTTAGTTGTAACCTTGGTGACGACATGTTGTGTCGAAGCATGTCAAAAAAAAAATTATACTGTCTTTTTCCTGTGTTGTCGTTGTGTGAATTATTTGGGTCGTTACAACCCCCATCACTTGGCCTCATCCATTTTGAGTTTCCCACTGATGACATCTTTTGCTCTGATTTTGCAGAATGGAGACTTATGTCCCTTTTGTTTACAGTAGAAGCATTCTACTTCCTCTTTGTTCCTGTAGGTTTTTGCAAAAAATTTCTTGACATAGAGAGCAGACTCTTCCTGGTTGTCTTCTTTAGTTCTCTTTTCTTCACTTAGAAGTGTAGATATTATGTCTTCTAGTGTTTGTGTGGGCATCTGTCCGAGAGTGAACACAACATTACTGTATTTTGGTGGGAGACTGTTTAGAAGTATGGCTTTAGCATCTTCATCTTCTATTACAGCTTTTACTTCTGCAAGTTGTCTCAAAAGGGACCTTAGTTCATTAATGTGACTTGACATTGTCACACTATCACTCATCCTTAGTTTAAAGAGTTGCAATTTTAGTGAAAATTTAGCATTTGTTGCTTTTGACCCAAATGTTTTGTTAAGAAGATCCCATATCTCTAGTGATGATTTATCTAAATCCACATAGTGTAATTCAGTATCTGATAAAGCAAGTCCAATAATGGATTTTGCCTTGTCATCCCTGCTATGCCATTCTAGTAATTTAGCAGCATCAGTTGGTTGTGTTTCTTTTCCGCTTACAATCCCCCATAGGTTTTTATGCATTAATTGCATTTGGATTTTAACTTTCCAAGTGTGAAAGTTTAATCCATTGAACTTATCTAGTGGGATGTCCATGATTCTTCAGAGTGTCGATTTCAACCGATAATGCACTCTTCAAATATTTTTATTATTTTTTTTAATAGGGTGTCGAATACAATCGAGAATGCACCCTTTACAATATAGATTTAAAAAGTAATCACAACAAATTACTTTTTAAATTTACATAGATACATCTATATTATAAATCAAATAATTAATCTAACATGAGTAATATGTGAAGAACAAATAACAATAAAAAGTGATTATACTATCCACGACAATGAATATTTTGCAGGCCGTTCGTGCATGACAGTTCAGAATTCACAGTTCAGAGTGTGCACGGGTTCACGTGGTTGGATCTGTGGCAGGTGCTTCTATGTATGGATCTCTCCACATACGCCTTTGCATTCACAATGCCCACGTGAGGATCGGGTGTGCAGGGCCGAGCGTGTGTTGTAGGCAGATCTTATCTCCTTCGTGCGTGGAATGCCGTAGCTTGTGCATTCACCTTGAATGAATTCCACGTGAGGATCAACCTTGGATCCGTGCTTGAGTGCCAGGCCGTAATATGCATGGGGGGGCGATCTCCATTAAAACAAAACCTCAAAGAACGTGAATATGCCTCCGATGGGGTTTATACTATGAATATAGACTAAACTCATAATACTATTTCCCCTACAACCTAGACCTCCACCGCTCTGATACCAGATGATGGAGAATAACCAGAGCAATCAAACAAAAATATGCTGAGAAAAAATACACAGGAGACAAAATAATTGATCAAAATAACTCCCGGATATTTTATTCAATAGATAGTGATCTTTTATACAAAAGCTTGATCCTAATATTTAGGAGTCAAATCTTATCACTGGACAACTCACACAATCCTACTAATATCTCTGAGTTGTTTGGTTGACAACTAATTACAACCTTTATTTGTTTCACACTAACTCAGTGGTCACCACTTATATGCACAGGAGGCAGTGATAACACAGCCAAGCCGTGCGATATAAGAGCAAGTAGAAGTAGTTATCCTGTGGTTGTGTTGAGGAAGCATCGTGCGCCTTTAAACCATATCCCCATGGATTACAACAAAATAGTGACAGGCAGGCATGGAGATAAACAAGTAAACGTGTGGGATGCTAAGACAATAAACATACTTGTGTCTCTAAATAGTAGACATCATGATTAGAACAACTTTGGACTGAATGGTATGACAATGAAAGGGACAAACATTGTCACTGCAACTTGTGCTCGTGTTTTTAGTCTTCAGGCGCATTCCAAAGTAATTCTTTTTAGAGACTATTCCAACTCTAACAAATCTTTGACAACAAATATTCACTATTTTTCCCTTCCTCGGGTCAATTTTTCAGATCCATGGATGTTTGATTTACTAAGTCCCTGGAGAACTTTAGTGTTATAAATGGGTTTTGTGCCCATAACAGTATCAGAATTTCTATGGCCTTTTATTTTTTTTCAAAAATTACTGTAGCTTGTTGGAAACTAATGTTTCTTAATTCCATTTTCAATTGGGAGATTCATGTTTTAGTTATTTTATAAAAGTTGTAAATTTATTCCTATTTTCAGGAAAAATAATTTAAAAATAAGCGAAATTTGTTTTTGTCCGTGAAGTATGCCTGTTTTAACAACATTTTAATTTTAAGGAAAATCTATTTTTATAATAAAGACTTCTATTATTGAGGCAATTGTAATCATTACACATATATTGAAGGAAAAAATTTCCAACTTGTTTCAAAGGAGGAATAGAATTATGCACACCAGTGTTGTATTGATTTAACTTCTAATTTATTTGCAGTGTTTTTATTTCTGAATCTGCTGTTTTTTCCAATTATTCTACATTTCTCTCTGTTTCTACTGTGTTTTTGATGGTATTTTTCACCTGCATTGAAGAACAGAGCAAATGCATACAAACCTATACGTTTATTTTCAAACCAAAGAATCATTGTACATCCTTTTGTTTCTTTTTGAATACATAAACACTAGCTATTATATATTTCAATTTGTATTCCGTTCAAAGTTTACTCATTGTTCTTGGGGCATTTAAAATGTAAATAATTGCCAATAACCTATAGCATACTTAAAATTGTTAAGACAAGAATGGGATTCTTAAAAATCCGAATACCTTTACAACTAACTTAAAAAACCAGTTGTTTATCTGGATGGATATATATATAAACCATAGTTACCAAATACGGTGAAATCTTAAAGATTTTCTATATTTTTCCGTATTTTCCATTCAATCGTATAAAACTCTATATTTTTAGTGGTAAAATATTTAAATGCAAGATCTAAAAAGTTTATGTTATTTATAATTATTTTATACCATAAATATTTAAATTATGAAAACCTCCATGATTTTACAGTGAGCAGTGAAAAGGATTTTTTCATTTTTTAGTATTAATTATAAGGTTTTTAGTATAAGATTAGTGAGACAGTATTTGTTCCGTATTTATTGTATTTTTTTTTATCGATCGTTTTTTTTCCATATTTGAGGATCATCGTTTAATACTCTCCGTACGAAAGTTGCTACCTTGATATAAACACAGTTAATTTGCATAATATAAACATGTACAAACAACGACAACAATGCTATAACAAACTGCAAAATTTCAATATGAACCATAGTTGCTTTGCATCCTTATATTTCATTAAACATTTATGCTACTTGGGGATTGTCATGTTCTCTTAAAATGATCTATAATTTAATGTCAGATAATCTAGGAAATCTTATTGACTATAAGCAGTCAGGGAAACAAAAGTACGGGCAGTTGCGGCATGGTCAATCTTGTCTTGAACCTACCACTTCTTATTTACTACACAGATAGAAATACGTTTGGCCGTTCAGCATATTTAACAATTATGGAAGCCATTGACTTGACAATGCCGTGACTTGTAAATTATCTGTTTGAACCGGTAACATCGTACGTAGAACTGAAACCTGTTAAAATCTAATTTGTGCATCCTACCTTCAAGAGAGCCATCTCTGCGTATCTACAACCTTGTGCCTGTAAATACCTGTTTTCATGTATAATGGCATTAAACTGAGTTTCTTTTTCCCTGATTGTTTACAGACAATTTGTCTCTGTGTTTTATATGCTTTGTGGCCAGAGTGTTTGCAATTGTGGACGAGCTCAGAGGATAATTGAGTACGGCATCACATCTACAGGTAGAGAATCCATATTTTGGGCCTTTAAATTTAAATTTAAATTTTTCAAGCATTCATAGTTAGTGCAGACATTTTAGCAGTTAAATTTAACTTACTTTGTAGTTAGTCAGACTTTATTTTATTGCCTTTCTTGACACTCACATTTCTACCACTTATATTTGCCTTTTCTGATTTACATTTAATTCTCTGCTCTTTTAACACATCGGTTTGTCTAGACTCTGAATACCTAAATCATCCGTGCTCACTCAGCCGATATTGCATTCACTCTGTATTTTCTGAGAACATTCAAAACATTTTTTTAACGAAGTGTGCCAACACATGTTCTCTAAATTGTGTTTCCTTAAATACATAGTACAATGTTGACGGTGATGGTAGAAGCCATCTCCACAGTTGGTTCCAAGCATTAATTGATTGCAACCCACTTAAACAACCGTTAGTATATTTTCAAGTTTCATAATCAAAACCCAAATGGAAAAGATAGCATCCTAGTATTCTCTTTCAAAGCCATAGGAAATAAACACTTAGCAACTAAATGCAATGATCGCTCTCATGATTCATCATGGTAGCTACAGGATGCTCCATTTATTTTCCTCTTCTCTTTGCAATCAATAGGTAAGAACTGCATTTGAAAACTCTCAGAACTCGTTCGTGGTTAATGAGCAAGCTTAGGACTCGCAGGGTTATTTTAAAGATTTGAAACTATGCTCTTATACTATACTGAGCAAATAAGAACAACAATAAATATGCACAAAATAATAACCATAAATATGCTCACAATATGAGCCAACAGCAAGACTGAGAGAAATAAAGTTTTGTTTTATTCAAATGTCTTTTTTCTCTTGCTGTACGTACAAGTTTGAGAAATAGAATTAATTTTATAACTATCTTCTATAGTTTATTAGGCAGTCAATGTAATAGAGTGGTGTTGCAGAAAGAAAGAACTGTACCATTATGGAGATGGCACAAAGTATGTTGCAGTCCAAAAACCTTCCTAATTGCTATTGGGGAGTTGCAGTAGCAACCACGGTTTATATTTTGAATAGAAGCCCAACAAAATTGCTTCAGAATATCACTCCAAAGGAAGCCTCAGATTTTTGCTTAAGAAAATAAACCCATGTGTGGCCTAAGAAATCATCAATAAATGTCAAAAAGTAAATATTCCTACCCAAACATTCTCTTGCATGTCACCACAAATGTCACTATGCACAAGCTCTAGAGGATATTTTACCCTTCATGATTTGTTCACCGGAAAACTATCTCTATGTTGCTTGCCAAGTTCCTCTTCAGGTGATAGTTCTAGTCCACAATCAAGTCCAAGTTCTTCACAAAAGGTACGAAGTTTAAATAAAATTTATCAAAGGGGTTCTAATGTGGACCCAGTTGCCAATTTTGCTCATTATAGTATAAGAGCATAGTTTCAAATCTTCATATTTTTGGTGGGCAGATTCCAGTATCTAGTCATTTGTTTTGTTTTTTTAACTAGTATATCTATCTTTTTTCCTGTAAAATACAACGAGATAGGTCAACTCATCTGATTGATCATTAAAAAAATATAGCGCATACAAACTAAAAGAGGGCAAGAGGTTTTATTAGGTTAATTGTTATCTTGAACTGGATTGTTGATAAAGAGATATCCTTTTGACCACAGTTGAGGTCTTATTAGATTAATTGTTATCCTGAACTAGATCATACATAAAGAGATATCCTTTTGACCACAGTCAAGATTTTATTAGATTAATTGTTATCCTGAACCAGATCACATATAAGGAGATATCCTTTTGACCAGTCAAACCCATACAATTAGATTATGTTCAACGAATAATAGCCCGCAAGCCTTACCGACTTAAACAATAATACTTTCCATAGAAGGAACATGTATATACAGTTGGGTTGGGGTCATTGAGAAGAATTCTATTTAATAAACTATGTAAATTAAAGCTATTGAATGAGAAAATGAGCTTCATTCAGTGGCATTTTGTCCAAAATAATGAGGCTTCCCTTTAGTAAAACTACACTTTTAGTGGCACTTTGTTACACACAAAAAGAGCATACTTCAAAATTGAATTAGAAATTCTAACTTACATTGTAATGATGAAGTTATAATGGATACACCAATTTTTACACCATTTCCCATGTTATCATGTAAGGAAAATGGATTCACATTAGTTTCTTATCAGCCCCAACTTCATCTAAAACTATCAAGAAAAAAACCGTGACAAAAAAATAAATACACAAACGAAATGCAAAGGACAATTTAAACCATTGTTTATTTAAAACACCAAAAGGATGATGCCTATTAAATTTAAACTATTTCCTTGAAAAATAATTCTTAATGCGACCCAAGTTTACCGAAAACAACCAATGATTTCATCCAAAATTTAAGAAGAGAATTTGGCTGTAAAACTGGTATTTTGTATTCTTCCCTACAAAATATACAATCAAACATTTTCAGATAAATAATCAAATAAAAAAATAATTGCATATACATGTTTTCATAGCTTCTAAAAATTCCCTCCTAGTATTGGAATTTTTGGTTGCCCTATTGTATCTACTTTTTTTTATTGTCAAACATGCATTTTGATATGGAACATATGCAATTATTGTATACACGTTTTTGTTGTCAAAAGTGTATTTTGATATGGAACAAATACCATTATTGTATCTGCTCAAGTGTTGTCTAACATGTATTTTGATATGGAACAAATCACATTAATAATATATTATATATGCCAAGCAAGTCTTAATCGTTTCCTTGAGGGAGGACATAAGTATTGAAAATTATAAGTGTTTATGAAGCACTTCATATTGATGTTTTAGTGAGGGTTTATATTTATGAAATGAATGAATCTAAGATTAAATCACATTAATGGCATATTATATATTCTTTAAAGGAAGATAGAAGTAATTAGAATTGGAAGTGCGTTTTCAAGCACCCTGATTTAGTGTTTTTGATGAAAATTTATATTTATAAAATATAAGATTCCATTATGTTCTATACTTATGTTTTCTATACCTATTTCCATGAATTTCCATAACTCTATCCACCATACCTCAATCTCAATAGGAAAAAAATCATATCCACTATTACTATATTAATATAAGAAGAAGTTAGAGCCATGAATTCTTATACCTATTTATTTCAAATTGAACTATGACATTTTCAATTACTTAGTCGTTTCTTATTAACCATTTTTTTCTATAACTTTGTCCACCATGCCGATTTCCATGAATTTCCGTAGCCTTGTCCACCACACCCCAGTTCTATTGTTATAGTTGAATAGGAAAATTATCCGTGTATCCACAGATATCCTATGTCTATAATTATTATATTAAGAGGGTCGAACTGTGAATTCTTATACCTATTTAGTTTTTTAATATAAAAAATAGCCACGAATCCACTTATATGTAATTGGCATGAATTTCTATATATTCATATCAACTATTATTATATTGATTAAAATAATAGTGAAATATAACACCACATTACGTCCACAACTTACGAGGAGCACATTTGTCACATAACATATTAATAGCACATGTACAATGCACTCAAAATTCACAAGGGAAAATGCTTATTATTTAACATACGGATAGTAAAAATACAATATAACATGGTGATATAATATCACAATACATCCACAATTCACAAACAACTTCATCACATAACACATTAATAACACACAACACAACACCAAATGGTAAAACACTATAAGTACATTTGCAACATCATAGTAAATGTTTAACACCACAACCAACTCTCCAAGTTCTTCCACCATCTCATACTCAATTGTCAAGTTACAAATCCGCCCCAAAAGTTCCAAAATTTGATCCTCGGCTCTAATACCATCCCATTGAGCAAATGTCACATATATTAAAGGAACGGGAGTGGGTTTTCAATATACGCAAAGCTTGACTTCCTATTTCATACTTGGCTCAAGCAAGTACAATCAACCGTTCACTTTTTTCTCACCCTCACTTACACCTTAATATTATCCATAAAGATTTGTGTAGGATAACACAACACAACTAACTATAGGAAACAAATATTTACTACACAACATCATAACAAGAGCTTTATATGCACATATACTACATAACATGGTGGTATAACATCACAACGTGTTCATGGTCTACAAGGAAACCTGTTCATTACATAACATACTAATAACATAATGTAACACCCACATATTACACACACAAATACAACAGTAAAAATAGCAGAATTTTTTTTTGGACTTACATTGTAGTATACACGACAATACAAGAGATCACTCAGGACGACACACAACACAAGATATGTTTGCACAGACAATAATCCACATAGGTAACATGAACCGCGTGATACACAACAAGATCATTTTTTTTGACAAGGCACAACATAACAATTCAACTATAGGACAAACTTATAGATAGGGTCTTCCCACGGCACGATATTTTAGGATTACACATTTATTACAATCATGTTTCGATCTTTAACTTAAGTCCTAAAAAGGTTCATAATATGTGAATCATACATTCCCTTTTCCTTTTTGCTAGATTTCCTCTATATTGTTTAACATTTAACTTTCGGAGTATCTCATTAAATCAAGATCATTTACATTATTTCAATTACTTGTTTAATTCGTTCGTTCGTTAATAGGGTATTTATTTACACACGGGACTAATTACATACCCATAAGGCTACTAGGTATTATCCCTAGGACTCACTCCTAAGGGCATGCATCTTGATCTTGTATCATACCTTAGTTACACAACAAAACAAGTGTGAACCCAAAGGAGGGAAGGTTCACATATTTTCTCGAGGATTTAGGGTCAAGTTTCTTTCATTCATTTATAAATTGATAATTGAGTTAGTACACAATAAGTATTATAGGAAATAGGTTCTTTATCCATAACGAGAGGGTTTAATCACATTACAATGAAGAACATGTTCCACATTACCTGAGGAATAACATCTCACGATTACACTTCCCAAGGACAAGCGTCAATTATAGTTTTATTATTATTATGCTCCCACAATTAGCTAAGGATTCTAAGGCACTTAACATGGCAACATACTTCTTTATTTTGTTTCTAGATTAGGTTTCCTGAATATCATTTTACGTTTGACTTAAGAGGTTTTATTCTTGCCTAACTAGGTTCATATACCCTTTATAATGAATTGTGTAACCTATTTTTTAACACAACATTTGTATCCTCATGAGACTACTAATCCCTGTCTTAATGGATTTGTCTCTAATAACATGATCACATAGTTTCACATCATAGATCCATTACATACTAGGACAAGTGGAAGAGCAAGATGGATTAGTCCATTATTTAAAGGATTAAGTCTTTCATTAGAGTTTATACAATGTGGGTCCCTTTTCTCACCACAAGATGGTTTAAACATGTTATATGAGCGATCTAAATTTCACTTTTCTCCTAGCACACCATATTATGGTTACATTCCCACAACTAATCATAGATTGAAATGTTGTTAAGTTTCACAATTAAGTCTTAGTATTGTGCCATAAAACCCAAATGATAAATGATATTGGGTATCGAGTTCATTTATGATCTCAACTCTTAAAGGTGACTTCCAAGGTTATAATTCTGTTTGTTGTGGTTCCCATGTATTGACGAAACTTAAGAGAAACATAAATATCGTTTAATTACACATGGACTAACAATCCTAGGAGCGGATCCCGCATTTTAACACCAATACAAAGTTTGACCACGCCATTTCTATCCGTCAGGTTCATTGAGTCCTATTCGACCTTGAGTTTAATTGAGACGAATTTCTACGATTTATGCAATGACTAATTTTAAATCATAAACTTTGGCTAATTTTATCTGATTAAAGTCAACTAGAATGCTTGCATTATTTTGTTTAGCCCAGTGCTAGGATCAATGCATGTTAACAATTCCCTCGCACCTTGAGTTTTGTATCGGAGATCGAAAAATTCTACACCTTTCTAGTTCTTATATGTTCCAATAGACTATCTCATTTAAGGGTCGATTTGTCCTAAGGAACATGAATGTCAAGTTGGTTAAAAAGGGTGAAAAAAATTTGTATTGCTATTCGATCGCGCTATCATATACAAAGTTGCTATATTGTCGTGTATGAAATTCCCACACCCCACTACCAATACTTAATCTTGAAATTAGAATGGCCATACATCTTGTCCCCTTTCTTTCCTATGTGAGAACTACTAACCGCTATCTTCGTACAGAACCCAAAGAGACCCTGTGAATAGAAAGAAATCTAAAAAAAATCTGGACGATGAAAATTATCACAGGTTTCGGGCATTAAATGGAGTTCAACAACCATATCTTGAGTATGTAACATATGATAAAAAACTACACCACATAACATCACACTATATTTTAGTCTTCTTTTCTTAGAAAAGGTTACAATGTTACCTACTTCTACTCAACTAGAACATTTAAACCCCTTTGGCAATAACACCTGTTGAAGCTACAACAATGGGTACATTCTAGGACCCTAACATTGTTATCCCATGCAAAAGAACGTGTGGACCATGACAACGAGACATGTCCTGCACAAACCAATAAATTTGAAACTAGTATTACATTGTGAGAAGTTATATAGTCCAAAGTAATCCATATCCGCACCCCAGGAACTAGCTTCATGATGGACGCAGTTTTGCCTTACTGTGCTTGAAGGGATAAAGTAAATACTCGTGATGTACATCTAACAATATCAGTGTAACTATTTCTTGGCAAACGAGCTCCTCTTAATAACTATACACTATAGCGAATCCACCTATGAAATACCATTCAGTGAATTAGAGCCAACTTGACAAATTTTTTGTAAAGACTCATTACTTGCATCACGAAACGTCGTGAAGCGTGTAAGCTTTTTCATAGTTTTTCACCGTCACCGATACAAGCAAGCTGGGAACGTCTGCACCATAAGGAGCCACCACTAATTCATCCTGCACTTGTACTTACTCCTCCACTTTCCATTGACACTTTTTGATCAATATATTGATTTTCGATGACCACATGTGATGCCAGATGATTATGTCACCATCTTTATGTTGTTTACGCTCATCCATGTTTGCGCTATTGTTAAAGCCGTGGAGGACTTTCATGAGTCATTGATAAGGAATTTTTATCTGATAAACCCAATTTTCTCCAGATCGTCAATCGGTAGTTAGCTCAAAGCCATCATCATCTTGATTCTCGAGTTTCAATTTATCTGCTTATTGATTATCAAGTAAACAATTTTGATATCTTATTCTTGTTTTTCAAACGTTACCTAGTTCTTAGCATTAAACACGATACGATCTAACATCCTTCATTAAAAAATCCTTGTTATACCTAGCCTTGTTTTATTCAAACATACCTCAAATTTTAAAGGCTCGGACCCGGTTATTAGCCCCAACACTCGTCATGTCAGTAAAGCGCTTCTTACTTTCGATACTAGTGCAACCGGCTTTAAAGTTTTGTTAATGTCCATCTTATCTATGTATTTTCTTGCGCATGCCACCCATGAATACCGACTGGAATTGGAACTGAAATTGGCTCTAAGGTGTTCTAGATTTTTTATTGGAACGGCAGGTCCCAAGTTTGAACCTGACGCAGCTTGTTGACGCATCTCTGGAGAAGACCTTCATCTAGTCAATTCTACTGTCTATGCACTGTCCTACGTGATGGAAGGCGAAAACTAGTAATAACTGGCCAAGGGATGGTTTTTTCCCATGAGAAGAAATGTTCATGTAATTATCGTAAATTTAATCCTAATAAGAGGTTGCATATTGTACACCAAAAAAAAGGGATGACATTCACTCATTGTTCCTAGCAGAATGGTCCATAAATGCCGTGAAAGGACTGCTAGCACCAAGTACAACACCAATCTAATTTCACGTATGTCACAGCATATCTTTCTACAAAGGAACACAATAAATAAGAGCTACAATGGGAAACTTCCGGTAAACATAGGCACCTACCGGGAGCACACCGAATGGATTTGAGTAACAAGCAAGAAGCCCCCTAGGAACGAACACGTAGGACAGAGAATATCAACAAGTACATGCTCTGATTCTTTCCAAAAAGTTACATTTAGTTTATAAATGATGAAGAGCGTAATATCCCACTCCCTGCAAGACTTGAATATCTCACTTTTATTGTACTTGTTTTCAGTACCCTCAAAATATAGAAATATGGACTCCTGGTTAGCAAATTGTGCATTCTAAGGATCAGGACGTTTCCAACGGTAGACATAATATGGTGTCTATCGCTTGACCCATTTATAGATGAATTGTGGAGGAAGAAGAAGAAAAGGGCACGAAAAACATCAAATTTGAAATGCAACAAACCCAACAAGAGCATTCAATGCCTACAAAATTCCACATGGAAAATCCGGTAAATACACTCCCCAAGCCTATGGTTGGTCACTTAAATTTTTAATTTTTTTTTTTTTTTCCCCCTTTTTTTCAGTTTGGGAGTCAATTCACGATTTGCCTTTTTTTTGGAGTTACTTTTTTTTTTTTTTATTGTTTTACCGTTTATTTTTTCAACCAGTTTTTACCAAATCTTCACTTGTTAGTGAAGTATATAGGATTCTAGCATTGTAGCTAGATAGTGCATCAGCTTCTGGAACAACATCCATAGCGCAGCTCATGTAGCTCATATCAAATTATACGCTGTAAGTGAGATTCATGCCTGGAAGTCGATCGCGTCTACATCTTAACATCTTTCGCACTTCCAGACGTATAGTTTGAATGATGGCTAACTGTTCAGAGATATTTGTCATTTGTGCCACGTGCTACACTCATATTCTGTTGAATAAGGATTCTAATGACCGTTCATTGTGCTCCTTGATATGTTGTGTTCAAATTGGCATTTACTACAAATATGTTGAGAAGGCCATCCTCGACTTGGCACAGATCAGGGCTTGAGGTCAAGGGCGCGGCATGAAACCCCCCCAATAGTTGTTGTTGAAAACAGGTGAACATAGAATCACATCGGTCAAGGCGCAACTATTTTCAACAGTGATGGACTCGTCGAGCGGCCAGCGACTAGCTGAGTCCCCTAAGTCTAGGACATGCGTAGGTAAAATGAATGCCAAATCTATTCTCCCGAAGACTGCGTCCCCCAGTCACAAAATGGGGGCAAGGAGAGTGGAAATCAAAGCAGGGAGCAAAGGAAAAGGGAAGTGAAACGGAAAAGTCGGGCAAGGTGTACAGGAAATAATGGCTCATAATGGAAGACTGCAACTAAGGAGTTGTTACAATCTAAAATTGGCGCATTACTAAGCCTTCAATGGACTTGAATGATTCTTCAGCGTATATACAGTTACCTAATAACTAAAGACGAGCCCTGATTTAGATAACATTGATATAGGATAGGAATATCATATTTGCGCATACTCCCACTTTCCCTTAAATATAGGTCATTTGATTGGGCTCAGCTTTAACGATTTAAATGTCCTACCAGTGTTCTGTAGGAACATTCACATCCAAATTTTTTATACTTACCCACTTGTTACGTTTTAACTTCATAAGTGTTGACATTGAGCTTGTCATCTATCCCTGTTCAAACTGATTGATTTATCAACACTAGAATAGGGGGTGTCATTGACTTAATGCCCAAAAACCCGTGTATTGTGTGTCGGTTTTGCTACATCGAATGGCCCATGTATGAAAAATCACTAGCCGTGCCTCAATCCGACTCTAGGTGTGCTTGCGTGGAAGTTCATTATCTTGCGTTCAAGACCCAAAGTTGGTCTAATTGTGTTTTAACTTGTTGATTGTTCCTTTTGTTATCCAAAAATATTCAAAATTCTGAGTGTCGGATCGTGAAACTCGGGCGTTTCCCCTTTTTATTCCTCTTTCTTTCTTTTTATTCCCTATTCGTCTCCCCCCCCGACCTCCCTTTGCCCCCTTTGCCTTCTATCTTTTTCCCTTTTTTCTCCTTCCCGTTTTTCCTTCTCTTGTTCCCCCTTTTTTTTTTTTTCCCCCTTTCCCCCCCCCCGATCTTTTCTTCCCCCCTCCCCCCCCCCTCCCCCCCTTCCCCTCCTTTTTCGTTCCCTTTCCCCTTCTTTCCCCCTGGCCCCTGCCTTCCTTTTTTCCCCCACCCCTTTTCCCCTTTCCCCCCCCCCCCTTCTTCTTTTTCTTTTTTATTTTCCCTCCCTTTCCTTCCCCTTTTCTCCTTTTCCCCCCCCCCTCCTTTTTTCTCCCCCCTTCTTCCCCCCTTCCCCCCTTTTCCTCCTCTTCTTTCCCCCCCTTTTTTCTTCCTTTTTTCCTCTCCCCCCCCCCTTTTCTTTTCTTTCTTCTTTTTCCTGCCCCCTTTTTCTTCCCCCCCTTTTTTTTTTTTTTCCCCTTTTTTTTTTTTTTCCAATATTTCAGCAACTGCTACAACTAGGACCGGTTAACTATCGCAGAGATTATGTCCTTCCCAAGGCCAAAAACATGTTTTTTGTTAAGCCACCAACATAATAAAGACACTAGTACTCTACAAATGAAACACCAACACCCATATTTTTAGCACTTGTTACAGTTATAACTCTAAAACACTTTTTTATACAACAGTACTCCATGAATTTATACCCAAGTTTGTTGCTCACTATTCCATATTTTCATGAGGGCCTTACCACATGATAATCAAGAATAAAAACTTGGTACTATTACGATTCCCTGTTAAAGTTCGTGACAAATCCAAAAGGCAACCTTGAGGCCCAGAAAACAACTCGTAATTCTAACCCATTATAGGACCCCATTTTTAGCGATTTACAGTAACTATGTCTTTCACGATTTAAACCCGCCGCTGGTCAACATGCCAACACCTTAAACCATCCCACATTGCTTTGTGCAGGTTTTTATGTCCACAACAACCAAAACAACACCAAAAAATTTCTCTTTAAGCACACTTTTTGTGTTTGCTCAAACAATTCACACCTGGACATTGTGTAACGGTTCCACATTTTTACATTACACGTCTACCAGAGCATTTGCCAACTACATACCTTATTTGATTTGATTTTCTTTAAATTTCTCTATCTTTTTACCTGCTTTGGGTGGCACGTCCCATCACCCTGTTTTCCAAGAAGAGCTGCACACCATTTGGCACAGGCCCGGGAATTTTTTTTACACATCCGGCTAAATGTAAATTGCCATCTATTGCGTGGGAGGACCTGTTTTAGTTTGCATAGGTGACCAACAACTGTGACTGTCCCATGGTCGGAAACCCATGGCTCTTACTGTACACTGTTCGTAACAAATTCCTTGAGAAGCTGCCTCATTCTTTAATTTGGTCAAACATTGTACAATGCGAGATGCCCAGAAGCAGAAGAGAAAATAAATACAACAAGACACTACACCTGAATGTAAGCCTCCGAAAGCTCAATCTTCTTCTTATTTTCTACATAGAACATCAAAATAGAGAAAGGTAGTCCTTTGCTTTCCTCACAAGCCATTTGAACCCGTTTCAGAGGCAGATAAAGATCTAAATCAATCAATTTATGTATAATAAAGTGACGAGTTATTTTGGGTATAGATTTACCTCTGCATGAAGGATTGATTTAACCCATAGTGAATCGATTTTAGGATGGCTGCAACAATATCTCTGCTAGCATGTTTCCATGTAATATTCTATTTATCTAATTTTTGGTGCATAGACCCTGTGATCACTGCAACTATCCAATTACTTCTAAATTTACACGTTATCTTGGGTTTCCTCTGGTTGACACCTCTAGACCTCGAATAGAGTGTTTATTTTATTATGCAAGGAGGTGACAGTTTTGCAGGTCATTTAGAAAGCCCACACTCCATGCCACCTCCAAACCACATGCCATCTCTTCTCCAACTGCCTTCTTAATTCCCTTCCACAGTGACTTTCACACACACCCTTTTTTTATTTATTTATTTTATTAAATGTGATGGGCACTATACATAAATACAACATAACACGGAAATATAATATCCCATTACATCTACAGGGAACATATTTGTCACATAACATATTGATAGCACATGTATAATACATCCACATTCCAGAATGAAAACACTTTATTACTTAACATATGAATAACATAAATATAATATAATGGGGTGATACAACATCACAACACATTCACAATTCACAAGGAATACCTTTTTCACATAACACATTGATAACACACAATGTCGCATAAGATAGTACAACACTACAAATACATCTTCAACATTACATTATAGGTTTGTAAACATCACAACACAACTCTCCCAGTTCTTCCACCATCTCATACTCAGTTATCAAGCCACATACCTATCCCAAAGGTTCAGTTTGAACCTTGGCTCTAATACCATAGTGTAATGCTCGAAATTTCACCAACCAAAATCATAGCCAAATCTAGAGGTATTTTTTGTATAGTTTTATGGCATGCAAGACAACAATTACAAGTACATACACACCTAACACTTAGCATGGAATGAAAATTACAACTACAACTTATTTGGTTCTAGTTCACAGAGACTAGTGCAACTTAACCACATTTGCTTGTAAAATGATGGGGAGGACATTGCTCTAATAATAACAAGCACATGAAAGTTTGTTACTAAGACTTACAAAGAGGGGATATACTCCACAAATAATACACTTTTATCTCCAACGAAGGAGGCACAGTAGGCCCTTGGTTCCTCCGAGTGGATAAACACAACACATGCCATTTCGTTTCATCTCCCAAAGAACATTTCCTTAAAGGATGATTGTCCCCATTTACCTCCAATGTAAACAAATTGCGCACTCCCTTGGTTCCTCCAGGTGAGACAATCACAACAACACACAAAACCTTGTATCTTCATCCATCTTTTATGTTACCACTTTTATCTCTCATTGTCATCTTGGTGTCACATCTCATCCTCACACACACATTTACGCTTGTGTGTCGCCACAATGTATGGATCACAACATTCATTCAAATTGCACATGCTCAAAGAAGCAATCAAAGCACAACATTAATGCAACTAAGGACAAGAGGGTAATGGAGTGATTTCCAATACATTTAGCAAGTAAATGAGTAAAGCCTAACTACTATCCATCTTGTCCAGGTCTTGACCATTCAAGCAAACAACCAAATCTAAGAAGACAATTAATTGTAGGTCAAATCCTCCAAGCAATAATTTAGAACAGACCCCAATAAAGACATACAACTCAAAGACAACACAAAGGGGCAATTAGTCTCGTTATTAAGCCACATTTTATACTTGTCTGATTCTTAACTTTTTTTATTACATTAAGTCATTTCACATGATGTTTAAAGTTCATTGAGGTTATCTCCACTCGACCAAGAGGGTCCACTAGCATGATGACAAGGTTTAGCAATTAACTTCCATTACTATAAATCTTGTGTTTCATTTCAAGAAATATTGTGTTTCATTCATTACAATATATTAAGATATTTTTGCATATGATCTACAATAATAATAACGATACTCAATTCCTTGAAATAAGATTAATTCAACTACATACAATATCCATTTACAACTTACAGATTTACATGATATAAACATATTTACATTTTTCTTTTTAAATATAGACCAAATATATATTTTCACAAAAACTCTCATACATAGATGTAGGGAGATCCTTAGAGAAAAACTAGAAAGATATCTTGCCTAAACACCTTTCACAAGCCTCTATACACTTTGACAGAGTTTTAATGCAAGGTGGAGAATGTTTTTGTAAAAGCAGGGGGAAACCTGAAAAAGGTCTTCATTAGAAATTTTGGTGGTGGAACAAGACAAATTCCCGCAAAAAACTATGGTGGGATTTTAATATGCATGAGAAATCCAAAACCCAACGAAGGTCTCAATAGAGTTTGCGAATGCGGAAACATGTCAAATTTCCACCAAAGCCTTCATCAGACTTTCAACATGTAGAAGGAAGCAAAAACTCCATCAAAGTGTATAGAGGATTGTGGAAGGCATTTAAGTAAGAGAGTTTTTTGGGTTTTATTTATGAACCTTCCCACAACTATATATGAGAGTTTTTAATGAGTAATGTACATTTGGGAAATATTTTAAAACAAAAGTGAAAATATGTCTATATCATGTACTAGAATAATGATTACCATATAAATAGATATTGTACTTAGTTGAATTAGTCTTATTTTAAGGAATTGGCTATCATGATTATTATTGTAGATCATATGCATAAGTATTTTAATATATTGTAACAAACAGAACACCAAATTTATTGAAATGAAACACGAGATGTATAGTTAATGGAAGTTAATTGTTAAACCTTGTCATCATGCTAATTGATCCTCTCGGTTGATTGGAGATAACCTAAATGAACTCTAAACATCGATATGGAATGAATAAATGTAATGAAACAAGTTGAGAATCAGGAACATATAAAATGGGACTTAATAACGAGAATAAATTCCCTTTAATGTTGTCTTGTAGTTGTATGTAATTGTGGGGATTTTCTCTAAATTGTTACTTGGACTTATTGTTGATCTAAAATTAATTGTTGTGTACTTAGAGTCAAATGTTTGCTTGAATGGTCAAAACAGACAATATGGATAGGGCTTAGGCTTTGCTCATTTTCTTGCTAAATTCATAGGAAATAATTCCCCCTACCATTTCTTCCCTTGTTACACAAATGTTTTGTTTGATTTCTCCCTTAACTATGTGCTCTTTGAATGAAATTCGTGATCCTTGTGTTGTACCCATTGTGAGAGAAAACAAGTGTAAATGTATGTGTGGGGATTAAATGTAACACTAAGATGGTAATGGGAGACAAAGGTAGAAAGATAATGGATATATGAAGAGAAAGATAGTGTGTGTTGGTTGTCTCGCCTAAAGGAACCAATGGAGTGCACAATTTTCCTTCATTGGAGGTAAAAGGGAACAATCATCCTTTAAGAAATTGTCCTTTGAGAGATGAAAGGAAATGTGTTGTGTTGTGTTAATCCATCGGTTGGAAAAGAAACCTCATTCTCATGCAGGTGAATGCACCGATACTGAAAGCCACCAACAACCTCAAATTATGGAGGGCTTAAGGAGCGTCAGATGTGGATGTAGATCTACAGGCGCCAAGAAGATAGATGTGATAACGTCTGCAAAACTAAAACAAATATGATTAGATATAAATATGCGGGGGTTTCTCAGATAACACCAGTTCCAAGAGGATGTTAACTCCCTTGGAGGATGTCAACCCTCGTGTCTAGAAATATGGAAATAAAAGATGGATAATAGATAACATGTAGAAGTAGAGAAATACAATAAACCAAGTAAAATAAGTAGAGAATTACAACATGGTGGAGAGATTGATAATATCCTCAGCTACAGTGTTAGAGGTTTACCATGACTTCAAAACTTACTTCCAACTTGCTTATCTAAAACTTAAAAACTTCAAGACTTCCCACTTGTTCGAAAGACTCAAAACTTGCTTATTTAAAAAAATTTACAACTTGTTTGAAAGAGGGGGGAAGGCCTGTATTTATAGCCTAGAGATGGGGTTAGATCAGGGGTTAGAAGGTAACTAGGGTTTGACATAGTAACCCTAGTCAGGTGAGTGGGGAGGACATGATTTGATTGATTAGGTGAGATAATAGATTTGATTGGATCTTTGAATGTTTGACATCTCTCTATTTGAAGATAGAGAGACGTGGATTTTTGGGTCTGTGGGAGCTCGGGGATAGAGAGGGGTCTGTAGAGCCGAGCCATGTGGAATAGAGGGTTGAGTCGTATGGGAAAATGGTGAGGTGAGGACATAATGGTGAGGGAGTCGATTAGATCATTTATTTTGGTATCATTCCTCCACGTTTTCTCTCCTTCAACATGCTTACTCATTTGAATCCCATTTCCCACCACCACTACATAATTAATCAATCTTAATTTATTAATCCCTATTATGTGTTAATAGTATCCAAATATTCCAATTAAGTCACATCACCCCACTCAATCAAATCAAATCAAATCACCCAAATCATGAACCCCACATAAACCCCTCTTAATCAAATAAAAGCCAATTAAATCCAATTAAATCCATTATCTCACCTAACCACTCAAATCATGAACCCCACTTAATCAAATCAAATCCAATAAAATCTATTATCTCACCTAATCAGTCAAATCATGTCCCCCCCACTCGCCCGACCAGGTTTACTATGCCAAACCCCGGTTACCTGCTAACCCCTGATTTAACCCCAACTCCAGGCTATAAATACAGGCCTTCCCCCCTCTTTCGAATAAGTTGGAAATTTTTGAAATAAGCAAGCTTTGAGTCTTTCAAACAAGTGGGAAATCTTGAAGTTTTGAAGTTTTTGATAAGCAAGTTGCAAGTAAGTTTTGAAGTCATGGTAAACCTCTGACACTGTAACTGAGGATATTATCAATCTCTCCCACATGTTGTACTTATCTTCTTATTTTACTTGGTGTATTGTATTTCTCTACTTCTACATGTTATCTATTGTTCATATTTTATTTCCATATTTCTAGACACGGGGGTTGACATCCTCCAAGGGATTTAACAACCTCTTGGAATTGGTGCTATCCGGGTAATCCCCCACATATTGTTATCTAATAATATTTGTTTTAGTTTTGCAGACATATCACATCTATCTTCTTGGTGCCCACATATTTTACATCTACATCTGAGGCTCCTTAATCCCTATATATTTCGAGGTTCCTGGTTTCTTTTAGTATCGGTGTATTCACCTGCACAAGAATGAGGTTTCCTATCCAACATTTCTGGCACACCCGGTGGGACCAAACCCAAGATCTGGTCATTCTTTTATTACTTTACTCATCTTGTGCATGTGTCATAAGTATGATGGTTATGTTTTTTCCTAGTTATCGTCATTCGGTACATATCTTGTGAATATTCCATTTTTAGACTCGCTTGTTTGTAGGGTTTTAGTATGTTCTTTGGCAGTTCGGTGTAGTCAGTCACCTATGTCATCTTGGAGGTAAGTCGTCATCTTATTCTCAACCGGTTTGTCATTTGGTTTTTTATAATTATTATAAAGTATGTTTTTATTATTGAATAAATAATAATAATAATAAAATGAAAAAAAAGAAAAACAGAGGAAAATCTTATTAAAATCCTAAACTATCCCCTAATCCTCTTATCCTCCCTAACTTGGACAACTCGGCCGATCTGCCTCGCTACTCATCACCCCACACCCACCCCACCAACCTCAAGCTCTCACCTCACATACTCTGTTCTCTCCCTGCCCACATCCTTCCACTCTTCCCAAGCTCTTGGCCAAGCTATCTCCTGTCCACCCCAGCTCCTCATTTCCCACATAGACCTATCCACCAACATCTCCCAACGCCAACTCCCTTCCCACGACTCTTTCACCACACCTCCTCTGCTCGCTTCCTACATTCCCAGCCTCGGTCGAGCCATCTTCACTCACCTCCCCATCCAACTTCCTACTCAACTCTACAAAGTTAACAACTCACACAAAGTCAACACACACACACACACACACATCTCATCCGTCTCTCTCCTAAACTGTACAATTCGATTTCCTCCCGAGATATTACCATCTCTAAACTCGGCTCTATAGACCCCTCTCTATCCATGAGCTTTTGTTTCACCAAAATTCTTAATAAAATACTCATGTACTTCAAGATCCTTCTTGCTAACATTTTTTCTTTTCCTTGTAAGAACCTTGTCAAAGTCTGTCTTTGTAATCAGAGGGGAAAATTTTTTGAAGCTAGAACCTTAACTGCAAATTCTTGCATTGTATTTTTCACAACCCTTGACTACCTGGGACCACACAAAATCCACGTCTCTCTATCTTTGGTAGACACTTTTATGAAGAACATGGCATCTTGGGACAGGTTCAAATAATACGTATTTCACACAAACATAGATATCAGAACCAGAGAATCCATCGGCCATCCCTCACTCTGTGCTAAATTTGAGATTCTTGTCTTGATTAAGAGCCTTTGCTAGTCATCCCATCACCTCCCTTCTCAATGACTTCCTAGTCAACCATGACTTTCCATGAGGATAAAGTGAATATCTATGCAGACTCGCAAGATTTCGATGCTTAATGCTTCTAACAGTTTCCATCTTAGCTTCAAATTCATGCAAGCTTTGTGAATATTGACTTTAAAGTATCTTTTTAGAAATTAGCTTACCATTATTTATAACACATCTATAAACAATGCTAACAACACCATAGCCAATTATATATTTCTTGTTTATACCTTATGTGATTCTCATTATGTCATCGTATATGTGAAAATCCATGTCCATGTGCAGTATGACCCACCGACTCCTCTTCCCTCCTCACATGACCAATTTTCACAAATAATCCATTCATCCTCTAGGTAGGTTTCATGAATCTATCATTTCATTATTTTTGCTTTTATATTCATATTATTTCATTCATCCTTGCTTTAATTCTTTTAGGTTTCATTATGTACAAACAATAGTTCATATCTATCATTTCATTAGTTTAGCTTTTATATAGTCAGATCATTTCATTAGTCATATCATTTCACTAGTTTAGCTTTTATATAATCTATCATTTCATTAGTTTAGTTTTTATATAGCCTATCATTTGTATAGTCTATTAGTCTAACATTTATATAGTCTATTGTTTGAATAATCGATAATTTCTTATCATTGGTATTCATTTCATTAACTTTGGTGTTCGCTTTCATAGCCTTCTTATCTTACAACCGATAGTCTATCCTTTCGACTCCATTAACTCATTTGATTCCCTTATATTATGTTATAGTCTATCATTTAGCTTTCGTTGCTTATTTACTCTTGTTGAACACTAACGTTGGACTTCACTGTTTATTACTTAATTAGATTAATTAATTTTATTTCCGTATGTAGGATCCTCTTTCGGAAATAAACATTACAATATTTTATTATTTTTCTCAAATTTTCGTTGACCATGTGCACTAATTATGTTATTTTATTTTTCAGGTGAACTCTACAGAGTCGCGATCACCAACTTACGTCGTCAAATACAATTGTTAAAACATAAACATGCCTAAAGTCTACTTTCACCGGCCCCATCCGCAATTGTGCATGGTGTAATTTTAAGGTACACAGACATTTCTAGCCACTGACCATCACCTTCACATATGCCATTATCACATACAATCAAATAACGGGGGAAAGGATATACAATTATTCCTCGTTTTTCCCTATTTTCTCCTTTCTGCATTGTAGTTTTGATTTTCTGGGTGATTGTCTGCATCGAACTTCACATTTCAAATTTGGTATAAAATGAACCCCGTGCATCATGCTTACTCACATAGCCTAAATAGGGGTTTAACCTTCTGCATCCCACATTATCACACAATGCCTCAAAATTCATGAACAAAATCAACACATCAAAATAATCCTTTCACTTGGTTCATTGATTAGGATTTGAACACCCAACAAGAAACCGTTTCAGATATTTACCTAGCCAAAACCACCTGAAACCAACCTTAGACTGCCATCCTCTATGCACCTTTATTATCCAATCTTCTTTTCTTATCATATCTCATAATTAATCATGATGATAAAAAACTTGTTTCTTGATTTGTTTGTTAACAAGCTTCATAAACAAATGTTTATCTATTTCATGTTTTTGGTCACTCTTACTCAAGACGAAACAAAACAACTATCCACTACATCATATGACATTACTTCCCCTAATGATCTCTCCCAAAAAGATTCTATATTTGAAACCACACCTTTGGTTACCCAACCCCCTATCTCCATGGCCTCGTTTCATGAGGATTGTGTCTTCCACAATCATCCCTATCTTAAAACTTCTCATATTTCTCACCAATCCAATCTTCCTAAACCAACTACATCTTGCACCCCTTTAGAAACTATTGGAACTCCTCCTAACCCCATATACGATTTCTTAATTCGTAAATCTCCCACAATTTCTCAATCCAATCAATCTCCTTAGTTGGTGAATCCTATTCCACCCATAACAGTTCATGTCAACCCTGTTCCATAGGCTACTAATATACCTATCCAACTATCTCAACCTCTTCACACTTACATTCCTACCCATCATATGATCCAACCATCTTAGCTTTGTAACACCTATATCCCCACTTTTCACTTACCACAAAAAACTACCCAATCTCCCCAAACACATCGTTTCCCTATTTCTCAACATCATCCTATGCAACAACATATCCCATCTCAATGCATGACATATGTTAATCCTTATCAAACGAGTCCACAAACACCCCATCCAAAAATTAATCAACCTTCTTATCAAACTATTCCGCAAACATCCCACCCACAATTTTATCAACCACCTTATCAAACAATTCCCCAAACACCCACACATTCACAAACGTATCATCAGCCTTATCAAGCTACATTTCATGCCATACAACCAATCAAATCTAAACCTAACGTTGTATCAAATGATCCTATTCACATTTTCATGAATAGGTTAGCCAACCTTGAGGCCACCACTTTAGGGGCCAAAGTTGCATTATCCTAAGATCAAATTTGTAATGAACAATTTCATCCGTCAGTTTCTATCAAACCTTACCCTCCTCATTGGAAACTTCCCAAGTTCATTAAGTTCAACAACAAGGAAGATCCCCAACAACATCTTTATGTGTTCAAACACACATGCTATCTTATTGCACATAATCAAGATCTACTGCTTCAAACTTTCCCCATGTCCTTGTCTGGTCCTGCATTGGACTGGTACAATAATATCCCGCAATATTCTATATTATCCTTTTCCCAACTTGCGTAACTATTTTTAGAACACTTTTCAATTAACATTGCACACAAAATCACTATCGCTGATCTATACGCCATCCGACAATTTAACAACGAGTCCATTGCAGACTTCGTCACACGATGGCATGTCGTTATAAACCAACTATCATTTACTCTTACGCAAACTGAACTCATCGAACTCTTCTCGATTTCATGTGTGAAACATATATCATCTGCCTTGCAAATCCAATCATTTCAAACCTTTGATGAAGCTTTCACAATGGCTCACAAAGTTGAAACTTGTGCCATTGAGCAAGGTCATCTTAAACTGAGATCGAATAAACCTAAAATTGAATCTACTACCATCCACACATAATGATACATTTAACGGTGGGGCCAACGCCATGGTTTTTAAGTCCTCATCCGCACTTACATCTAGCACGAGGCCTCAAGAACATGTCCCTAGATCATCTCCTAACTATACCCCCTTGGGGGAGTCCTATAGTTCTGTCTTTGACAAGTTGATGGAAGTTCACTCCATCCAAATTCCTCCCATACAACACATAGACAACTCGCAACCCAAGTCTATTTGGTATCACGAAGATCACTATTGTAAATATCATCGAGTAAAAGGTCACAACATTGAGAAGTTTCACTCCTTCAAATATCGTATTCAAAAAATCAGGGGGATATCCAAATGGATAGATCCACCACTTCATCTAGCCATTCTATTGACATAATTATGCAACCTTTTCCTAATCAACCACCAACGAATCAAGCCACCCCTTTATATCTCAATTATCAAATGCTTACACCGTTAACACTGTCAATAAAAATCTCATCTCATCGACAACTCCCCATGTTCCTTCCTTGGACATTAATCCCACTCCTTATTCGGAACCTGTCATATCCACAACTATCACACCTATATAAACTTTTACTACTTGTCCTACACCTATGCCTACTCCTACCCTTACCACATCCACATCAACTTTGACTATACCATCTACTTCATCCACTTTTATCATACCCCATTATATCACATCAGGTTCGTCCTTATCACCTATTTTGACCCCATTGATATACACATGTATCCCTACATCTCTCACATTTGTTCCTTCACCCTCTACAAAATTAACTATCTCCACATTGACCAAACCAAAACCTATGGAATCTAAAGCTCGAATATATCTTATTAATCGCATCATATAAACACCTCTTTCTCCATCAATATCCACCCCTACACCACCACCTTTGGATCCTCCAGTTAAAATTATTGTAATCCCTACCAAGGGTAAATCTTCTCGATCAAAATCTAAGGCTCATGGTAAACATCCCCAAAAGTCTCTTGTGCATCCTCATAAGAAGTCAAGTCTTCCCTCTTTTCATCAATCCAATGTCACAACATCTAGGTCAGCCCCTTAATCTAATCCACTTTGTAGTGATAAATCCAAATCCAAACAATCTGATCCTCCAATCAAATTTGATTTTTCTTCCAAGACATATAATCTACCCATTCAATGTACATCCTCACATAAATCCCAATCCAAACAATCTAACCCTCCTCTCAAAATTGATTCATCTTTTAAGACATATAATTCATCCATCCGATCTACATCCACTTCTTCCCCTAAATCCAAGTCAAAACATCATGATAAAACGCACAAGAGTTATCTTCCCCATGACACTTCGATTGGGTCCTACGCAAACATCCTTTGACATTTCATTCAAATATTTTACATCACGCTTCCTCCCATTAGAGATTTTAATCCATATATTCCAAATCCATCGTGGTTCAATCCCAATTGCATTTGTGCTTATCATTGTACCCTGGGCCATAACATTGAAAATTGTAAGGCATTTCATAAAATCATCCATAGCTTCATTGATAAAGATGATTTCCTTATTCAGGGGAAACATCCTTCTCCATCTACATCTAATCCAATTCATATTCCATCCATCGGGTTTCACACAATTCCTCCATCCACACCATCCCTTAACATCTCTCCTATAGATGACATTCCTCCTATGGAAGGTCCTTCATTATTCATCGATATTTTTTATATTTCCAATCACCCTTGTGGTCTCTGACCATTTATCCCATTCAAATCCAAAACAATCTCATCTAAACTCCTTTGAAATCCATTAACTCATCCACATCTAATTCATTTGGGGAGCAGCCTTCCCTCTTTCTTGAGCATATCATATGTATCAACTATCTAAACAACTCCATTAAAGTTGGGGTACTTTGCTCCTTGACATTGTTTTATTTACCTCATCCAAATCCATCCAATCTAAATTAATCTTGTCCAAATCTTCATCTTATCTTAAGTCCACTGTTATGGCCATGTTTTTCCTTCCGTTAAGGGACCATTCCATCTTATCCAAGATCCGCCTTTTTTTCCATGATTGTGCCTCTTTTTGGGAGCACCATCTTCATCAAATTCCACCTTTGTGGCCATACTCATGCCTCCTTTGAGGCACAAAATCACCATCTTTTTTAATCCAAAGTTCACCTTTTTGGCCATGTTTGTCCTTCCATTGAGGGACCATATTTCCATATTTTTCATCAAAGTCCACCTTTGTGGCCATGTTTTTGTCTCTTGGGGGCACCATATTTTTTTTTATCATAAGCCCATTTTTGTAGCCGCATCCATCTCTCCGTTGAGGTATCATGTTTTTCATTTTAACTCCAATGTTGTGGTCATACGTGTCCCTTCTTGTGGGATGCCATATTTATTTCGCTTCCTTGTTTTTGAGGTCTTGCACATATTTTACCTCATCCAATTTAATATAATCTATCCTCTCATTCTAAGTCCACTATCGTGCCCATATTTCTCCATTAATCGGGGGATCATTTATTTTCATCCTAAGCCCACCTTTGCGGCCATTTATTCGCCTCATTAGGGGGCACATATTTTTCTTTTCTTCCTCAAGGATAACACATAATTTTTATCATCGTATCATATCATATCCTATATTACTCCCCTAATAATTTATCCTATATTTCAATCACACTCTAGTATGGATCTGGGTTTATCATTTAGCTTCCCTTGCTGGTAAACCAGAGACTGAACTTCTTAATGCATTGCACTTATGTCCATTCTAATATTAACATATCTACCAATGAGCACTTATTTATACCCTTAGACCATTCCTCCATCATGAACCTCTTTCATCTATCACTGTAATGATTTGGAACTATGTGGTCTACTGTCACTTCCTAGACATGACCTTAAATATGGGCACCACGACTCTGTCCATAGAATTTTCCTTATGGATAGGTTCTCCCTTTTTGGTGAGAGCTCCATGATCATTACATACATCATCCTCCTATCTACCTCTTGAAACCACGCAAAAGGTCTAGGGGTTTCACTTGTACAATCATCGTCCCCTCCTAAGTGGTCTACCTAGTTATACCCAGCTCTTCTGCATCAAATAAAAAAAAGAAAGTAAAAATTATTGATGCTCCTGTCTCATGCTATCTTAATAAAAAACATATTGATCCCTCGAAAGACAGTTGTTCATTAAAAACATATAATAAAAATAGACTGATCCCTCAAAGGACAACTATCATGCATATCTTATCCTTCCATCTAAAAAAAAAGTCAAAAATCCCAAAGCAAAAGCAAAAGGTAGACCATACCCTCGAAGGATGGCTACTCTCTTATCATGGCAACGTAGGATTCCTGTATTGATTATCCTTTCATATATCATAACATCCTAAGAAAGCTACCCGTATCGATCAATTTTCTCATATATGTTGTAGACTTCCCACATTGATCAGTTTGCATCTTCCCCCTTCCTAGAGCTAGGGAATAGTTCTAGGAACAACCTCGCATGGAGATCCCTCTTCCCGCGTACAAGTTACATCTAGAATCCCCTTTGTCATGTCGACATTAACATATTTCATCCATATTTCCCTCATGGTATTTTTATATAACTAACCATCGTTGGCTATGTGTTAAGCCCTGTTATTGGCAGCAAGTGCAATGCCTTGAGTGGTCCCCTATCTTGTTTACCTCTGATCCGGTTCGAGGCATGGTTTCCCCTTATCCTCCTTAATACAATTATGTGTATTTTTCTCATTAAGATCACCATTTATCAAGATCACATTCTTTCATATCAAATTTCAAACCATGAAATCTATATCCATATGTTTATCTTTAGGGATGATCATGCATAATTCCGTGAATTCTGTTAATATCTAAGAATACTCACTTTGCAGTTTGGGAATTCTACTTGATATCCGTTGCAGTTTGAGAATCCTACTTGAGGATCCTTCTCAAGGTGAGCTCGTTATCCCGTAGCTTTGTATTCCCCATCATGATCAACAATGTATTTGATCCATTTCTCCTCACTCCCCATTTCCACTCATCACCACTTATCCCCACATAAACCTTCTCACCTTTCTGTCCCCTTTCACCACTTTATGTATCTTCCTTTCCCTTCCTCCCAAATTTCCCTTTTCACTCTTCTACTTTCAGCTTGAAAATCTTACTTAACCATCCATATCTAGTCAGGGAATCTTAGTTGAGGTATATCTTCTTCCT
The DNA here is from genome assembly GCA_019776745.2 of Taxus chinensis. Classification (NCBI taxonomy): domain Eukaryota; kingdom Viridiplantae; phylum Streptophyta; class Pinopsida; order Cupressales; family Taxaceae; genus Taxus; species Taxus chinensis. Next base: position 454,177,259 of record CM034155.1, on the reverse strand, counting down.
TAGATCCTCCTAGTGTAGAAAATCCTTGTCTCTCTCTTATCTCATCAAACGAAAATCACCACCACAAACATCTTTCTGCTTCGCCTCTTCCACTTATCATTGTTGCATCATCATTCCCACCACATGGGCATCCCAATTACGGATTTCCCTTACACTCTCCATCTACACTGCATATATTCTTTGATCCATTCCTGTCACGCTCCTTTATTTCTGTGTTATCACCTCCTTTCACCTCTTGTTCCATTTTGGCATACACCACTCACTCTTTTGTCATCCTTCCTAGTATCCATCTCCTGCTTGTTTCACACTTTTGCAGTATGGAAAATTTACTTGAGGGTTCCCATTCAGTCCATATTTTCATAACCTCTCCCCATCAACTCTTTCAATCAATTACTTCTTCTCATCATTCTTCTTCTTCTTTGGCTTGGCGATCCTACTTAACCATCCCCATCACATGACAATATTACTTAATATTCCCTCTTAAGGTTGATCTGTCATCCTCCCTTCCCCCATATCATCATATTTCCCTCATCTTATTTCTCCAGCCTCTTGTCATATTCATATTCTCCAACCAACCATTCCACCCTTGTACCCAATACATTTCTACCTTTCACCTTCTATATCGTCACTGTCAGTTTAACGATCTTACTTAACCACTCTTATGGCTTGGTGATCTTACTTAAGAGTCCCTCTTAAGGATGATCCATCATCTTACCTTCCCCCATTGCTCCACATTCCCACAATATAAATTTTCTCGTCACCCCCCGCCAGCACATCCTCTCACATCCTCTTCCATTCTCACATATATTTTATCTAACTTCCCTAGTTTTCATCTCCATCATCCCTCGCTTGGTAATATTAATTAACCACTTCCATCTCATGAAAGTCTTACTTAAGGGTTCTCCTTAATTTGAACTTGTCATTCTGGACTTCTCCCTCACCTCATCCTTCATTCCCTCTATTTATTGTTTATTCCTCCTGGTCTTCCTTGACAGACTAGCAACAGTTTTACACAGATAATATTCTTGGATCTTCACAGAGATAACAATAATAATAAACAAAATCATATAATATCTTCTCTATTATTTCTCTGATCTCATTCATACGGGACATACATATATATACATACACACACACACACACACACACACACACACACACACACACATATATATATGAAATATCACTCCTACAAATGAGGAGTTTTTTCAACCTACTAATCCCCCAAATATCTATTTAGATGTGATTATTACTCACGTAACAATGCACAACACAAATTACATAATTTGTTAAAACAACTCCAAACTAATATATATTATTGTTAATATAACAATAATATTATTAACTACTAACCATTTACAAGATAATAATTACTCATGTAATTATTATTTACTCATCACATGTGAACACTAACATAGATTTCCTAACATTCCTTACCAACTATATTTTCCTCCTACCATTCTCCTTTCTAAACCTATCCTCTTACGGAATGCATCTTCTATCTTCCGCTTATCACCACGTTCCTTTCCCCCATTTTCTTTTTCTTCATCCATCATCCTTAATACCGTTTCTTCCCATTGTTTTCATGTCTTGTTTCTTCATATTTCCTATATTAATTCTCATCCACTACATCCTCTCCTCGCCTTTGTCTTCACACAAATCGTTATCCCTCCTTCCTTTACTCTGTCCACTCCATCTTCTTGAATTCTCCTACATATCTACCCTATGCTTACCTGCCATTGTTGTTGGTATTTTCCTAACATTCTTTCATCATCATATTCCATTTTTGTGCTAATAATTATTAGTGTACTTCTCCTAAAATTCACTCCTCCCCATTCTACACGTCCCTATTCACTCCTTTTGACTTCTTCCATTTTCTCTTCCTTCCTTCCTTCCCATGAGTACACCGATCATTGTCAGTGGACTTCTCCTAAAATCCCTTCATTGGAATTTCCTCTTCCATTCCTCATTTACTTTTTCCCTCTTTTCACTTTTCCTCCCATCCTTTACTACTGATCATTATCAGTGGACTTCTCTTAACATCCCTTCGCCAACATGGCCTCTTCTATTATTCCCTCTCTTTTTCTTCACCTCCTCTCCATCTTCCACTCTTCCTTACCAATTTATTTCTTGTCTTCATCATGCATCCTTTATCTATTTTATCATCATCAACTTATCCTCATCTCATGCATATCTGCATATTTTCTAATCTGTGTCATTCCTCCCCTCTAGATTTTCTTTACGTTCCTGTTGCTGCTCACTCTTCACTAAATATCTCCATTCTAGGTTTACTTCCTTCTGCATCATTTTCTCTGTTGTCCTCTCCTCCTTTATGCTCCTCGTCTTATTTCACTTCCTCAGTATCATCTTCTTCTCATTTTTCCCTCGTGCTTCCTTCTTACTTCCCCATTAATAACCTGACTCTTCAGCGTTGTCCCATCTTTCTTATCATCCCACCATCCACATGAATTTCCATGCAGTCTGTTCTAAATTATTTACCTTGGTTTTCCTCACTGTAACCTAGGCCCTTCAATATTCTCCTCTCTATCACCTCTTTCATTTTGAATATCTCTCTTGGTTTCCATAATTTCACCCTCTTCTTTGTCATTTTCTTGTCTTCTCTTTTTTTGTCTTTTATCATTTCCTTCTTCCCCTATTATCCCTCTCTCTTATTCCATATCCTTGTCTCCTTCACCTTTGGCATTTCTTTATTTTCTCGTAATCCAACACTACTTCTTTCCATTCACTTTTCTCTTTCTTGTTATGTCTTTCAACAAATCCTCATACCTATCATTCACGGTTGATTCCAATGTTTCTCCATTTATGCACCACCACCGATCCATTTCATCACTCCCCATTCTCATCCTCCTCTCTAAAACATTGACCTCTCCTCTTTTCGCAAGCTCTGACGCCTCTTCTATCCTCGTCATCCCTCTTGCATGGGCATCATCATATCCATTTCTAAGAATTTATTCCCATAGTATTTTTTCTTCGAGGATACCATAACAACTGTCACCTCTCCTTTTCCCTCACATGTACCTGCTGAAAAGAGTTTGCGAGAATCGAATCAGAAACGAGGCACCACAAAGTAGTTACACTCCAACGGAATCGTGAAAGCTCCAGCGATAGCAAGGAAAAAATGATCAGTAATGGAATAACTTGCTCAACAGAAACAAAGCTTGCATAGAGGAAAGACAGACAGAGTGTCTTGGCATGCTCATAAATGAATAGAAAAGGGGTACATATAGGGTGCTGAGTAACCCTAGTGCATGACACATATGAAACCCTAAACCTAACCCTAAACCTAACCCATGTGAGATGACCCTCCAACATGAGAGGAGGACACATAGGATAACTCACACTAACACCCCCCTTCATCAAAGCTGGGGTAGTAGCTATGATGAGTCAGACAGAAGAGGAAGACACTCCTAAACAACTAAGAAAGATGTGTCAATGGGGCCCGACAACTAAAGGCTTGATAAGGTGCCCATATACAAACACAATCTTCCTAGAAGAAGAAGAAGAAAAGAAGGACTACATAGCCCTAAGAAGATGGGCAGCTGCAGAAGACCTCACCCCAAGAAGAGACCGTAAGTGAAGAAACTTCATCTCAGTGAAAGGCTTGGTGAATAAGTCTACAATCTGATCAGCTGTCTGAATGTATTGAATGTCGATGATACCATCATGAATAAGCTCCCGTATGAAGTGCATATGGATCTCAATGTGCTTCATCCGTTGATGCTAAACTGGATTTCTGCAAATAGAGATTGTGCTCATGTTATCACAGTAGATAATGGTAGGCCGCCGAAAGTGGATGCCAAACTCTGTCAGAATACCCTGTAGCCAAATAGCTTCTGTGGCAGCGTTAACTGCTCCTCTGTATTTTGCCTCTGTAGATGATATCGCAATTGCATTCTGCTTCTTGCTAGACCAACTAATAGGACCCAAACCAAGAGAGAAACTGTAGCCAGAAGTAGATTTCTGATGATCTAAGTCACCGGCCCAATCAGAATCTGTGAATCCAATCAAGTCAATATCAACCCCTCCATGATAGTGTATGCCATTAGCATAAGTGCCATGAACATAATGAAGGATCCATTTAGCTGCTTTCCAATGCAGCTCATGTGGCTCCTGCATGAATCTGGACACGATCCCAATAGCATATGATAAATTCGGTCGAGTGTGAGTCAAGTAGATCAAGCTCCCCACTAACTGTCGGTAAAGAGTACCATCAACCAAGGGAGTAGAGCAATCTGAAACCAACTTAACCCCAGAAAGAAAAGGAGTAGGAGAAGACTTGCAATCGGACATCTGAAACTGAGCTAGCAAATCAAGAGCATACTTAGGTTGTGAAATCAAGATTCCCGAGTCAGATTGTGAAATCTGGATCCCAAGGAAGTAATGAAGCAGACCTAAGTCAGTCATGGAAAACTTGTTGGCTAAGGTGATCTTCACAGAATCAATAATAGAGGAAGAGCTGCCTGTGATCAACAAGTCATCAACATATAGAACAAGAATGAGTATGGAGTCATCTTGCCGTAGAATATAAACATTTGGATCAGAGTGACACCTAGTAAACCCTGATGTAAGTAAGAAGGAGTCCATCTTGGCATACCAAGCCCGAGAGGCTTGTTTAAGGCCATAAAGAGACTTTTTTAACTTAGAAATGAGGGAGGAATCTTGGACATAACCCGGAGGTTTTTCCATATAGATCTCTTCCTCTAGGTCACCATGAAGGAAGGCACTCTTAACGTCCATTTGATGGACTTTCCATCTGTTTGCTGCGGAAATGGCTAGGGTTAATTCGAATAGAATTCATCTTCACAACCAGAGCAAAGGTTTCTGTATAATCAACCCTAGCTATCTGGGAGAAACCCTTAGCTACTAATCGCGCTTTAAACTTTTCGATGTCTCCATCTACTCCATACTTTGTTCGGAACACCCACTTACACCGAACGATTTTTCTTCCTTTCGGAAGAGTGGTGAGATCCCAAGTATCGTTCTTCATGAGAGAGGAATACTCCTCATCCATGGCAGAATCCCACTCAGGAATACCAGAAGCCTCCCAGAAAGACTGTGGATCAGAAGCAAAGGTGAAGAAAGAGTGGGGTCCAATGAAATCTGAGCGAGTACGTCTCATATCCAAAGTATCTCCAACTAAATCTCTAGCACTTTGTAAAGTTTTCCTGGCCCAAAGGGGACCAAGAGGATCAAGCTCAGAGTCAGAAGATTCTTCACTTGAGTGAGAAGGGACATAGTCCTCATCATCACTACTGTCAGAATCAGAAGACTCAAAGATCTGATGGTCAGGAGGATCCGGAAGAGGAGCACGCTCAACAGTATCATCATCTGATGAGTCAGAATCCGAATCAGTGAGCTGAAGAACCTCTATAGGTGGAGAAGTAGAAGTCAAAGAAGACTCATTGAACTTAACACTTCTCTCAATATATAGCTCATGAGAAGTAGAATTCATCAATCGATATCCCTTCACGCCATCAGGATACCCTACAAAGATACAAGGTTTGGATTGTGGTTCCAAGGCCTTGTGTTTCTTCTTGGGAATCCGAGCCATAGCCTTGGATCCGAAGACTTGAAAGTGCTCAACATCAGGCTTGCATCCAAACCAGGCTTCAAAGGGTGTCATCCCTCTTACTACCTTATGTGGAACATGGTTCTGAATGTAATTTGCACAATTCACTGCTTCGGCCCAATACTGCGGAGGAAGAGACTTTGAGTGAATCATACAAGTGGCCATCTCCTTAAGAGTATGGTTCTTTCTTTCTGTGACTCCATTCTGCGAAGGGCTATAAGAAACTGTATGTTGCAAAGAGATCCCTTCAAAAGTATAGAAATCCATGAACCTATTATTTACATATTCACCTCCATTGTCAGTTCGAAGAACCTTGATAGACCGTTCCACCTGTTTCTCAGCAAGAGCCTTAAAGTCCTGAAAATGTTCAAAGACTTCAGACTTAAGCTTAAGAAAATATACCCAAGTATATCGCGAATAGTCATCAATGAAGGTTAGCACATAAAGAGCTCTAGTAAATGAAGGAGAAGGAAATGGACCAGAAACATCACTATGAACAAGATCCAAGGGACGAGTGGCTCTCCAGGCTTTTCCTTTGTCAAAGTTCTTTTCAGGATGCTTTCCAAGGGTACAACCCTCACAAAGACCCTTAGAAAACTTGACGCGAGGCAACCCGTTGACCATTTCATTTTGACTCAATTGTTTCAAGGTAGCGATAATTTAGATGTCCAAAATGCTCATGCCATAGCTTACTAACCTCATTTGCATGAGTGAGCAAGGCAGTGGGCGTAGAATCAGAAGTAAAGTGGGAGAAGGTGTACAACCGTGAACGGTGATCTACCTTTCCCTCAGCCACTGTAGTGTCATTGTTAAGCTCACGAATGATCACTGAGTTAGGACCAAATTCCACTCGCATTCCTTCACCAAGGTGAGTAATTTGGTAAACTGATAGGAGATTGGTAGAGAGATCAGGAACACTCAACACTTGGTTAAATGTTCCCCCATCCATCTCTACCGATCCACTACCGGAAACTGACACTTTCGTGTCATTACCCATCGTGATTTGGGACATTCCACAAGGTTCGATGTTGGAAAAATCAACATGCGAAGAACCCATGTGGTGCGAGGCACCGGAATCTATAATCCATGTCGATGAAGGAGCAACTTTGGCTACAAGGGCCTTTCCTTTCTTCTTATCATTTCTAGCACCTTTTGCAGCAGAAGACTCGGCCTTCGGAGCACTTTGTTTTATTGATTCAGGAACACTTATTTTATTTTTCTCAAGTAAATGAGATAAGTGATCAATCTGTTTCTTAAAACAGTGTTGCTCATCGTGACCAGTCTTCTTGCAATAGGAACACAAATACTTGCTTTTCTGTGCTCTAGGCTCAGAAGTTGAAGTGTTTGTGTCATTTTTAGGTTTGATCTTGGTTTCTTTCTTAGGTTGATCCTTAGTTTCTTTCTTCTTTTCAGTCTTCTTTCCCTTGCTAGTACTTGCTACAAGGGCATGTGACTTGGACTTGAGAGACCCCATTTGAATGAGTTTGTCCTGTTCTTGAATGAGTTGGGATGAAAAATAGTCAAAGGAGGGCATTGTCCAAGTATCGCCCAAAGCAACTTTTGTAGCGTAGAAAGTTGACACGAAGACAGAATATTCGGGACCTAGCTTAGAGAGAATCAACAAGATCAGTTGAGAATCTTTCTTTTCTACTTGACATCCTTTTAACAATAATCTAATGTGGACAAATTTTGAGAAGAAGGCTTGTAGGTTTTCAAAGTCACTAGGATTTAACCCTAGTAGTTCATTTTCCAACTCATGCGCTCTCATGTCATCTATTTTTCCAAACATCGCATCCAGCGTTTTCCACGCAGATGTAGGTGTTTCAGACACCTCAATGTGGAAGAGCAAGTCAGGAGAAACAAACATGCAAAGAAGACCTAAAGCTTCATCACTACGATTTAACCACTTAGATTTTTCAGGTTCATCGTCTGGTTCAGTCTCAGTTCCCATGGTGATGCGGAATAACCCTTTACCCCTTAGTTTCATTATTATTTTTGATCTCCATTCAAAAAAGTTGAACGGTGTAAGCAAAGGAATTGAAAGTGCATCCATAGTGAGAGAGAGAGAGAAGAAAGTAATGTAGAAAAGAAACACAACAACCTAGGAAAATAACAACCCCCCATGCTTTCGGCACTTTATAGTTTAGTGCGTTGATTACAATTGGGTCCGTGCATGTGGTTTGAAACACTTGGTAACTCGTCTTGCAATTAGCATAATAACACGCAAGAGAGGAGACCACAACAATGTTTCATGGAGCGCAACAAAAAAGGAACACCGTAAACAAGCACAAGAAAAAAATAGAAAGGAGGTGAAAGCCAACCCTGGTGGTGAGAAAAATCATCTCATGTCACATGAAAGAATCCCTTTTTCGTAAGACTATGGTGGATGCGCTCACAAGTCCATGAAAAAAAGGAATAGAACAAAGCTCAAAAGAATGAGCTGAAATAAGCAATACAAAGACACCCCCCCCAGAATGTGGCACTTTATAAAATTAGTGCATTTACAAAGCTAATGATCCCATCATATAGAGTGCGAAAAAACATGTAACTTTGACTAAAGAAGTGCTCAAAACCGAGCAACGAGTCAAAAGTTATAGCAAAAACCAATTCCCGCAATTGATGAGAAAAAGCCAATAAGCCTTACAAACGGATTAAAAAAGTGCCCTAAACACATGCAAAGGGTGTCGTATGTATGCTCGTTGGAAACGACATGAAATTTGAGATAGGGTTTGTTTGTATTGCGAGGGGGGATTAGCCACCTGCCAATCCCGGACCTCACCCTTCGTCTTCGGCACTCGACGGAAGGTTAAAAATACACAAAGCCAATAGACCAAATTATAATGCCAAAGAAATATATTGTTTAGATAATGTGAATTTAAATTAGATCTAATGTAATTAAATCTAATGAAGATTTTGAAATGAAGATTTAATTAAGCAAATCACTGAAAAAAAACACTTTTTTGAAAATTTTCTAAAATAGAAGATTTTAGAAACAAGGCATATTTTTTAAAAAAAAAAAATTTAGAAGCAATTTTAGAAACTTAAGATAAGGCGTTTTTAGAAAGTATCTTTTAAATAAAGAAAGATATCATTGATTTAAAAGTGCATACCAGAAAGAATTGTTGATTTTAGTGTTTTAAAAGGAAATTGATTTGTTTTAAACAAAAAAAACTACTGTATCCTGTTTTGTTAAAAAAAATTTAGAGATAAAAAAGCCACACATTTTACTAGAAGATTAAAGGAGATAGTTAAAAAACTGATGCGTGAATCAGTACCAAGCTGCCAAAAAAGGAGAAAGGAACATTTGCCAGTTTGCAGTGCGTGGGCGAAAAAAAGTTGAAAAAATAGTAGGTGTAACCAAGGCCGTGCACAGGCAGTGTAATGAGTCATGTTTGCAGGTGCGTGGGCGCCAGCAGAAAAACAATAAACACCCTTTCAAGAAAAAAAGCATGGCCACGTGTTGTTGAAAATGCCCTTGCAAGAAAAAAAGACCAGTGGCTGAGGGTTTAAAATGCCTTGAATGAAAAAAAAATTGCATCTGTGTTGTTAAAAAGGCCCTTGCAAGGCAAAAAAAATGTGGTTGCACGTTGTTTGAAACAACGCCTAGGAATGATCTTAGCAGTCCATGCATTATAGTTAACAGCCTGTACATAAGAGTTTACAACCCCTTCAAGAAAAAAAAATGTGGCAGAGGTTAAAAACGCATAGGAATGAATGAAAAAAGTGTAGGCCATGCACGGTGAAAATAGTCCAAAAATGGTCAAAGGGACAGCAGTTCCGTTGATGAGCAACCACGACTGAAGAACTCAAATATCATGCAACCACAGACAACATGCATAGACAAATATCCTGCAAAAACCAGAGATTTTAAAAAAAATTCACTTCCATTTTAATAAATGAAAGGAATCTCTATTTTGGATTTTGATACACCTAACTAAAAAAAGGAGTTTAAAAAACCTGATTTCTCAATGTATTTTGAAAAAACCTGCTACATGCACAAGAAAAAAAAAACACAAAAATCTTTCTGAGAAATCTTGTTAGAGATATTAGAAAGATAATTTCCATGAAAATAGTGATCAAAAGACTTGCATGTAGAGTAAAATAATGAAACCAAGTAAGAGTAATAGCAACAACAAAACAAATCGAGTGCACGTTTACCTTATCTCAGCTCTGATAACCATGAAAAGAGTTTGCGAGAATCGAATCAGAAACGAGGCACCATGAAGTAGTTGCACTCCAACGGAATCGTGAAAGCTCCAGTGACAGCAAGGAAAAAATGATCAGTAATTTAAGAACTTTCTCAACAGAAACAAAGCTTACATAGAGGAAAGACAGCGGTGTGTCTTGGCATGCTCATAAATGAATAGAAAAGGGGTACATATAGGGTGCTGAGTAACCCTAGTGCATGACACATATGAAACCCTAAACCTAACCCATGTGAGATGACCCTCCAACATAAGAGTAGGACACATAGGATAACTCACACTAACACCTGCTCTACTTTTTGCTTGGAAAAATTCTATCGTAATCTTTCTGCCATTACCATGAATTAAAGTTTGTTATACTTTATTCTTCTCATATTTTCTTGTTAAGATAACATCTTCATTAGGAAATCTATATTCACAACTATTAACACCCTCACCTGGGTCATATTATCTTACCATGCATATTCAAACTGAAACTTCTATCCAATCTACACTTCATGTCCACCTTTGTGCCCATACACGTTGCCCCTTTAGGGAATTGTATTTACACATCCACCTTCAAATTTTTCATTTTCATGCCCTGTGCTGAGGCATCATTATGTTCATCCTCGTACCTTTTATGAATGTAAGAGTTTTCGCTTGATTCCTTGTATACGAAGGATTTTGCATACCTTTCACATTTAGTTAAGGCCTTCCTAATGATTCCTAGAGGATTAGGGGATGATAATAGTACATATTTGGTGTCTACATTTTCCAATTTTTGATGAGTGGTTTACATTGAGAAATATGCGAGACAAAATTTATTAAGAGATGGTTGATCGAGTGCTCCCCCTCAAACCTGGAATTGACAATAGAAAGGAAGTAAATCATGAGTTTAAAAGAGATAGATGGTAAAAATCGGGTGGGTGATGAAAATATGGATGAGACACATAACCAAGGAAAGATGCCCCAGGAAAAAAGGATCACAATAACAATGATAAATATTATGGTGGCTCCAATGTCACATCGGTAGAGGATAATTGCAGTCTCAATGGAGAAGATCGACAATGTTCTACGAACTAGTGAGTGGGTGAAGACCACTGTAGTATGGATGTAGATTGAGATGACCAATGCATCATAGGAAAACATCAAAGTATGCATAATTAATGTGAAAGGTATGTGAAATCATTCGTATGCGAGGCATCAAGTGAAAAATCATGCGTCCGCAAAAGAGACGAGGATGAAAATAATGATGCCCCAACACAGGGAACAAAAATGACAAAGTGGAAGATGGATGTGTAAATAAAATGCCCCAAAGGGGGAACATGTATGGGCACAAAGGAGGACATGAAGTGTAGATTGGATAGAAGTGTGATTTGGAATATGAATGGTGAGATAATATGCCCAAGGCGAGGGGGTTAATAGTTGTGAAGATAGATTTTCTAAAGAATATGTTATGTTGAAAAGAAATTATAAAAAATCGTGAGTCATGGAAATGGGGGAAATATTATGATCAACATTTTCCAAGCAAAAATTAGAGCAGGAACTTGCAAGGGAAAGGGTGATAGGTGATGGTCATCATGGTATCCTCAAAGATGAAAATATTGTGAGCGGAAATTCTTAGAAATGGATATGATGATGCCCCTGTGAGAGGGATGACAAGGATACAAGAGGTAACTGAGCTCTCAAAATGAGGAGAGATTAATGTTGCAAAGAGAAGGATGAGAATGAGGGGTAATGAAATGGATTGGCATTGGTGCATAAATGGAGAAACATTGGAATTGACCATGAATGTTAGGTGTGAGATATGTATTCAAGGACATAATGAGAAAGATAAAAGGTAATGGAAAGGAGTAGTAGTTGATTATGAGAAGAGAAAGAAAGGTTGAAGGTGAAGGAGACAAGGATATGGAATAAGAGAGAAGGATGATAGGGGAAGAAGGAAATTATGAAGCACAAACAAGGAGAAGACATGAAAATGACATAATAAAGGGTAAGATTATAGAAAAAGGAGAGAGATATTAAAAAAGAAGGGAGTGAAGAAGGGCCAAGTAAATGAATGGAGATAAATGATGGAAAATGAAAGAGATGATAAAGCAGAGAAGATTGAATGGCCTAGGTTACTGTGAGGAAAACCAAGGTAAAGAATATGAAACAAACCGCATAGAAATGCATGTGGATGATAAAAAATATGGGACAACACCGAGGATCTAGGCTATCACTGGGGAAGTAAGAAGGAAATACAAAGTAAAAATGAGAAGAAGATGATACTGAGGAAGTGAAATAAGATGAGGAGCATAAAGGAGGCAAGGACAACAGAGAAAATTATGCAAAAGGAAGGAAAACAAGAACATATATATTTAGTGAAGAATGAGTAGTATCAGCAACTCAAAGAGAAGCTAGAGGGGAGGAATGACATGAATTGGAAGAGATTCAAATATGCATGAGATGAGGATACAAGGATTACGAGACAATAGGAAAAGGATGTATGATGAAGGCAATAAAGAAATTGGCAAGGAAGAATGGAAGATGGAGAGGTGGTGAAGAAAAAGAGAGGGAAGAATAGAAGAGGCAATGTCAGTGAAGGTATGTTAGGAGAAGTCCACCAAAAATGATTGGTGTACACAGGGGAAGGAAGGGAGGAAGAGAAAATGGAGAAGTTCAAAGCGAGGGAACAAGTCCATGTAGAATGGGGATGAGTGATTTTTAGGAGAAGTCCATCAATAATAATTATTGCAGAAACAAAATATGATGATGAAAGAATTCTATGGAAATACCAACAACAATGGCGGGTAGTTATGGGGGTAGATATGTGGGATAACTCTAGAAGTTGGAGTAGAAAGAGTAAATAAAGGAGAGATAACGATTTGTGTGAAGACGAAGGTGAAAATATGATGTAATGGGTGAGGATCAACAAGGTCAAGATGAAGAATAAAGACATGAAAAGAAATGGTAGAAAGCGATTAAGTAAGATTTCCAAGCGAGGGATGATGGAGATGAAAAGTGGGAAAACAAGAGGTGGTATTTGCGAGAATTGAAGAGGAGGTGATATTATTTGATGATGGGGGATGATGAGAAAATTTTCACGGTGAGGATGTGGAGTGATGGGGTAGTGCAAGATGATGGATCATCCTTAAGATGGAATCTTAAGTAAGATCACCATTCCGCAAGAGTGGTTAAGTAAGATCACCAAACCGGTAATGATGATATAGAAGGTGAAAGGGAGGAATGTATTGGGTACAGGGGTGGAATGGTTCATTGGAGTAGATGAATATGAAGAGATGTTAGAGACATAAGAAGAGGGAAATATGATGAGATGGGGGAAGGGTGGATGACAAATCAATCTTAAGAGGGACTCCTAAGTAAGATTGTCATGCGACAAGAATGGTTAAGTAGGATTGTAAAGCCGAAGAAGAAGAAAAATGATGAGAACTAACCAATTGACAGAGTTGATGGGAGGAGGGTATGACAAGATGGGCCAAGAGGTGAAAGGAGATGATAACAATGTGATAACAAGGAAACAAAGGAGTGTGAGATGAATGTATTGGGGAATATATACAGTCTAGATGGAGAGTGTAAGGGGAATCATTAATTGGGATGCCCACCTGGTGAGAGTGATGAAGCATAATTAATGAGGAGAAGGGGTAGAACTAATTTTTTTTGTGGTGTTGATTGTTGTCTGATGAGAGAAGAGGTGGTGGAGGATTTTTTTATAGTGGGAGGATCTAAGGAAGAAGGTATACCTCAACTAAGAGTCCCTGATTATATGGATGGTTAAGTAAGATTGTTAAGTGGAAAGTGGAAGATTGAAAAGGGAAATTAGGGAGGAAATGAAAGGAAGATACACAGAGTGGTGGAAAGGGACAAAAAGGTGAGAAGGATGATGTGGGGATAAGTGGTGATGAGTGGAAATTAGGAGTGAGGAGAAATGGATCAAAGAAATTGTTGATTGTGATGGGGGATTAGAAGCTATAGCATACAAAACTCACATTGAGAAGGATCTTCAAGTAGGATTCGCAAACTAAAACAGACAATGTATAATTCTCAAACTGATAAGTGTGATAGAATTCATATACATTTAATGGAATTTATGGAATTATGGATTATGGTCAGATATGTTATCCTTAAAGGTAAACAGATAGATATAGAATTCATGCTTTGAAATGGAAGAATGTGATTTTGATAAATGGTGACCTTAATGATAAAAATACATATTCTTAGCAAGGGGCATACATGGAAACCATGCTTCGAACTGTATTAGAGGTAAACAAGAAAGGTTACCACTCAAGGCATTGCACTTACAGCCAATAAAAGGTGTTAACACATAACCAACGATAGTTAGTTATACCAAAAGATCATGAGGGAAATATGGATGAAATACGCTAATGTCGACATGAAAAAGGGGATTCTATATGTAACTTGTACGTGGGAAGAGGGATCCCCATAGGTGGTTATTTATAGAACTATGCCCTAGCACTGGTAAGGGGGAATATTTAAACTGATCAATGCGGGAAGTATGCAATGTATATGAGAAATTTGATTGATGCAGGAAGATTTTTTAGAATTCTATGATATATAGAAGGTTGATCAATGTGGGAAGCCTTCGCTGCCAAGATATAATATAGTAGCCATCCTTCAAGGGTATGGTCTACTTTTTGTTTTTTCTTTGGGATTTTTTATTATTGATTTTATATGGCAGGATAAGATATGCATGATAGTTTTCCTTCGAGGGATCAGTCTATTTTTTTGGATAAGATAGAATGAGATAGGAGCATCCATAATTTGTACTTTGTTTTCTTTTTTTTGGTTTGATTTTAGATTTGACATGGAAGAGCTAGTTATAGATAGGTATACTACTTAGGATGGGATGATGATCATACAAGTGACACCCATGGACCATTTTGTGGTTTTAGTAGGTAAATAAGAAGGTGATGGGTGTAATGATCATGGATTTCTCACCAAAAAGGGAGAACCTATCCGTAAGGAAAATGCTATGGACAAATATGTGGTGCCCATACTTAAGGTCATGTCTAGGAAGTGATGGAAGACCACATAGTTCCATATTATGACAATGATATATGGAAGAGGTTCATGATGTAGAAATGATCTAAGGATATGACTAAGTGCTCATTGGTATATATGTTAACAATAGAATGGCCGTAAGTGCAATGCATTAAGAGGTTCAATCTTTGGTTTACCAGCAATGGAAACCACATGATAAACTACAGACCCATACTAGAGTGTGATCGAAAGATAGGATAAAGTCTTAGAGGAGGAAGACAAAATATGATAGGATATTATGATATAGATAAGTGAAGATAAAAAATATACGCCATCCTTGAGAAAGTGAATAAAATATGTTCCCCCTAATGAGGTGAATAAATGGCCACAAAGGTGGGTTTAGAATGAAAATAAATGGTCCTCCCAACAGAGAAACATGCATGGCCACAAAGGTGGAATTTGAGATAATAACATGATACCCCAAAGGAAGGGACACATATGGCCACAATGGTGGACTTAGGGTGAGAAAATTGGATGAAATCGGATAACGTAAAATGAGAAAGAGAAATAAATATGGTGCCCTAAAAGAAGGGGCACGTATGGCCACAATGGTGGAATTAAAGTGAAAAACATGGTCCCTCAAGGGAGATAAAATATGGCCATGACCATGGAATTAGGATGAGAGAATATATTGGATGGAATTGGATAAGGTAAAACATGTGCAAGATCTAAAAAAAAAAGGAAGCGAAATAAATATGGTGCCCCACAACAAGGGATGCATATGGCCACAAGGGTGAGCTTATGATGAAAAAGATGGTGCCCTCAAGAGACAAAAACATGGCCACAAAGGTGGAATTTGATGAAAAAGATGGAAACATGGTCCCTCAATAGAAGGACAAACATGGCCACAAAGGTGTACTTTGGATTTTTAAAAATGGTGATTTGATGCCTTAAAGGAGGCAAGTGTATGGCCAAAAAGGTTGACTTTGATGAAGATGGTGCCCCAAAAAAGAGGCACAATCATGCCCAAAAATGTGGATATCTTGGAGAAGATGGAATGATCCCTTAACAGAAGGACAAACATGGCCATAATGGTGGACTTAAGATGAGATGAAGATTTGGACAGGATTAATCTAGATTGGATGGATTTGGATGAGGTAAATAAAACAATGTAAAGGATTGAAGTCCCCCAGCGTCAAGGGAGTTGTTTAGATAGTTGATATGGATGATATGCTCAAGGACAAGGGAAGGCTACTCTCCCAATAAATTAGATGTGGATGAATTAATGCATGTGGAATGAGTTTAGATGAGATTGTTTTTAAATTTGGATGTAATAAATGGTTGAGAGACCACAAGGGTGATTATTAAAATAAACAATATTGATGAATAATGAAGGACCTTCCATTAGGAGGAATTTCATGTGCAGGAGAGATGTTAAGGGATGGTGTGGATGGAGGAATCATGGGAAACCCAATGGATGTAATATGAATTAGAGTAGATGTAGATGGAAAAAAATGTCCCCCCAAAATGAGGAAATCGTCTGTCTCAATGAAGGTTATGGATAATTTCCTGAAAGGCCTTACAATGTTCAATTTCATGGACTCAGGGTACAATGATAAGCGTAAAGGTAATTGAGATAGAATCATGATGGATTTGGACTATGTGGATTAAAATCTCTAATGGGAGGAAGCGTGATGGCAGGCATTGGAATTAAATGTCAAACGATGTTTTTATAGGACCCAATCAAAGTGCCATGAGTAAGATAACTCTTATAGGTTTTATCATAAAAGAGTTGTCCATCAGCATACTTATGACCAAGAACTTCTATCCTATGTCTCTCTATCTTCGGTAGATACTTTCCTATGAAGAACATGGCATCTTGGGATCTAACTTCAATATTTGTTTTACGTTTTGTCACATGTTAACGGAGATCTATCTTCTTGGTGCCTGTAGAAGCCAATTCGGCACATCCTAGGCTCACTCTAAGTCCTTCAAATCTTGAGATTCTTGTCTTGATTTTAGTAGCCTCGACTAGTCATCCCACCTACATGAGAACAAGGTTTCCTATCCAACATATATGGCACGCTCGGTGGGACCATGACTTTCCATGAGGATCAAGTGAATATGTATGCTACTTTACTCAGATTGTGCAGATGTCTTAATGCTTATAACAGTTATCTAGCTTAGCTTCAAATTCATGCAAGATTTTGTACATATTGACTGTAAAGTATATTGTTTATCAATTGGCTTACTCATATATGATGTACAACATTATCTAGTAACACAGTTCTCACAACACCATAGCCAATGTGGATATGATTTCATCGTTTATACCTTCATGGTGATTCTCATTAGGAGGCATCATAGCATGTGCCACAAAGGTCCACTGTCCATGATGTAGATGGTGACCCAGAAAATAGGCACAATCATGGCCACAAAGGTGGACTTTGATGAAGATGGTGCCTCCAGAAAATAGGCACAATCATGGCCACAAAGGTGGAATTTTCACAGAAGAATCCAATGGTCATCCTTAACTAGGTGAAGGTTGCTCCCCCAATGAATCTATCATTTGGATTAGTTTAATGCTTGTTGATAGTTATATCTTTTCATTCATCCTTGCTTTGGATTCTTGATAGGATAAATGGTCATTATGTACCACAACGATGAGTTGGATAGATCCATCATTGTTGATTCGTTTAATGAAGGACTTTTCATATGAGGAATGTCATGTGCAGGAGAGATGTTAAGGGCTATCATGTGGATGGAGGAATCATGGTAAACATGATGGATGGAATATGAATTGGATTAGATGTAGATGGAAAATAATTTTCCCCTAAATGAGGAAATAGTTTGTCTCAATGAACTTATGGATTGATTTCCTGAAGGCTTCTTACAATGTTCAATGTCATTACCTGAGGTATGATGATAAGCGCAAAGGTAATTGGCTTATTGAACCACGATGGATTTTGACTATGTGGATTAAAATATCTAATGGGAGGAAGTGTGAAGGTATATATTTGAATTAAATGTCAAAGGATGTTTGCCCGTAGGACCCAATCAAAGTGTCATGGGGAAAATAACTCTTGTGGGTTTTATCATTAAAGTGTTCTCCATCAACATGCTTCATGACCAATGCACTTCTTCCACGTCTCTTTATCTTCGGTAGACACTTTTCTGAAGAACATGGAATCTTGGGACAAGTTTAAATAATATGTCTTTCACACAAACAAGTTAGATATTAGAACCAGAGAAACCATCGGCCATCCCTGAACTCTATCCTAAATATGAGATTCTTGTCTTGATTAAGAGCCTCCAGACTAGTCATCCCACCACCTCCATTCTCCACGAATCCCTAGTCAACCAAAAATTTCCACAAGGATCAAGTGAATATCTATGCACTCACAAGATTTCAATGCTTAATGCTCTCCTACATTTTCTAGATTAGCTTCAAATTCATGCAAGCTTTGTGGATATTGAATGTAAATTATATTTTTAGCAATTGGCTTACCATTCTTTACAACACATCTATAAACAGTGCTCACAACACCATAGCCAATTATATATATTTCTCGTTTATACCTTATGTGATTCTCATTACATCATCATATATGTAAAAATCCATATCCATGTGCAGTATGACCACATCCAAATCCTCTTCCCTCCTCACATGACCAATTTTAACAAACAATCCATTCATCCTCTAGGTAGGTCTCCTTAGCCAAAACTATCATTTCATTAGAATTTAATAGTCATATCATTTCATTAGTCATATCAATTCATTCATCCTTGCTTTAATTCTTGTAGGTTTCATTATATACAACGATAGTTCATATCCATCATTTCATTAGTTTAGCTTTTATATAGTCAGATCATTTCATTAGTCATATCATTATGGAAATCGTTTTAGCTTTTGTATAACCTATCAAAGCATGAATCTAATCTACATAAAGCCTATCATTTGTATAGTCTATTAGTCTAACATTTATATAGTCTATTGTATAGATAGTCGATCTTTTCCTACCGTTTATATTCATTTCATTAACTTTTGTGTTCACTTTCATAGCCTTCTTATGTTACGATCCAACAGTCTATCATTTTGACTCCATTAACTCATTTGCTTCCCTTATATTATGTTATAGTCTATCGTTTAGCTTTCGTCACTTATTTACTCTTGTTGAACACTAACGTTTGAATTCTCTGTTTATTACTTAATTAGATTAATTAATTTTATTTATGCAAGTAGGATCCTCTTTCAGAAATAAACATTAGGAATATTTTAGCTATTTTTGTCGGCCATGTGCACTAATTATGTTATTTTATTTTGCAGGTGAACTCTAAAGAGTCATGCTCACCACTTTACGGTTTTGTCAAAGACAATTGTTAAAACATAAACATGCCTAAAGTCTCCTTTCACTGACCCCATCCACAATTGTGCATGGTTTAATTTTAAAATACCCATACATTTTTGGCCACTGACCATCACCTTCACATACGTCATTATCATGTATAATAAAATAACTGGGGAAAAAGATCATGTATTCCTTAGTTTTCCCCTATTTGCTCCTTCCTGCATTGTAATTTCCCTTTTTTGGGTGAATTTTGAGGCATCTGAACTTCACATTTGTGAATTTGGTCTAAAAAAAACCCTATGCATCTTGCTTGCTCACATAGCCTAAAGAGGGGTTTAACCTTCTACATCCCATATTATCACACACTGCCTCAAATTTCATAAACAAAATCAACACATCAAAACACTCCTTTCACTTGGTTCACTGATTGGGATTTGAACACCCAATAGGAAACTGTTTCAGACATTTCCCTAGCCAAAATTACCCGAAACCAGCCTTAGACTGCCATTCTCTAGGCACCTTCATTATCCACTCTTCTTTTCTTTTCACATATAATAATTAATTTAGATGATAAAAAACTTGTTGCTTGATTTTTTTGTTAACAATCTTCATAAAAAAATGTTTCTCTATTTCATGCCTGTGGTCACTCTTTCTCAAGATGAAACAAAAAAACAATATGCTACATCAAATGACATCTCTTCCTCTAATGATCTCTCCCAACAAGATTCTACACTTGAAACCATACCTTCCATTACCAAACCTCCGGTCTCCATGGTCTCGCCTCATGAGGACCATGTCATTCAAATTTTTCCTCAACTTGATAACAATCCCCATATCCCTCATCAGTCTAGCCTTCCTAAATCAAATACATCTCCGGATCCTTTAGAAAATATTTGACCACCTTCTAACCCTATTGATGACTTCATACATCGTAAATCTCCCATAATTTCTCCATCCAATCAGCCTACTCATTTGGTGGATCCTGTTCCCCCTACGTATGTTTTTATCAACTTTATTCCATCTGCTACTAGTATGCCTATCCAACCATCTCAATCTCTTTACCGTACGTTCATATCACCACTTATAATTTACCACAACAACCTACCCAACTTCAAAAATCACATCACGTCCCTATTTCTCAACATCAATCATTGCAGAAAAATATTTAATCTTAACCCATGACACATGTTACTCCTTATCAAAAAATTCCCCAAAAACCCACACATCTGAAAATTAATCAATTGTCTTATCAAACAATTCCACAAACATCCCACCCGCAATTTTATCAACCACCTTATCAAATGATTCCCCAAACACCCACACATTCACAAACGTATCATCCACCTTATCAAGATATATTTCATGCCATACAAACTAATCCAATCTCAACCTAACGTTGCATCAAATTATCCTATTCATGTTCTCATATATATGTTAGCCAACCTTGAGTCCGCCACTTTAGGACCCAAAGTTGCATTATCCTATGAACAAGTCTATAATGAAACAATTCATCCGTCAGTTCCTATCAAACCTTACCCTCCTCATTGGAAACTTCCCAAGTTTATTAAGTTCAAACACAAGGAATATCCCATACAACATCTCCACACATTTAAACATGTGTGTTGTCTTATTGAACATGATCAAGATCTATTGCTTCGTATTTTCCCCATGTCCTTGTCTGGTCCTGCGTTAGACTGGTAAAATAATATCCCCTAATACTCGATATTTTCCTTCACTGAACTTGCACATTTATTTTTAGAATGCTTTTCTATTAACATTGCATGCAAAATCACCATCACTGACCTATATGCCATTCGACAGTTTGATGACGATTCCATCATGGAATTTTTTGCATGATGGCGTGGCATTGTAAACCAACTATCATTTACTCTTCTCGAAAACCAAACTCATCAAAATATTCTCATGTTCATGTGCTAAATATATATCATATATATTTCAAATCTAATCATTTCTAACCTTTGATGAAGCCTTCAACATGGCTCGCAAAATTGAAACCCGTGCCATTGAGCAAGGTCATCTTAAACTCATATCGACCAAACCTAAAATTGAATCTACTAAACCATCCATACATAATGACACATTTAAGGGTGCAACCAACGTTGTGGTTGTTAAGTCCTCATCCACACCTATGTCTAGCATGTGGCCTCAACAACACGCCCCTAGACCATCTCCTAATTACATCCCCTTGGGGGAATCCTATAGTTCTGTATTTGATAAGTTGATATAGTACGCTCTGTTGGTACCCAAATTGATTCTCCACTCAAATCTGAGAAGCACCAAATGTTTTAAAAGATACTCAGAGACAAACAGATCGAAATATATCTCGTTTTATAGCCGAGGAGGCGATTCATCTGGCTCTTTGTCACTTGGTGTTGGAGAAATGGATAACACCTTCAAAAAGGATTTGATTTATCCTTCACTATTTTCAGTTGTGCCTTTCAACCAGGGTAATAGAACCCATTTTGTAACCTCTGTTGATGAAGGAGATGAATATATCCTTCTTTTGCACAAATTTTAAAGAAAAACCTTAGGAAAATACGATCAATGCACCACAATTTAACTATCACGAGTTGTCACTTCTAAAGAATGGAGATATTTTCCAAGCAAGGCTTAGGTTACTTAAGACATTGAGACCTGATTTTCTTCTACATATTTTAGCAATGGAAATATTTCATTTGTTGATACACAGGAAAAACATGGGTAGTTCAGGTAGGATTAGTTTTTTGAATAATTTTTTGGTGGGATATTAAGCAAGATAAGTTTGACTTTGCCAAATCTTTGAGAGCCTTTACAACAATTGGAAAACTTAACAACAGAAAGCTTCAGAATAACTAAAATGTTCCTTCAACTAGAAGGTGTGCATCAATGGAGTCCCATATCTTCACGTTTTCATATAATCTTCAAGAACTTAACCCGAAGGATAGAGTTAAAAGACTCAATTAAGCATTAGAAACCTCTAGTTTATCACGTCGAAGATACACCCAAAGATTTACAAACAATCTCTGTTAATCAAGAAAGGTAAAGTGATTTTAAATTGTTTATTTCATTACAAAATGAAAGCTCTTCTCGTAATGAAATTGCAAATGCCACTAGACTATCACAGGGATGAGATTTTGTGTAATTCAGAGATATTTTAACACAAGATTGCAACAATAACTAGAAAAAATATATGAAGACATTCTGGAATAAAAGTAGACACAAATTTTTCCCAAGATCAACACAGATTAATTCAAAATTTATTAGATTCATCAGCAGGGGAAATTTTCTTGAACAATCTCAGAGCTCGCCAATGGCTGTACACTCACAACCAACTTGAAACAATGCAAATCTAAAACAAAAGAGATTAACATGTCTCTTAGATGGTCTCTCAAGAAGATGGGATTTATCTGATTTTCTCATGAAGAATGAACCCCCAACCATTTGTGTGACTCAAGCATGCTTTTTATAGCACTCAATTTACATCCAAGCTTTCCCCCCAAGAAAATAATATTCGAAGCACCTTTTTTTATTACAATATTTTCTATGGAAAACGACACCTAACATACTTACGCCCAAAAGTTTCCAGGTGTTTGAAAAGGTGATTCATTTCAAATATTTGCATCATTTTTCTAATTGGGAGAACATTATTCATCCTTTACGCATGCAACTTCCTTTTCCTTCGTCATTTCATTATTATCCCTTTGCAATTTTGCTCTGCAACTAGCTCCTCTAGTAATTCACATTTTTTGCAAGTGTCCGAGAAAATTCTGCTTCAAATGTTCAATTTTTGCACCTCAGATTCACAAATTGAGCTCCATAACCATTCAATTGCACTTCATTGATAAAAATGACAAGGAATCATCAAAATTTGATGAAGAACAATGTGAAAAACACATCTCCAGGAACCTTGGAGCATTAATGGCGGCAAAATCAGATGCAATGCACAACAACCATTGATTCTACCTTTTTTCACTTTGAATTTGAGTTGTCCACGTGGAAGAATTTGAGTCGAAACGGGCTTGGGGGAACTTTTTAGCATTTTATGACTTTTGGAGAAAATGCGCAATTTTGACATTTTTCTCTACCCCTCCGTCTTTGATTTTGGGCTCGACACGTGGCTTAATATGGGTGTCTTCGGGGCCATGACTCGCTTTATAACTTTATTCCTTTTTTCATAAAAAAGGCTTAAATTCTCAAGATGCCCCGACAATCCGCCTTCCTATTTTGACTTGTCAAAGCTTGCCACGTGTTCCTCTCTAATTCGCAACGGAGTTGTGGTTTACTTTATAACTTTATTCCCTTTTTCACAAAGAAGGCTTAAAAACTTCAAAGTGCTCTGGCAACCCGCCTTCCCGCTCTGGCTTTTCAAACTACTACGTGTCCTTCTCTGATTGGAGCGGACCTGCGGTTCACGTTATAACTTTAACTCCTTTTACAGAATAAAGCTAAAAACTTCAAAGTGACTCGATGATCTGCCTTCCCACCTTTGACTTTTCAATGCTACATGTCCTTCTCTAATTCGAGTGGAGTTGTGGTTCACTTTGTAACTTTACTCCTTTTAAAAAATAAACCTAAAAAAATTCAAAGGAATCTGATGATCCGCCATCCTATTTTTGAATTAGAAGCTGCCACATGTCCTCTCGCGGGCCTTAGGCATTTTTTTCACATTTTAACCTTTTTCACCATAGTGCCTTAAAACACAAAAAATGCCTGCCCTTCCACAACTGCTTGACTTATTGTCACATGTACACCCTCGGGGCAAAAATAAGAAATTTTCTCCGCCACTTCAAAACTTTGACTAACCAATCAGGATCCGATGGAGCCACGGGGCAAGTTCAATGTTTATGCCAAAGTAGCCAAAAATGAAAAGTTTATAAAATAAACCCGTTGTGCCTCGTCCAATCAAAGGAGACCATGTAATTTCTGATGCTGAGGTAAAATTTAATGGGGAAAAGATTCCCGTCAAACAATAAAATTCAGAGAACTTCACTATTCTCTCTCAGAATTGAATTTTTTTACCCAGGATGGAGAAATTGCAAGTAATATCAGGTTAAACTTGATCCACGACCATGCGGATCAGCAATGACATGCAAATGCAGGATAATATTTTCACGTGTCCATTCAGGAGATAGAAAAATATGACGAACCAGGTAGATTGAAGAAATTTTAGGGCAAATTAGGGCAAGATCAAATCGAGCACCGACATCAGCTCTGACTCGGGGATGGGCACTCCTAGCAAGTGCCACAAGAAAAAAAGAGCAGAAAAAGTTCCAAAAAACCATTGGGTAATGTAGTCACAAGCCAACCTTCCATGAACAAACTGAGAAATCAACAAAAATGGCCACCAAGGACCATAACAAACTGAAGCAGGAAAAAATGCAAAAACAGAAAAGAAACCAATACTATACATTGTATAATGATTACACCTTGATTCAGAGAAAATAATCAAGGAAATGTTTCAAGTGTCATTAACTCTGGATATGACCAAGCCAAGAAGTATTAATACTTTTTTCAACAACTGGACATATGCTTGTTTTTCTTTTTTATCCCAGTTGCTATCGAACCACATTTTTCAGGCTTCTCCTTTGTGTCTAGGTCAAGTTTTTCAACATTGCTCAAGGCTGCATCAAATATCAAAGTTCCAGGAAAATCAACCTACTCAGGATATATGTATTTATCAATTTCATGCTCTTTAAAAACAACATAGCCCACAAATTTATCAATATCAGTATCTGTATACAACACTTCATAAGAAGCATTGTTGGGATCCTCAATAAGATATCGAATCTTGTTTTCACCAACTAACTTCACAAGGCTGCCCTCAACTGGGATGGTTACATAAGACATATCCATTTGCACACTTCCACCCACACTAGCTGCCCACTTTCTTGATAACAACATTCCCTATTTAACAGGACAATCAATAATGACAACATCCATGGTTAAGTTTCTTCCTAGATAATCTGCGAGTTGCACTACCATACCTTTGACACATCCAACCACTATCACTTCTCTCGAATCCACGGTAGTGCACTTCCCATAATATGTTGTTACTTTAATATTCAATTCATTCATGACCTTAAGAGGCATAACATTACAAGAGGCTCTAGAATCAAACATGCAATTGTGTAACAACCTGTCCTTAATAATCAGAGTAGTGAAAAATAGATCTACATTCAGCTGATACTTAACCAAAGATGTTCCCAAATATACTTTAGGTGGTTCCCCAAGTTCTTCCAGTACTTGAGGTTTCTCTAACTCTACAATGGTAGGAGGAATCTCAACATTTTTAAGATTTCTACCCTGGGTAATCATTTCTTCATTAAATCCCAAATACTCAAAAGCCCTTTTTACATGCTCAGGAATTCTAAGCAATTCAACAATTGGAACAGAAACCTTGATTTGACTCAAGACTTGGGCAATGTCATATGGAACATATTTGGGTAAGGCAACAATAGGAGGAAGATTGACAAACTCATCAGATGGTATGGAAGTTTTTTCAGTCTGAGCATGGGGAGGAATACAAGTTTTATTTTGGGAAACAAGGCCTTTACCAGATGCATTTTTGTTAGGGATTTCCTTGGTAAGTATTGGAGTTTTTGCTTTGGCTTGAGGCCCTACCCCTTTGGCAACCTTACTTCTAGTGTTATGTTATTTTTCTTTGGCAACTATTGCATTCATTAATAACTGCCTATCCTCTTCAGAAGGGATTCCTCCATCATAATTTTAATCATCAACACCCTCAAGTATTCAAAATCATTATTGGGAAATTCAAAAGTTTGTACCATATTTGTTTCAAAAGTATAAGAGGGAGGAAGAGGTAATACATGATGAATGCAATCCCAGAAACTCACAGCAGTTCTGTTGGTGTGTGGGATCCTATGTGTCCTCCACTCACATATGGAGGGTCATCTCACATGGGTTAGGTTTAGGGTTAGCTAGTGAGTCATGCACTAGGGTTACTCAGCACCCTATGTGTACCCTTTCATTTCTAATTTATGAGTATGCAAAGACACTCCGCCGTCTTCTTCTACATGTGCAAGCTTTGTTCTGTTATGCAAGCTCTTCATTTGATTGATCGATTCTTCCTTGTGATTACGTTGGATCCATTACGATTCTACTAGAGTGCAACTTCATTGTGGTGCACAGTTTCCGATATGATTTGTCAACTCTTTCATGGTATCAGAGCTACACAACTTTTCGTCACACCAAAAGCTCTAGCTTTTGGTGCGACGGAAAATAGTACATGGTATCAGAGCTAGGAAGTTAAGCACGCCAACCCTAGAGTAGTACTGGGATGGGTGACCTCCCAGGAAGTCCTGGTGTCATTGCCTCCTAATGTTGTTGGGCCTGATTGACTGTATACCTAGTTCCATCGTGCGGGAGGGTGTTGGCATAACAACTGGTTAACACGATGAGATCCCTCTCCACCATCAGTTCGAGCTTTTGGTGTGACAGAAAAATCGTACATGGTATCAGAGCCAGATAGTTAAGCGCGCCATCCATGGAGTAGTACTGGGATGGGTGACCTCCCGGGAAGTCCCGGTGTCATTGCCTCCTAATTTTGTTGGGCCTAATTGGGTTTATACCCAGCTCCATCGTGTGGGAGGGTGTTGGCATAGGAGCTGGTTAACACAATGAGATCCCTCTCCACCATCAGTTTTGAGATTTTGGTGTGACGACAAGTCGTACAATCTCCATTCATACAAACATTCGACATGTTTGTGATGACAAGTCGTACAAACATTCGTAATTAATTAGATTTAATTATATTAAATCTATTTGTATTAATTACAATCTCTCATTTACGATTAGATAAAGTATATTTTAAAATCATCCTTATTTAATGTTTTTTATTGTTTTATTTAAAATCCTAATTACTTTAAAATTAGCTAAATCAGACGTTTCAAAATCGTAATTTTTTAAAAAATGTTATTGTTGATTTTTTACTAATCATACGCTCGAGTGTGCAGTAACACTCTGAGCTCTTTTTTGTCTTCCGTGTGCCTTTCCGACATTCTGAAGATCATTGGGGCTCATCTTGAGTTCATCTAAATATTTTATATTACCCTTATTATTTCTTACGACTAGTGAGCACATCTGCCACAGTTCACAGAAGGGGGTATCCTTTGCGACGTGAGACACTTTTTCTCACAACCAGGATTTGATTTTGCCTCCTTCCTAGTTTTTTGCATTGTGATTGTATATGGTGTCACTTTGCTGTGCTCCACAAAACATGATTGTGGTCTCCTCTCTTGCGCATTATTATGTTGATTGCAAGGTGAGTTACCAAGTGTTTCATGATGCATGCTCGGACCCGATTGTATTCAACGCACTAAACTATAAAGTGCCGAAAGCAGGGGGTTATTATATTATCCTGGGTGGTTGTGATTCTTTTCTGCATTCCTTCTCTCTCTCTTCACTATGGATGCACTTTTAATTCCTTTTATTATGCCATTCAACTTCTTCAAATGGAGATTGAAAATGACTATGAAACTAAGGGGTAAAGGATTATTCTGCATCACCATGGGAACTGAGACTGAACCAAATGACGACCCTGAAAAATCTAAGTGGTTAAACCGTAGTGATGAAGCTTTAGGTCTTCTTTGCATGTTTGTTTCTCTTGACTTGCTCTTCCACATTGAGGCATCCAAAACACCTAAATTGGTGTGAAAAATGTTGGATGAAATGTTTGGACAACAAGATGACATGAGAGCACATGATTTGGAAAATGAATTACTAGGATTAAATCCTAGTGACTTTGAAAACCTACAAGCATTCTTCTCAAATTTTGTCCACACTAGATTTTTGTTAAAGGAATTTCAAGTAGAGAAGAAATATTCTTAAGTGATCTTGTCAATTCTCTCTAAGTTAGGTCTTGAATATTTTGTCTTTATGTCAACTTTTTACGCTACAAAAGCTGCTTTGGGCGATACTTGGAATGTGCCCTCCTTTGACCGTTTTTTGTGCCAACTCATTCGAGAACAGAACAAAATCATTAAAATGGGGTCTGTCAATTCCAAGTCACATGCCCTTGTAGCAAGTACTAGTAAGGAAAATAAGACTGAAAAGAAGAAATAAAAAAAGGATCAATCTAAGAAGGAAACCAAGACCAAAACTAAAAATAACACGAACGCTTCGACTTCTAACCCTAGAGCACATAAAGAAAAGTATTTTTGTTCCTATTTTAAGAAGCTTGGTCACAAAGAGCATCTATGTATGAGAAAACAAATTGATCACCTTACTAAATTACTTGAGAAAAATCAAATAGGTGTTCCTGAGTTTATCAAACAAAATGCTCCGAAGGCCGAGTCTTCGACTGCAAAAGGTTCTAAATCTAATAAGAAGAAAGGAAAGGCCCTTATAGCCAGAGTTTCTCCTTCATTGACGTGGATTATAGATTCTGGTGCCTTGCACCACACGGGTTCTTCACATGTTGAGCTATCCAACATCGAGCCTTGTGGTATGTCCCAAATCATAATGGGTAATGACACGACAATGTCAGTTTTCGGTAGTGGATCAGTAGAGATGGATGGGGGAACATTCAACCAAGTGTTGAGTGTTCATGATCTCTCTACCAATCTCCTATTGGTTTACCAAATTACTCACCTTGGTAAGGAATGTGATTGGAAGTTGGCCCTAGTTCGGTGATCTTTCGTGAGCTTAACGATGACATTAAAGTGGTTGAGGGAAAGGCGGATCACCGTTCACGGTGATATACCTTATCCCAGTTTACTTTTGATTCTATGCCCACTGCTTTGCTCACTCATGCAAATGAGGTTAGTAAGTTATGACATGAGCATTTTGGACATCTAAATTATCGCTACCTTGGATAATTGAGCCAAAATGAAATGGTCAATGGGTTACCCCACATCAAGTTTTGTAAGGGTCTTTGTGAGGGTTGTACCCTTGGAAAGCATCCTGAAAAGAACTATGACAAAGGAAAAGCCTGGAGAGCTACTCGTCCCTTGGATCTTGTTCACAGCGATATTTCTATTCTATTTCCATCTCCTTTGTTTACTAGATCTCTTTATGTGTTGACCTTCATTGATGACTATTCACAATATACTTGGGTATATTTTCTTAAGCTTAAGTCTAAAGTCTTTGAACATTTTTAGGAATTTAAGGCTCTTGCTGAGAAACAAGAAAAACAGTCTATTAAGGTTCTTCGAATCGAAAATGGAGGTGAATATGTAAACAATAGGTTCATGGATTTCTGTAGTTCTGAAGGGATCTCCTTGCAGCATACATTTGATTATAGCCCTTCGTAAAATGGAGTCACAGAAAGAAATAACCATACTCTTAATGAGATGGCCACTTATATGATTCAATTGAAGTCTCTTCCTCCACAGTATTGGGCTGAAGAAGTGAATTGTGCAAATTACATTCAAAACCATGTTCCACACAAGGCAGTAAGAGGGATAACACCCTTTGAAGCCTTATTTGGACACAAGCCTGATGTTGAGCACTTTTGAGTCTTCGGATCCAAGGCTATGGCTCGGATTCCTAGAAAGAAATGCAAGGCTTTAAAATCACAATCCAAACCTTCTATATTTGTAGGGTATACTGATGGTGTGAAGGGATATCAATTATTGAATCCTACTTCTCATGAACTTTATATTGAGAGAAGTGTTAAGTTCGACGAGTCTTCTTCGACTTCTACTTCCCCACCTATTGAGGTTCTTCAGCTCGTTGATTTGGATTCTGACTCATCAGATGATGATGTTGTTGAGCGTTCTCCTCTTCCTAATCCTCCTGACCAAGAGACCTCTGAGTCTTCTGATTTTGACAATAGTGATAACGAGGACTATTTCCCTTCTCACTCAAGTGAAGAATCTTCTGACTCTAAGCCTGATCCTCGTAGTCCTTTTTGGGCTAGGAAAACTTTACAAAGTGTTGGATATTTAGTTGGAGATACTTCGGATATGAGACGTACTTGATCAGATTTCATTGGACCCCACTCTTTCTTTCTCCTTTGCTTCTGATCCATAATATTTCTAGGAGGCTTTTAGTATTCCTGAGTGGTATTCTACCTTAGATGAGGACTATTCCTCTCTCATGAAGAACGATACTTGTGATCTCACCCCTCTTCCCAAAAGAAGAAAAATCATTTGGTGTAAGTGGGTGTTCTGAACAAAGTATGGAGTAGATGGAAATGTCAAAAAGTTTAAAGTATGATTAGTAGCTAAGGGTTTCTCCAAGATAGTTGGGGTTGATTATACTAAAACATTTTCTCTGGTTGTGAAGATGACTTCTCTTCGACTAACCCTTTCCATTGCCACAGAAAACAGATGGAAAGTCCATCAAATTGACATTAAGAGTGCCTTCCTTCATGGTGACATAGAGGAAGAGATCTATATAGAAAAACTCTGGGTTTTGTCCATGATCCCTCCCTCGTTTGTAAGTTAAAGAAGTCTCTTTATGGCCTCAAAAAATCCCCTCAGGTTTGGCATGCTAATATGGACTCCTTTTTACTTACATCAGGGTTTACTAGGTGTCACTCTGATCCAAATGTTTATATTATATGACAAGATGACTCCATACTCATCCTTGTTCTCTATGTTGATGACTTTTTGATCATAGGCAATTCTTCCTCTATTATTGATTCTACGAAGATCACCTTGGCCAAAAGGTTTTCCATGACTGACTTAGGTCTGCTTCGTTACTTTCTTGGGATCCAGATTTCACAATTTGACTCTGGAATTTTGATTTCACAACCTAAGTATGCTCTTGACTTGCTTGCTCATTTTTAGATGTTCAATTGCAAGTCTTATTCTACTCCTTTTGTTTCCGGGGTTAAGTTGGTTTTTGATTGCTCTACTCCCTTGGTTGATGGTACCCTTTATCGATAGTTGGTGGGGATCTTGATTTACTTGACTCACACTCAACCAAATTTATCATATGTTGTTTGGATCGTGTCTAGATTCATGCAGGAGCCACATGAGCTACATTGGAAAATGACTAAATGGATCCTTCATTATGTTTGTGGCACTTATACTGATGGCATTCACTATGATGGAGGGGTGGATGTTGACTTGATTGGGTTCACAGATTCTGATTGGGCCAATGACTTAGATCATCATAAATCTACTTCTGGCTACAATTTCTCTCTTGGTTCGGGTCCTATTAGTTGGTCTAGCAAGAAGCATAATGCAATTGTGATTTATTCTACAAAGGTAGAATACAGAGGAGCAATTAACACTGCCATAGAAGCTATTTGGCTACATGGTATTCTAACAAAATTTTGCATCCACCTTTGGCGGCCTACCATTATCTACTGTGATAACACAAGCACTATCTCTATTTGCAGAAATCTAGTTCAGCATCAGTGAATGAAGCACATTGAGATCCATATGCACTTGATACGATAGCTTATTCATGATGGTATCATCGACATTCAGTACATTCAGATAGCTGATCAAATTACAGATATATTCACCAAGCCCTTCACTGAGGTGAAGTTTCTTCACTTTTGGTCTCTTCTTGGGGTAAGGTCTTATGAAGTTTCTCATCTTCTTCGGGCTATATAGTCCTTATATTCTTCTTCTTCTTCTAGGAAGATGTTGTTTGTATATGGGCACCTTATCAGACCTTTAGTTGTTGGGCCCCATTGACACATCTTTCTTATTTGTTTAGGAGTGTCTTCTCTTTCAGTTTGACTCATCATAGCCGCTACCCCAACTTCGATGAAGGGGGGGGTGTTGGTGTGTGGGATCCTATGTGTCCTCCACTCACATATGGAGGGTCATCTCACATGGGTTAGGTTTAGGGTTTGCTAGTGAGTCATGCACTAGGGTTACTCAGCACCCTATATGTACCCTTTCATTACTAATTTATGAGTATGCCAAGACACCCCGCTGTCTTTTTCTACATGTGCAAGATTTGTTTTGTTATGCAAGTTCTTTAGTTGATTGATCGATTCTTCCTTGTGATTACGTTGGAGCCATTACAACTCCACTAGAGTGTAACTTCATCGTGGTGCATAGTTTCTGATACGATTCATCAACACTTTCAAGTTCTAGCACTTATCAGCTCTATTGCAGTTGCTCCTTGCTATGAAAGTTTAGGTCATTGTAGTATGCATGCATCATCATCAGCTTCTTCAACTTGCTGATCTACTTCACATGGAGGATGGGGCAAAGAAACACTTGTCACACCAATAAATTTCATTAGCTTCCTCCATAGAAGTAACTCTGGTAGTCAAGGGATCAGGAACCATTCTATTTTCCCAGGCTTCGGGTTGTCTATTTCCAGATCCCATGGGCCCTTTACCTCTGTCATCAGACCTCTGATCACCTCTAGGATGATTTCCAAATCTGTCATGATTTTGTGGCTTTTGCTGACCTTGGGAACTCTATCCAATCCCTTTCTCTTCTCAGGATAGCTTGTAAGATATTTCTTTAACAGCCCCTGCCAAAGTTTTTACAGCATCCTCCAAATCCACAGCCTTGTTTGATTGAGGTTTTTCTGGATTGATCAGTTTTATACCCTCCCTCATAGGAGGCTTACCAATTTCTTTAATGTTATTCTCAATTTGCAGAGCCATGGTAAATTTTCTACCTCAAAGTAGCAGGGTTTTTGTCCCTTAGATAATATGCAACCTTCTTGTCAAATGCATCAGAATACTTTATCAGACATGATTCATCACTAGGCCTTAAGATTATAGGTGATCTTCTCAAAGTTTTGTTGAATCTTATATTGAAGTTATGAACAGATTCATTAGGATTTTTCTTAATATTTTATTAATTAGTATGAATGAACAATTTCATATACACATCTTCATATTCAATCTCAAAGTATTCCATCATATTGATAAAAAGTTTTAGGCACTGATCACCAACGATAACATTATTTCCTTGAAATTTGGGCAATCTATTCCTAACATCTTGAGGGAAAACATTTGGATAACCATCCATTCCTCTAAAGTTTATAGGACCAAAGGTATTAACAACAAATGGAGGTATGGGTGGGGGCTAAGCCATATTGTTTTATGGAGGTGAATTTGTAGGAGATGCAAGATGATGAGGACTGAGGGGTTTGTGGGGTATAGGAATATAATTTTCAAAATGAATATCCCCTAATGGCTCTGCTTCTTGGAAAACTCTATCAGATTTGGAAAATACAGGGACAAAATGAGAAGTAAATTTTTCAAATACAAATGAAGGCCCCACACCAGATGGAGAATTCAGATCTACAAAAAGACTACCTGATTCAGAAGCACTTGAGGATGTATTGACAATCTTCAATCACATGTTGATCAATTTCCAAAATTGATAACTCTTTTCTTGATTTCTGATCTCCAACAGCTTTCCAGATTCTTCTTCCTTCAGAATTTGATTTTCCCAGCTCTGAAAACAACCTTCTAGTAGGGTCCTTAATGAAGAAAGATATTCTTCCTTCCAGTTTTGCAAAGATTAGCAACAAAATTTCAAATGATAGAGTTTAAGACACTAGCATTTATCAAAATCAAACAACACGGAGTCGCCACTAAGGATTTTCACCCTAGTTGTGCTAATGCACTATAATTGATCTATCAAATGTCTATAAGCACATAAATCTTGTAAATCTTATCAATCTAGACCCTTTTATCAGAATTTGATCAATTACAACAAAAACTTAGTGCAAACTTTATCAATGAAATGATTGCACAAATTATAACTGCAATCCTTACTAATCTGGAAATAAATGATGACGTTCCAAAAACGTATGTAGCACACATAACATTTGGAGTAAAAATACTTTTGCAAATATACTCCATGGAAACGGCACCATTTTGGTGTTGTTGATGGAGGATGTACAAATATTTCAAATATTACCTCAAATTATCCCCGACAATGTGTTGCCATTTAGGTGATTGTTAACGGAGGATGTACAAATATTTCAAATATTACCTTCAAATTCTCCCTGGCAACGACACCATTTTGGTGTTGGTACCCAAATTGATTCTCCAATGGAAGCTGAGCAACATCAAAGGTTTCACAAGATACTCAGAGATAGACAGATTGAAATATATGTCATTTTGTAGCTGGGGAGGTGATTCATCTGGCTCTTTGTCACTCGGTGTTGGAGAAATGGATAGCACCTTCATAAAGGATTTGATCTATCCTTCACTATTTTAGGTTGTGCCTTTCAACCAGGGTAAGAAAACCTATTTTGTAACCTTTGTTGATGAAGGAGATGAAGATATCCTTCTTTTGCACAAATTTTAAACAAAAACCTTGGGAAAATATGATCAATGCACCACAATTTAACTCTCACGAGTTGTCACTTCTAAAGAATGGAGATATTTTCCAAGTAAGGCTTAGGTTACTTAAGACATTGAGGAATCCTGATTTGCTTCTGCATATTTTGGCAATGGAATTTATTTCATTTTTGGATATCACAGGGACAAACATGGGTAGTTCAGGTAGGATTAGTTGTTTGAATAATTTTTGGTGGGAGATTAAGCAAGATAAATTTGACTTTGCCAGATCTTTGAGAGCCTTTACAACAAATGGAAAAATGAACAACATAAAGCTTCATAATAACTAAAATGTTCCTTCAACCAGAAGGTGTGCATCAATGGAGGCCCATATCTTCACATTTTCACACAATCTTCAAGAATTTAACACGAAGGCTCAAGTTAAAAGACTCAATTAAACATTAGAAACCTCTGCTTTATCACGCCTAAGGTACACCCAAAGACTACAAACAATCTCGGTCAATCAAGGAAGGTAAAGTGATTTTAAACTTTTTATTTCATTACCAGATGAAAGCTCTTCTGATAATGAAATTGAAAATGCCAGTGCTAGACTATCACGATGATATTTTGTGTGATTCAAAGATATTTTAACACAATATTGCAACAGGAACAAGAAAAATTATATGAAGACATTATGGAATAAAAGAAGACACAAATTTTTCCAAAGATCAACACATATTAAGTTCAAAATTGATTAGATTCATCAGCAGGGAAAATTTCTTGAACAATCTCAGAGCTCTGCCAATGGTTGTACACTCGCAACCAACTTGACACGATGTAAATATAAAACAAAAGAGATTAACAGGTCTCTCAGATGGTCTCTCAGGAAGATGGGCTTTCTCATATTTTCTCGTGAAGAATGAACCCCCCGACCATTTGCATAAATCTAAAACATGCATTTTATAGCACTCAATTTACATCCATGCCTTCTCCCCCACGAAAATAATATCCAAAGCATCTTGTTTGTTACAAGTTTCATCATGATTTTCTGGAAAGGGACGTTTAACAGAAACACACCCAAAAGTTGCCAGGTGTTTCAAAAAGGTGAATCATTCCAAAAATTTGCATCATTGTTCTAATTGGAGGCACGTTTTTAATCCTTGGCGCCTGCAGCATGCTTTTCCTTCATCATTTCATCCTTTTCCCTCTGCAATCTCACTCTGCAATTTCTGGATCTGATAATTCACATTTTTTGCAAGTGCCCGAGCAAAAATCCACTTCAAATGTTCAAATTTGTACCTCAAATTCATAAATTGAGCTCTAAATCCATTCAATTGCACTATGCCATTAAAAACAACAAGAATTCATCAAGAATTGATGAAGAATGATGCAAAAATCGCATCTCTAGAGTTCTTGGAATGTTGATGGCGGCAAAAATAGATGCAATGTATAGCTACCATCGATCTTGCCCTTTCAAATTTAAATTAGAGTCATCCACGTGGAATAATTTGATTCGAAATGGGCCTGGAGGCACTTTTTAACATTTTATAACTTTTGGAAAAAATGTAAAATTTTAACATTTTTCCCCACCCTTCCTACCCTTTGAAAATGGGCGTGACACGTGGCTCAATGTGGGTCCTCGATGGAATCGCGGCTCGATTATGCCATTTTACCTCTTTTCTGCAAAAAGGAAAATTTTCCAAATTTGCTCCGATGACCAGCACTTCCCGCCTTTCAGCTTTTCAATAGGCTTTAATTGCTAACTTTAGGCGGGGTCATGCGGGACCGTGCTTAATTTTTATGACTTTATTCCCTTTTTCACCAAAAAGGGCTTAAATTCTATAACTTCCTCTGACGGCCCGCACTCCCACTTTCAAACTCTGATGATCCCCAACAGATTTGCGGATCACTTTTACAATTGACTTGTCAAAAGGGAAAAAGTCTTCAAAATGCCACGTGTTCCTCTCTGATTTTCAACGCAGTGGAGTTTTGGTTCTACGTTTATAACTTCATTCCTTTTTTCACAAAAAAGGCTTTAAAGACTTCAAAGTGCTCGGCAACCCACCTTCCCATACTCTAACTTTTCAATGCCACTTGTCTTTCTTTGATTGGAGCGGAGTTGTGGTTCACATTTATAACTTTTAATCCTTTTGAAGTTAAATTCAAAGTAACCCAACATTTTTCCTCCCGCTTTGAAGTTTCAAAGCCACGTTCAACAGTGGATTTTCGGCAACAATTTATTTCTATGCCTCCCTACTTTGAATTTTCAATGCTACATGTCCTTCTCTGATTGGAGCGGAGCTGTGGTTCACTTTGTAACTTTACTCCTTTTATAAAATAAAGCTAAAAACTTTCAAAGTGAACCCAACATTGGGCCGCCTATCCCGCTTTGACTTTTCAAAGCCACGTGTCTTTGATTTTTAAGCAAACTTTATTCCAGTTTTGCAAAGCAAGGTGAAAAACTCAACTTCGCCTCCCGCTTTGATTTTCAAAGCCACGTGTCCTTCTCTGATTGGAGGCGGAGTTTCAGCCCATTTTTATACTTTATTCCCAGTTTTTTGCAAAACAAGGATTAAAAAACTTCAAAGTTTTCCACCGATCCGCATGTTCCACCTTTGACTTAGAAGCTGCCACGTGTCCTCTCACGTGGGCCTTAGGTAATTTTTTCACATTTTTTCTCTTTTTCCAAAATTCCTTAAGCATAAAAAAGGTCTGCCATTCCATAACTGCTTAACTTGTTAACACATGTACATCTTTACGGAAAAAATAATAAATTTGCTCTCCCACTTAATAATTTTGAACAACCAATCAAGATCCGATGGAGGCACGGGGTGAGTTCATAATTTTTTCCAAAAGTGACAAAAATGACAAGTTTATAATATTTATCCTACCGTCGCCTCAACCAATCAAAGGAGGCCACGTATTTACCGACACTAAAGGTAGAATTTGATGAGGAAAAGACACCCGTCAAATAGTATAATACAGAGAACTTCACCATTTTCACCCAGAATTGAAAATTTCGCCAAGGATGGAGAAATTAAAAGTAAAAAAAAGCTCCAAGAAAATTACAACCATGGGAATGGATTATTAACAGCATACAAATGAAGATAAAACTTGTACGCATCTATTTGGGGAGATAGAAAAACATTGAACCATGCAGACTAGAGAATTTTAGGGAAAATTAGGGTTGTATCAAATTGTGCACCAACACACTCCATCCAACTTCCTCCCATACGATCCGTTGACGACTCACGACCCAATCCTATTTAGTCTCACAAAGCCCGCTTATTGTAAATATCATCAAGCCAAATGTCATAACATTGAGAAATTTTGTTCCTTCAAATATTGTATCCAACAACTTATCAATCAAGGGGATATCAAACTAAATAGCTCCACCACTTCACCTAGCCAACCCCTCGACAGAATTACCCAAATGTTTTCCTAATCAACCACCAATAAATCAAGCCACCCCTTTTACATATCAACTATCAAATGCTTACACCGTTAACACCATCACTCAAGATCTCATCTTATCATCGACTCCACATATTCCTACTTTAGACATTATTCCCACATCCCTTATTCAGAACCTAACGTATCCACAATTAGCACACCTATATCAAATTTTACTACTCGTTCTATACCTATACCTACTCCTACCCTTACCACATCCACATAAACTTTTACTATAATACTTACTTCATCCACTTTGACCATGCCCCTAATCTACCAAATCAAATTCATCCTTATCACGTATTTTGAATCCATTGATAGACACACATATCCGTACATATCTCCCATCTGTTATTTCATCCACATCTACATCAAACAAACATCTCCATACATCTACACCTACAACATCAACCTAATTCACAAAAATATCATTCTTACCCCTCGAAACATTTATAAAACAACCATTCTCACCTACTTCTACACCAGACATTCATCCTACAACTACTTCATTACCTATCATACCTAATCCATCGGTTACCACATCCACTTCACTAGATTTTTCCTACCTTACCTACATCCATTCCAACATTACCCATTATATCATCCTTAGAGTCACTCCCAGTTCCTCCTTCCACACTTATTTTTCTACTAACCACATCAACTACCTTAACCACAATCTATATTAGCTTTGATTATACATACCACTTCGTCCACATCTCTCGTGCCCCAACCTGTCATATTCAATCCCTTAACCGCATCTATATCAAACATACCCATCACCACATCACTTACATCTCCAAACATCCCAACTATGACCACCTCCCTATCAATCCCAACAACCCCTGAATATGTCCTATCAACAAATCCAATTATCCCTACATTGACATCATTACCTATATCCTTTCCCATGGCCACATCACCCATTTTATCCCAATATTATATACGTAATCCTTCTATCACACCAACCATATTATCTCAATCTGCAACCATATGAAATAAACCCCTTGAAAAATTTATGGAACAAACCCCTCCACCTAAGTTGAAAAAATACCTAAAACCTACACAAAACAAATGTCAATCAAAACCAACTATTTCCACATTGACCAATCCAAAGCCTACACAATCCAAATCTAACATAGACCTTATTAATTGTATTATACAAACACAAAATTTCTCCATCAATGTCCAACCCTACACCACCACCTTTGGATCCTCCAGTTAAAAGTATTATCATCCTTTCCAAATGTAAGCCATCTTGATAAAAATCTAAGGCTCACAGAAAACATCCCTCGAATAGTCTCATGCGCATCCTCATAAGAAATCAAGTCTCCCGTCTTTTTAGAAATCCAATGTTATAACATATATTTGGGTAAGTGAAGCAAGTTGGTGGACAATTAAGTGGATATAAAAACCTAAAATTTACGTACCGTGATCATCGTGGTTTTTAAACCGTGATCGCAGAATTGTTTTTATAGGTTTGGTGATTTCCGAACCTAAAACTACGATCGCGGTCCTCTTAGTCCTTTGAGACAAAAAAATAGACCCACGACTCCTCATTTCCCTCCATTTTCCCCTACAAACAACGATTTCTTCTAGACCTTTGGCACTCGAGCTTTGAATACCCCCTAAAAATTTCTCTTTGGACTTCTGGATCATGAAATTTTCAACAATGCCGCCAAGACGAAGAGGTAAGCCCTCAATTTTGATCAAATTTCTTGCATTTTAGGTTTTTTTTGTGATTTTCATGGGTTTTTCAATTTTTTGTTTTGTCAGTTGCTCGGCAAGCTTTTAATCCTACAAACCGTCAAAATATTCCTCAAAACCCTCCAAACATTCCTCAAAACCCTCCTCCAAATGTAGATCCACCTCCTGTGGCTCCTTCTATCCCCACGGAACCAGTAGGAACACAAGCTAATATCGTTGGAAGAATCTGACAAAATAAAATTACCATTGAGAACCTTATTCAGACTATAAGACAAAATCATGCCACAAATCCATCCCGCATGACTTTAGCCAACACATTGCAAACATTGATTGGTGAAGTCGACTCCGTAACTAACCAAATAGATAGATGGAATAGCTTTAGAGGTGATTGTAGGTGGTGGTATGCAGATAAATTATCCCATGCGGCCGTAAAAGATAAAGAAATACAAAAGACCACATTTGTACATTATTTAGTGACCTGAGAACCAATTCCCCCCGTACCTACTTGCAAACGTTTCCTAATCTAATGGTTCCACGATGATCAAATCAAGAACAATTTTTGGGACCGATGGTGGATGGTTTTTGATTATCAACCATGACAACAACAATGAGGTTCCTCTCTATTTTTTTGAAGAAATTATATTGTGAGTTCATGCTTAATGAGGTCCCAAATTATTTTGAATTTTCTGAGTTTTATGGGTGAGGAGGTGGTTTTGCACAGAGTAGACCTGGTGCACGCGTTGGTCAACCAAGGATCCCCCATGCCCTAAAACCCCCACTACCTTCAGTTATCCCTCCTACAGTGAAGGAGGTTGTGGAAATTGACACACTACATGCATTAAGGGAGCTCACTGACACTCTGACCCAGCATAGTGACCAGATTGCATCTGGTGATGTTGGTGGAGGCACAGTTCTAGCGCACCACACCATTGTGGATCATGTGGTGCTGTATGCACTGCAGGTGAGACATCATTTGCTAGATCACATGATTTATTTTCTCTAGATGAGATGATGGCGGATGTTTTTGGAACTGGTGTAAATGATCTTGGTCTTTCACATGTAAATGTCAAATAAATATTTAATATATATATACATATACATATATATATATATATATATATGTATGTATATATATACATATTAGTTTAATTCATTAATATATATATATGTATTTGATTACGTCATGTACATACATATAAAAACTAATTTTTTTATTTTAAACAGCAAGAGACGGTGAAGGACACATCTGGCGTCGACATGCTAGCTACTGCAGTTGGGCGTGTTACAGACGTAAGTTTCAAGTTGTACTTACATTTCAAATTTCATTTGATTGCACTTTTATTATTATAATGTTTCACGTGTACATGTACATATTAATATGTTTGTGTTTTATACGTAGGAGCCTGGCGGGTCATCATCTTCTGGGCAATGAGGCTACTGGCACACCTCACGTGACTTTTACGCATGTTAGTTTCTCTTTACACTTTGTTTCTAATTGTGGAAGTTCAGTTGTGTATCTACTCTTGTAGGAATTTTGGAGACTCGAGTAACATCGAAGCTTCCCTAGAAGATCATTAAACCTAGATTCCTTGGTTGGTTTCTATTAGCAAATTAATATGTATTGGTCTGTTATGTGTCGATTATGCTTTGGGTCTGTTATGTGGCAGTCATGTAGATTAATATTGATCTGTACATTTTTTATATAGCTTATGACTGCAAGAGATACCCCTCCATATATGCAGACTGTGGAGGCTACTGTAGATACTGCCATAGCATCTGCAGATCCACTAACTAAGGTACAATTTTTCAAATTTGTTAAATTTTGGAGGAATTTTTTCTTATTACTTAAATCTACAATATCAAATTTTATACATGAAATATTTAATTTGAACTATTTATTTGTATGTAGCTTACCCCTCGTGAGTCTACCGTTGACCCTGTGACGCGTCGATGACAAATTGATAGGGATCATGAGATTGCGGTAAGATTTCACATGCATTAACTAAATTCTAAGTTTCTAAATTTTGAATGTATTTTAAAAATTTGGGTGTTAAAAACTTGTTGTTTATGAATGTGCAGGCTAGGTTGCAGGCTTACTTAGAGATTCCTAGGACCACACAGATGAAATTTGTAGTGGCATCTCCCTCCACTACATCCCCAAGTCATGGACATGCTTCTTCTAACAGGGAAAAGAGAGGGAAGATGTTTCATGATTAGATTTATAGGACCTGGAAAATGTATTCATATATATATATGCCATCTGGTACTAGTTCATGATTCTTCATATAGTCCATATATATAGCCTTATGCGACCGTATGTGGTCCTATATGTATGACACACTTAGTTCGATACATGTTATGAAATTATATTTTTCAGAGACACGTCCAACACAATTAGTTTGATATATTATATTCATGTTGGTTTCATAGTGATATTACTTCTATGTTTGATTCGATTTCATTGCACATGATATCCTTCTATGTATATGTTCATATAACCATATTAGTTCTATATGTTTGATTTGATTTGATGGTCTCGATTATGTGACCATTATGGATATGATATAATGCTATATTTATGTAAATGTTATTGTTAAATGATATACGTGGCATAAATGATGTCATGTTATATAATGGTTTTGAAGGTTCTAGGGTGCAAGATCATTTTTTTTCAAGAGATTCAAGTGTGGACTTATATAGCTTTTCTTATTTTAAGCACGTGGTTAACACACTCCAAAGTGGGACCAAAATGTACACAATTAAAAATGGTCTTGAGGGATTCCATTACACCTAATTTAAGATGTCTTTAGTGTACATCCTACACCTTACTATGGGGATGCTCTACAATAGTCTGCCTTAGTTTTTTTATCTCTAATCGTGTGTATCAATAAGTTGCCCTATTTTTTGAATACGCATGTAAATAGTATATAGTTTGAGCCAGTAGTGAGGCTATCAAACGCTGCAAAAAATATTCTTAACGGTGGGTCATTGTGTATAAAAATGACTATGTCAACATGCCCAGGAGGCTATGTGAATGCAATAGAGGAGAGTGTTGTACATGGTAATGTGACAATGTTGTTGCAATCTCATTAATGCTAGCCAAGTAGCATTCGAGAAGTCATGTCCCTTAAGAATGTTGTGAGACCGAATAATCTGTTCAACTTCAACAGCGTGACTACTCAAACTTCGTGGCATGCCTAGAGATGTCTCATGGCGGGATCCTACAGGCCTTGGCGTGGTCAGACCACTCTATGTGATAGCATGTCCTCATTTTTTTCTATGTCCAGTTGGTGCTCTCGCTTCCCTATTGTTTACAAACTACCTGTGTGAGATAGTGCAGTCCTGAGCTATGAACAGTGAGGCTGTCAAACAGTGATATTTTGCAAATGGTCAGGGTCGTGGCACCAAATCGACTGTGCACACCCCACATTCTGATGGTCTTGTAGACATGCTTAAGGAGGCATCATTTTGGTGTGCGACTAAGCTCTCGG
Organism: Taxus chinensis; assembly: GCA_019776745.2. NCBI lineage: Eukaryota > Viridiplantae > Streptophyta > Pinopsida > Cupressales > Taxaceae > Taxus > Taxus chinensis. The sequence continues at coordinate 454,134,306 of CM034155.1, read as the reverse complement.
TGCTTCTAGGCTACCTCATCCGAATGTAGTCCCTTAAGAACCCCCTGAGACAGGTACATAAATTGTTTTTTTAATTACTTCTCTTTTTTTGTAAAACAATGAAAGATTCTCTTAGCTTCGAGAGTATAAAATTCTCTATTAACAATGCCAACCACATGAAGCGTAGGGACATCTTTTATGGCACAACTAACCTGCATAAAAGTGTTAGTCCGTCTCCAATTTAAGTTTTAAATCAAAACCCTATTAGATATATACAAAACGCATAAAATTTAATGCAAATATATGAACCAGTGTAAGGTTGTCAGAATGCTAACAAATTTAAACAATTAAAAGAAAAAATATATATCAGACAAGCTCAGGTAAAGTCATAGGTGGCCAGGTGTTCACCATCAGGATGTGAATAGTTTTGTGCTACAATGTTGTTGCTTCTTGCTACCGTTAACATAGTCATAAAAATGAACTAGTCCAAAGAATTTTCAAGTTGACAGGTAAATACTCGGACTCTGTGGCACCTAGATATATCTCAAAATACACAAATTACCTCAGATGGTTGAAAAATTATAAACACTATGAAATAAATTATATATACCCAGACGTGAGCATGGTAAATACACTCTAATGAACCTATCAGGATCAGATCTACTCTGAAATAGCAGACATGATTTGAGCTTCATGATCTAAGGCTCTCAAACCTTCCAAAGAATTGTTATTACGCCTTCCTCGATATCTACACAACTGAATATTTTTCATGTCTAGAACTAGCTAGGCGAACTATAAGGAGGCATTTTCATGTGTGTCTCAACAGTCTTCAAACACCTAAACAGAGCTAGTTTTTTAATGGATATCGTTGAATCTAAGTTCCAGTAACTACCACTGACCCTATAGGGTACTCAATATCTTCGCCATCTATAACAGGAGAAGTCAACTTCTTTCTTTCCTTGATGTAACGACATAAGTAGTAGTTTGTTCCTTTTTTATTGTCTTCTGTCGCAATAACTGTAAACACATGTCCTAAAAAAAAGGTTTCAACTTAAATTGAAATTACATATTAAAATTTCAATGGACATAACTCAATACAAAAATTTAAAATAACCATTTACCTTGTCGCACCAAAATCAAAATTTCGTCAAAGTCCTTGGATATTGCAACTTCATCTGTAGAAATAAGTCGTAATGCCTATGGAGGTTGATAGTTGGGAAGCAGATTTAGTGGCCTACAAATCCATCTATCCACCCATTCTTGTGAATCACAATCAGCAATGACAAATTCAATACAAGATACACAAAAACATGCCAATTTTCTTATCCATGTGGCCCACGAAGTAGTGTCTGAGGTACAAAATGAATGCATATCACTATACCCTGTGAGTGTCATATAATCTCTGTAGTTAGCAATTTGTTGTTCCTCTATCAACCAAAAATATCTGCGAACTATGAAATTTTCTTGAGAACCTCGAGCCATGTTATCAGTACATTGTTCCACTATGCTCTTTGCATCTTTCAATTTAGCACCATCTTTGTACTTCAACTCTTCTTTTACAAGAGCTCTTTTCACACATGCCCCTACACCGTCACGCTCTCATTTTCTATGTCCAGCCTCAATAAAACTCCAAATATGTTGCACACCCATCTTGATGTGCATCCTGATCATCCAATAAAATATTCATGCATTCTTAAACCGATACATGTAATTATTTGACCATATATAATGTTGTTTGAAGCAGATGTCCCTATCAGACAATTTTCCATAAAATAACTGGAAACACTCTTGCACAAATTTAGTAGAATGAGTACAATCTGTCATCACCAATCCGGCACTATGATAATTCTTCATCGGAAAGTCCTCGTGCTATGATAATTAACCAATGCACAGCTTTTAGTTTGGTGGATGTAATCTGGAAACACAACAACAAACATAACACAAGAATACCATAGACTATGATAAGAAGGAATGATGATAAATCTGAAATATCAAAGTAAATTATAATATTAACATGAAATTGTTACAATCTCACCCATGAGGTACTTCAAGTGTTACTGAATTCACTTGCCTTCCACCAATACTATGGGAGAAACTTCACAATTACACCTCTTAATGGCTTCTTTAACACACCTTCAAAATGATGGCTTCCTTTACACACTTACTCATACAATATTTCCCACTACTTCCTTCTATGCTAAATGAGGGGGGTGGCCTCTCTATTTATAGAACTTCCAGGCTTATCCATCTTATCTCTAAGATAGGATAAGAAATCTACTCTGACGAATCATATTCCATACCTTAACTCTTATCTGTACATGTACGCTTATCTTTTAAGATAAGATAAACCTTATTATTTCACATGGGTTCCACATTTTTAGACTTTTTACAAATAAAATACACAAAATATTTATGGCCTCACTCTTTGTCCTTATTACCAATATAATATTTTTAATTCCTAATCATGTAGACCCTACTTCTCTACTTACCCCAACTTTGACATTTTAACATTATCGGACCACTTACGACAAATATTTACTTTTTACCACAACATTCCTATTGTACTTTTAACTATTACCATACTATACATTATTGGCGGCGTCGTACTGGCAGCGCCATTATCTTCTATCAGACGCTACTACTAATTACACTTAACAACATCCTATTCCTAATACATACATTAATGAAATAGAAATTACGGAGGAAAATTTTAGTGTCGACATCTTCCCCCTTCCTAGCTTCTACTCCGTCCTTGGAGTAGACTATTCTGGTGCTTGGAAAATCTTCAACTTGTCGTGGTTGACCCATTTCGTAATGGGAGTGCCATCCAATTCCTCAAGTCGGTACGTACCGTTTTCATGCACAACTACTATTTTGTAGGGGCCCCATCTATTTTGGAAGAAATTTTCTGTCTTCTTTTTTTGTATCTGGAATCATATACTAGAACCAAGTCATTCACATGAAATGGAGACCAACGGATCTTTTGATCAATAGTATTCCTTCTGCTTCATTTTCTTCTTATAGCTTATATCATTCGCTATTTCCCTCATTTCCTCTAGCAAATGAAGATGTACCAACCTTTCTTTTACTGAATCACTTTCATCCATCCTTTCATTTTTATAACTCTCACAGTGGGAATATCAAACTCAATAGGAAAAACTGGATCAATGCCATAAGCCAACTAAAATGGGGAGTATCATGTTGCTGACTTTGATGTTGCCCTATATGCCCACAATGTTGCATGAATCCTTTTATCCCACTTATGTACCTGTAAGGCTGCATCTTTTGCTAGAATTTGACACAACACAAAATTTGTTCATTCCACCTATCCATTTGTGCTTGGCTTGTATGTTCCGGGCTGCTTCGTTCAGCCGTAGTTCCTGTGCTTAATAGAAAACTTATTGACTAGGGATTCTACGACCTCATTAATGAAGTGGCTTCCTTGATCTGTTACAATTTCTAATGGAAAACCAAATCTAGTGACAATGTGTTCATATATGAACCTTGCCACTTCATCCATGGAAGTTGTTTTCAATGGCCTAGCTTCAACCCACTTGGTTAAATAATCTGTGGCAACTACAATATACTTATTTTGGCGTGGGGTAGTTGGAAGTGGACCTACAATGTCTATTCCCCAATTTTCAAAGGGACCAAGTGGAAGAATAGGGCATAATGGAGCTGATGAAGTCTTACGATTACCATGTGTTTGAAAAATATCACATGTCTTGCAATAATTTTATAAAAATCTCTAAAAAGAGTGGGCTAGTGATAACCTGCATCTAAGAACCTTCTTGCTGTAAGTTATCCAGAGAAGTGCCCTCCACATGTACCATTGTGGAATTCTTCTATCAACGCCTTCCCTTGATCACGTCCAATTGCCCTCTTATACTATCCATCAGGTCTTATTCGAAACAATACTCCATGCAGAATAGAATATGGACGACTGGCTTGAGTAATCTTCCTCTTAGTCTTTGCATTGGCACCATCAGGAAACTTGAATTCATTCAGATAATTCCAAATATCTATGTATTCAGTAGGGATCATGTCAAGGGATAACAATGTTGCATCTGGGAAATCATCATCATCACAAGATGAACCTAAACCATCATAGGCTCGAGAGAGTGCATCTGCATTGACATGTTTCTTTCCTGGCCTATCTATAATATCAAATTCAAATTCTTGTAGCAAAATTATCCATCTTGTTATCCTCCCTGATGGGTTAGGCTTATTTACAATATATTTTAGAGCCTAATGATCTGTTACAACTATAAATTTTTGCCCTAGCAAGTAATTTCTAAACTTCTTTACAGCAAAAATGATAGCTAGAGCCTCTTTTTCAGTTATAGTATAATTTACCTCAGCACTGCTCATTTGTCTGCTCCCAAAGTAAACTGGATGTTCATTCCCATTTTCATCCTTTTGGCTCAGAGTACTTCCTAGTGTTGCATCTGAGGCATCAGTATACACAATGAATGGCTTGCTCCAATCTAGATTCTTTAAAACAAGTGAAGACACTAAAGCTTCCTTCAGTTGTTCAAAAGCTTCATGCGCCTTATTTCCTGGTTCATAAGTAACATCCTTCTTCAAGAACTGGGTTAGTGGCTGTGCAATCTTTGAAAAATTCTTGATGAACCTTCTATAGTAACCCACATGGCCTAAAAATGATCTCAACTTACTTCTATTCATAGGAAATGGTAACTCTTTGATTTTTGAATACTTTATCAGGATCAGTACCAATACCATCTCTGATACAACATGCCCTAACAAAACACCTTTAGAACATCCAAAGACACACTTTGTAGGGTTTAGTGAGGCTTGTGCTTCATCTAACCTTTGAAATGTTGTCTCCATCTAGTGCAGGTGGTCCATTTTGCTCCCATAGATGCAAAAATCATCAAGAAATACTCTGATGAAGTTTCCAATGTAGGGTTCAAACACCCTATTCATCAAACGTTGGAATGTTACCAGAGCATTACACAACCCAAAAGGCATAACTCTATAAGAAAATGTTCCCCAAGGAGTGGTGAACGTGGTCTTCAACTGATCTTTCTCTGCTATACGAACTTGGTTGTATCCACTATATCCATCAGCAAAACTATAGCACTCCTGGCCAGCTACTTCGTCCAAGATCTGATCTGAGAATGGAAGAGGGTAATGATCCTTCTTTGTTGCCTTGTTGAGCTTCCTATAATCAACACAAATGCGTAGTTTCCCATTATTTTTTATTGAGATCACAATGGGAGAAACCCATTCTGAATTCTCCACAGCAAATATGAATCCTGCATCAAGCAACTTATCTATTTCTTCTTTTACAGTCTTGGAAAAATTAGGATTCATTCTATATGGCATTTGTTTTATGGGCTTAGCACCATCTACCAGCTCAATAGAATGTTCTACCCAACTTACTTGATGGAGTTCCTTGTAATCAAAAGTGAATAGGTGTATGTACCTTCGAAAGAGCTAGAGTTAGGATTCCTTCTCACTCTCCATCACAGCATCACCAATCTTTATTTGTTGGAGACGATCATCAATTTCTTCTTCAGATAATTTTATGGGTTCATGAGTCGGTGTGACTGGAAGGATATCCATGAATGAAACATCAACCTCACTTTCTTCATCTTCTATGTCCACTTCACTAGTACTAGAGTAATCAGAGGATGTCCAATCATCAGTTTCATTACTTGAATCCACAGGTTCTGCCTTATGATGTCGAGGGATCATGTTTATCTTCACCCTCTCTCTTCCATGTCCAAGTGTCATGAATCCTTCATTCCAGTAGTTTCTTGCATGAACTCTCCTTATCCATAACCTTCCCAACAACATTGGGTACACAACAGTACCATTTTTCATCACCTAAAAGTCTACCACACATACAACACCCATAACAGATATTGCCACATTTGAAACTACATCTTTTGGTTTAGTTTTTCCCTTATTTAATGACCTTAACATAAGTGTTGAGGCCAATCAATTTTTAAACCCAACATACTCATTACAGACTCGGTCATTACATTAACTGCAGCACCTCCACCAACTAAGACATCATGAATTGAAATACCATTACATAATACCTCAGCTTGTGGAGTGTAGGGATCCACCTCTGCTTCCAAAATAGGGACCTCAACCTCCTTCCTTTGTTGAGCATTGAGTCCACTTCGCAGCTCCCACCTCTTCTCAAAAGACAACCAAAAGTTGACCATATGTAATATTTATAGGCCTTTTGGACAGATCTTATAAGATGGAGTATGGTCCTTGTCCCTGTGAAATTAGAAAATCCTGCACGCCCAACTTTCTTCTCCTATGTTTCTTACTAGTTTTTCCTTTCATCTTCTTAGTATCATTTCCATCTTGGTTATCTTTTTCTTTCTTTCTTTTTGTTACAAACACATCTACTTCATTATTTATGCTCCTATCTATTACATCAAAAGAATTCACAGGTGCTTTTCCTTTATCATTATCTCTTGTACCAGATGTAGAAGCTCTATCTAGATAATTATACTTATAATGACCCTTTTTATGACAACCATAACATACAACTTCAGAAATATTTCTTTTTGGACCTCTATCTCCTCCCTGAGAACTAAATTCTTTTCCTTGAAGAATATTAATAGTTAACTGGCCCATCTTCCTTAGTAAATCTTCATACTCAGTAGATGTACTAGGAGAAAGATTTGTGCTCACCGAGAGTGGTTGTGGATTCTAGACCAAAGGTGTTGGTGTAGGCTCTACCTTAGCAAAAATTTCTTTGGGCTCTTCTTCCATGCTTTCTTCTTGTCTTCTTGCAATCTCCTTTTCTTGTTCGAGGGTCGTTGGGTGGTCATACTTCACTCGTTGTCTGATCTCTGGCTTCATCCCAAGAATGAAGTGCTTACAGAGGAGATTATCCACGCCATTCATCAACCCATCCACTAATCCTTCCTTCTGGATCTGGGCATCGAGCTTCCTCCTTAGCTCTAGAACACGAGCATGATAATCCCTTATCTTCTCCTTCTCTTCTTGGGATAACTTTGTGATATCGATCATGAGATCTACATATTTCTGTTGTTCACCAAATTCTTCAAGAAAACTTTCATTTAATAAATCCTATGAGTTTTTCACATTATCACCTAGTGTTTCAAACCACCTAAGGGCTGAACCATCCAAAAAGGTAGGAAAAAATTCAGTCCATTGTTCCCTTCTTATGAGGTCATTACAAATGCAATATCTTTTAAACTCTTGAATGAAAGATGAATCATCTTCATTATATTGGGCTAAAAAAATAGGAATCTTCTCCATTTTTAAAAGTAACCGCAATGAAATACCAACTCACAAGTACAATCAATAAGACTTATGTGCACAAATAATTGGACTCACTACAATAGAAAGTGACTTTACACCTTTCTACAGTAAAATAGGAATGATCATGGTAAACTATGGTAAAACTTGACTTACTGCGGTAAAAACTGACTTTACTGTGGTAAACACTATTCATGGTAAAAAGTGAAGTTACTGTGGTAAATACTATTCATGGTAAAAATTAAAGTTACTGTGGTAAATACTATTCACGGTAAAAAGTGAATTTACCATGGTAACTACTATGCACAGTAAAAACAAGGTTACCCTCCAAATGATTTTTGACTAAGTGGGAATATTTCTCCAGAAAATCCACCAACGAGGAATGGTCCCAGCAACGAAACCAAAATGTCAACACCAATCTGGCACTATGATAATTCTCCACCAGGAACTCCTTGTGCTATGATTATTTACTAATGCACAACCTTTAGTTTGGTGGATGTAATTTGGAAATACAACAACAAACATAACACAAGAATACCATAGACTATGATATGAAGGAATGATGACAAATCTGAAATATAAGTGTAAATTATAATATCAACATGAAATTGTTACAATCTCACCCATGAGGTACTTCAAGTGTTACTAACTTCACTTGCCTTCCAATAATAACTATGGGAGAAACTTCACAATGGCTTCTTTAACACACCTTCTTAATGATGGCTTCCTTTACACACTTACTCATACAATATTTCTCACTACTTCCTTCTATGCTAAATGAGGGGGGTGGCCTCTTTATTGGCTTATCCACCCTATCTCTAAGATAGGATAGGAAATCTCTTCTGACGAATCATATTCCATGCCTAAACTCTTATCTTTACATGTAGGCTTATCTTCTAAGATAAGATAAACCTTATCATCTCACATGGGTTCCACCTTTTTAGACTTTTTCACAAATAAAATACACAAAATATTTATGACATCACTCCCTGTCCTTATTACCAATATAATATTTCTAATTCCTAATCATGTAGACCTTGCTTCTCTACTTACTCCAACTTTGACATTTTAACATTACCGGACCACTTACGACAAATATTTACTTTTTACCACAACATTCCTATTGTACTTTGACTGTTACCGTACTCTACTTTATTGGCAGCACCGTACTGACGATACCGTTATCTTCTATCAGACGCCACTACTAATCATACTTAAAAACATCTTATTCCTAATAAAATGGAAATTACGAAGGAAAATTTTAATGTCGACAGTACCAATGAATAGCATTTTATGAATAGTCAGGTGATGAATCATTATCGATAGAAACACAAACGACTAACATAGTAAGTGTAAGAGAAGTGTGACTAGATTCTAAAGTTATCCTGAATATAATTGGACCAAGATTGCCCAAGCGTCATTGGAGAAACACAAGGGGAACATGTAATAAAGATTGGTAAATGGAAAACACACAGACTATAGGCGGTTGTAATGTGATCATATTCATCCTGGGTGAGTGAGGTGGTGGTAAGATATCATTGAGTGTCAAGACAATCCTAGTTAATTTTTTGTATGTGAAAATAGTATCAGAGAAAGTATGATCCAACAGAATATGATGCCAATAAGAGTTATTAATGAAAAGTGTGCATCTGAAAGGAATGGGTACAGACTCAAATTTCCCATAGGAAGGTGAAATGATGTCCAACTTATGGAAAAATCCCTGATAAATTACCATAGAATTAGTAGGAGGGGTTTTGGATTTGTATTCACTAATGCCATCAACAATGAAAGTTTCATTAAAATATCAATCATCGACCTCAATAGGAGTTAAATTGAGATCCCACACCATTTTTCATCAGTAAGTTCAAAAATATTGACCTCCTAGGAGTTAGAATCATTCGGTGGAGATATTGTCATGTTGCATAGAAGTATCGAGGATGTTGATTGGAGGTACACTAGATGTAGGAGAAAGAGGAGAATCAATGAGTGGAGAAGTAGTAGTGACTTTAGTAAACACATTGGGTGAAATGATAGCAATAGTATGAGTGGAAATAGCTAGAGTGTTGAGAGAGATATAAGAATATTGTGAAGCACTAGATTGACTAACATCATATATATACATGTCACTATATGGAATAGGCTATGATGGTGGAATGGTCATAATAGTAACATGATCTATGCGATAGAATTTGAATGGATTTGGGTCTACGGTAATGGTATGTTAATAGTCATCATGTAAGAAGTTGACACATTGAAGAACATTGGATGGAACTATTTGCATTGCATGGATCCAAGGTCTTCCCAATAAAATATTGAATTGAAATGAGGTATCGATAACAAAAAAATTCATAGGTGACAGTCTTCAGGCCTATACTTTGAAATGGTAATGTGATGGTTCCAAAACACTGTGCAAGTAGCATAACAAAAAAATTCATAGGGATCATAGCCACAAATAAGAGTATAATTCTTAGAAATTAGATTATTTATAATGCCAAGTTGTTTTAGAAGAGATTGAGCACATAAATTAACGACTGAAGTGTTGTTAATGAATGTGCACTTAATATAAGTGGTGCCAATAATACTATGATAAACAAAGGTGCACATGGATTGTCAAGAGCAAATGGAAATATGTCCTCATTAGTAAATGATATAACATGTGCCAAATTTTTAAGAGACTGAATGAGGTGTGTGAATGCCACCGAGGAATTATCACTTTCAAAGTGAATAGAGATATGGGAGGATTCTAATGTATGATAAAAATTATATACATTGTGTAAAAAGTCATATTATTAAGTTTCTCAATGATATCATAGCCCCGATAATTGGTAGGAGTCATAGAAGTGATAGGTGGTGGGAAAGAAATGAGTGGATTAGTAGGGGGATGAGTGTGGCAACTGGTTACTACATTGATGCATCAGCCATATGTGTACTAAAGCGAGGAGGATTTTGAGTACAAAATTACATGTAATTACTAGCAATAATAACCATACCAGAAACCCTTGAGTGGATTAGTAGGGGGATGAGTGTGGCAACTGAGAGTGAAATAAGGAAAGAGTGACCTGTCAAACCCTTAAGAGTGCATCAAATCCCAAAAATAAAAGAATACAAATGAGGGGTTGGACTTTCCTCATTTGTCAAACGATTGAACTTATGACTGGGCCTTACACTATATTTCAGACCCAATGTAGTTTGGGGTGTGTGTGTGTGGGTGTGTGTGTGTGTGTGTGTGTGCGCGCGCTGCGCGCACGGAATTGTGCCTTAGGTGCCTCTTGTGCATATTGCACCCGATAGCGAGAAAATATCTAGATGTAAGAAAATGTAGTAGATGTGTGTGTAGAATAGAATGAACTCCCCCTCCTATGAAGTGTATACAAAATAATGCAATCCCTTGCTAGTTGAATGGATTTTAGAATGGATGTTTGAATGCTCTTGAATAGCCTTTGGATGCAACCTTAGGTAGTGATATTTAATGCTTAGTGTTTGGTCCCTTATGCATGATCACATAAATTTATATTTATTAATTCCCTTGCATTGAATTTTGTAATTAAACTAAAAAACATCAAATACCAAAAGGATAATATGCTCAAATAGATAGAAAGGACCCAAAATATGTGAGTAAAGTACAAAGAGGTCAGGGGCACCCATAGGGGATGGGGCCACATGGCTTTGATGTCATGGTTGGGTGCTAGTGTCCAAACTAAAAGAAACTGAAGGGTCGGATGTTAGTTTGAGCAAGAAGGTGTGCAAGACCAAAAGTAGCAACAAAATAAATTTAAAGATGGCCAAAGACATGGGCTAATTAGAAATTTTATTACTTATGGAATCATATGAATATTAGTATAAAATTAGGACTAGATAATTACCCAAAGTGCATGATTTTGTGTCTACAGGTTGTTGAGATTTTATATCACAACTACAAAAGAAATAAGATTTACATTTCTTCCATTTCCATTGCTTATGCTTTCCTCTATTCTCTTTATTCTAAAAATTTTCAAGCATAGTGATCAAGAAGGAACTTTGTATCCTTGATTACTGAATTAAAAGAATTGTGTACATCTCTAGTTTGTTAGTCTTGCTAATTTCTTACCTTTTTGTTTTATTCTAATTAAATTTGGACCTACTCTAGTTATTGTGTGTGAACTCTACTCCTGCCTACTCACAACAATCTCTCTCTCTCTCTCTCTCTCTCTCTCTCTCTCTCTCTCTCTCCTAATTTCACCAAATATCCTTTATCCCTCACCGCTACAAATTCCTCCCATGTTCTTAGTATAAGAACTTTTCTACAAGCTCAATGAAGTCTTCCTTTATGATCCCAATCCTATTGGCCACCCCATAGAATTAGGATACTTTACATTCAATACTGGGATCCTCACCATACACAAGAAAGATTACCTTAGCCCCTTAACCATTGGTGGAAACCCATAATTTACCCCTCAAAAAATTATTTCGCCAGTAGTTTTTGGCCACTATGCCAGGGAGAGATTTTCCCTCGGACACCCATAAAGACTTCTGTAAAATACAATAAAGTTTAAATTTTAAAAAAAGGATTTCAAAGAAAAATCAGATTTTGAAGGTGAATCTATCAAGGAACAAATCCATGTCATGTGCATTTCCTGTATCAAATGATGAAATTTCAAGATTGGTTTCTGAAAAAGAATGTAAAAATGTGAAGTACGAGGATCATGTGGGATAATGCAAACATCAACCGAGTTGCACTATGACATCTTTACAAGGTCTCATGAAGGAGTGAGCATCAACCATGAAGTGCATGCAAGGATTCAAAAGGGGAAAATCTCATATATCCATCTCTCATAGATATAAAAATGGTATGGGGTAAAAATAGAGGGTGTTGAGTAGCCACCAATTCCTACAGTCATGACCTTTCAAGTGGATAAGGGGAGTTACACTCCTAGAATGGAGGTAACTCCCATATGATGCAATGATGCGTAAGGAATCTAATGATGTCCCTATCAACCCCTGTGACACCTACACCTATGACATCATCTAAGTGATATGAATTTCCATGTGGCGTGGAATATGACTCACACAAACACCCCCCGTTTATCGTAATTTAGGATGAGGAAAAAATTCAAAAATGAGAAATTGGTTTTGCCACTAAATCTTGATGAGGCACCCATGAACAATAAATATATCAAGAAATGAAGGAAAACCCAGTGGCAAAAAAATCCATCGCAAGAGATGAAAAAAAAATCCCTTATCTAAGAAAGATGCCATAAATGGTTTCTAGAAACTAAGGAGCCTAATAAGGTACCCATGTATAAAAGGGAAATCTCTTGAAAATAAGAAGAAGATAGAATAATAAGGAGACAAAAGTAACACAGAAGATGGCATGACTGGTCTGAATTCTACAACTCTAAGAAGTCTCCAGGACGAGTTTTGATGATGTGATCCTTTGCTTCTGGACTGAAGAAGGCAACATGAAGAACTCTGAGTCTGGTTCATGAAAGTGTGACATAGGTCTAGTGATTGAGTGCCAAGGAACTGAATGTAATGCCGCGTTCATAGAACTTTTAGAGTGAAAAAGAGGAACACCCATAGAAAGGATTTCCAAGTGATGTGAAGGGAACAAAACATCCTCCACAACAGAAAAGAGATCCACAGCTAAGGGTGGATCAATGAAGGTCTCTGGAAATGTGGAAGTGACATGATTCTCAGAAGGGGCACTACCAACAACAGAGATGATGAACTCTTGTGAAACACTTGTAGATGGATGAGGGACTTGTAGTGCATCACAAGTGTACTATGCGAAAACACGACTAAGGTCAGGCAGGTACTCGTCCCAATGAGGGGGATCAACAAACAGAAGAGCGATGTCAGATATGTATGAGTCATCCAATGAAGGTAGAGGAGTGAAGTGGGCCTCACACACTGAAGGTGGAAAAGAGGCAGGTGTGATGAATATATGACACTGTATAGGAGATTGCTCGATATCTGATGAGATGGGAGGGGTGACAACACTGTCTGGAATAGTGAGAGAAAGAGGAGAGAAGTCCTCTATAATGATCTTAGCAAAAAAATTGGGTGCACAATCCTCATCATCAGAAGTAGAATCAAACGAGTCTATGTTAGTGGAACTGTCGTCACACAAAGAAATGGAGGAGACAATTGAATCAAAAACAACAACAACAGCGATAGTATGTGAAGGGTCTCTGTAGAGTGACTGAAGAATGCTCTAGACACGGTGGGGTGGATCTGATTTTTCCATGTGAAACTAGAGAGATCGAGAGACATGCATCATCATGTGACCAAAAACATGGTCGCAAGTGTCGAGAAAATCCTCTAGACGACGATGATCAGTGGGTGCAAGAACTGGCCTAAGTCAGAAGGGTGAAAGACCCTCGTGAGCGAAGTAATGTTCCATGGAAGCACACCAAGCTGAATAGTTCCCTCTCCCAGTGAGAAGTGGCGGAGGTTGTAAAGTGATACTAGGACACTCAAGTATAGAAAGAGTAGTCTCCATGATACAGAATCAAAAGTGCAAGGTGCACAAAAGCAAGACGTCAGACTCAGCCGATAATGCGTCTGCGTGTGAAATCCCAAGAGTGCTAGTTAACCCCCCAAAATGTGGCACTTTATAAAGTAGTGCATTTACAAAATTGATAATTCCATCACATAAGGTGCGAGAAATCATGCAAATTTGACCAAGGAAGCACTCAAAAACAAGTTGCAAGTCAAAAGTTATGGCATTATTACGATTCTCGCAACTGATGGAAAATGCCAATAGACACTGCAAACGGATTAAAAAAGTGCATGAAACAAGTGCAAAGGGTATCGTGTGACTACTCGTTGGAAACAAAATCAAATTTTAGCAAGGGTTTATTTTTATTGCGAGGGGGGATTAGCCTCCTGCCAACCTCGGACCTCGCTCTCCGTCTTCGACACACGAATGAAGGACATTATACAAGCAAAAAAGTAGCCCAAAATAATACAATGCCAAGTGAATAAATGTTTTTCCTCAAAACATTAAAAAAGGGGGATTGTTTTAACCTCTAAACAAGTCTAAAAGGGAGGAATGTTTGACTGAGTTACTTTGAGAGAATGGAAAACCGCCTTGGATGTGTGACCGAGTGAAGGGGGTATAGACCACGTGTCTGGTGTTGCAGGAAAATGAAACCTGAGCTAGAGATGACTAAGCGCTGAGAATGGAAGCCCACATGTGGATGTGTATCTCTAACTAAGTCCGCATGCTAAGGTGAAATCGTCTACTGCAGGAGGGCAACGCAGGTAGAGCTGCAACATGTTTTGTAACCGTCAAAGGGAGATGGTAGCATGCAGTGCCAAACAAATTTCAAATGCAGGTAACAGTTTAAGGCAGAGATTAGTCCACATGATAGGAGAGGCTATTCCAGCCAAGGATGAAATGGTCACGATGACTAGAGACCAAGGATGAATGCAGGGAAAAGATGAAGTTCCACACTGAGTTGTACGTAGAGGGAGGAAAGCCCGAGCCTAGTTTCTAGGTAAATGGAAAACTAGAGTGCTCAAGGAGATTCCAATGATGCAGAAGTTGACCCATAAACAAGCTTACAGTGTGAGACTTTAAACTGTAGCTGTAGACAATGATTAACAAGAGCATGCAGACAAGGCACTGCAAAGTCCAAAAAACCACAGTAAATATGTCCACACAGGAGCATAAAAAAGAGTTGTGTTTGTCGGTGGGAGCAACCAGGGAAATGCCAAGTCTGAGCAAGGCTACGAACAGGGTCACACCAGAGATACCTCACATGTACCAGTCATAGGATTGAAGCATGAGTTGAACCAAGGAAAAAAAAATGTCCACATGGAATTGCTACAGGTTAAAAAAGAGGTCTCCTTGCAATATAAGCCACGTAAAAAATGTCCAAACCATGCATAAAAAGACGGATCCACAGCCTCTGAAATGCAGCCTCAAACTGTAATAGACGGAAACCAGCTCATGCAAGGCCAGAACACGTAAATAACTCGAACACATGAACAAACCAAGGAGAGGTATCATGCTAGAATTAGTACAAGTAGAGCACGATTGGAATATCCATTACGACACACGTTGAAAGAGATCTGAATATCACACCAGAAGCCAAAAAACACGCACAAAAATGCCAAAGAGTGCACGAATCCACAAGATCTACTCTGATACCATGAAATAGGGTTTAAAACCCGTAAGTGAGGATCACGAGGGATGACGTGCACATCAACGGACGTGCGAACGACAGGGTGAAGAGATCTCGGGAGGAGCGAGCATCAACCGAATGTGCATGCAAAGATTCAACAAATGGGTAGAAACTCAATAAGCCACAAAACTCTCATCTATCTCATAGATCAAATGAGGTGTACATATAGAAGGTGTTGAGTAACCCCCAATGCTACAATCATGACAACTTAAGTAGAGAGGGGTAGTTACATTCCCAGAATAGAAGTGTAACTCCCAATGACACATATGACACACTGATGCATTGATGCACTAATGCATAAGATAATCTCATAATGACTCCTAAATGACACATGGACCTACGATCTCACCTAAGTGAGATGAATCACCTAATGATGTGGAAAATAACACATGCCAACAATTTCATCCTTAAATTTTCTCATAAATTGAAAAACAAGCATATGTTCTGTAACTAGCTCACAATGTTTAGACTCCTTTCCATCTTTCAACTGGTATGGTACTGATTTATATTTATCAAACTCAACTAAATTATGTCCTATTGCACCTTTAATTTTCTCATGGATGCAAACTTCTAATTTAGGTAATCTTCCGCATGTACCACAACTTCCATCTAAATAATCCTGACTATAAAAAAAAATTTCCAACTTCTCTTTCACAAAATATCGTAGGAATGAAATCCCTCAAAGATATTGGTGGAAATTGAACACCACATTCTGATAGCATAATTTCAGAATGAAAATTAGAATGAATACGTAAAAAAGTAGCATAATGCATCGCAAATTCAACATGTTTCCTACAACAACAAGTGGTGTGAGCATGGTTAATTTTCACATAGAATGGTTTCAAAATTTCAAATAATTGTTGACTAATTTTAATTTCCAGATGCTCTTGTTCAAACTTATGAAAAAATTGAGTTTGATTCATATCTAAAAAATTATTTGGATGTGGTTCACGATTAGTAGAACCAACTCTTTTTTTTACAACATCTCTTGTATTAGGTGAAACTCTAGTGTTATCATGCCAAAATTGAATAACAACTTCTCTTATAGTATTAGATTTATCTTTGTCCTTACGCGGTGCTCTAGCAGAAAATGCCTAAAAATTGGTGTTATTGAGAGATTGAAGGATATTACGTCTTTCAATTGCTTTCATTAGAGTTTTTCGATTAAATTTAAACATTTGAATTGTTTGCGTAATCAAACATTATTTTTTTATTGATTCACTTGCAACACTAGTAGCAAGTACACGATGCACAATATTACTATCCCTAGTGTGTCTCTTGACACCAACAATGTGATATACATCATGAAGGTTTTCAACAATTATAGAGGTTTGACCACGTATATTAGATGTTGTCAATCCTAAGGTGTTTAATGTAGGTCTCATTTTAATCAATTTCATCAAACTAACCAACAAGCGACTTCTTTGGGAATCATTTAAAATTTCAAAATGATTATCTCAAATTTCTGTGGCTTTTCTTCTAATTTTCCGTTCAGAAATTTTTTCAGACATTAGTTTCAAAAAAATTTCATCAATTTCAATAAAATAATTAAGTTTCTTACGTAAAATCCTAGGAGTTGTTTTTGTCAAATTTTGCTTGTCTACAGTTTCAACCTGAATTTCCTTATTCATATTTTCATTGTCTCCTTCAATTTCAACATTTGCTGCATCACGAGTTTTAATTCTTCTTCAACATTGACAATACAAACATCTTCATCATGAGTATTTGATTCAACTTCAACATTGACAGTAGAAATATTACCTGGTTCCTCATTGCTTACAATAGTAGGGGTTGAAGATGAACCTCTTCTTGATTCACGAAGATTCTGCATTCGCTCAACATTTTGAAATTTGTTTGCCTCTAATTCGTCTGGTGTTTTTTTCCTTAATGAATTCATTTTTGACTTCGTTTCTTGTCTCCCATGATTTTTTGCTTCCAGTGATAAGAAAAATGTGTAGAAAGCAACAAAATTTCGTAGTAATTCATATGATAAGGTCAAACAGTAAATATCACATGGTAATTCAAACATTGGGATGTATGTAAATATGATTTAAGAACCATAATCGTGCTTTATAAACTGTGATCATGGTTCTTGTTATAAAAACCACGATCGTGGTTCTATCTGTATCATCAAATCTAACCCTAAGGCTCAGGAAATATTTGTTTTTCCCCAACCAAAGCTATGGGAGGTCATTATGGTGTGTAAAAGGTCAAAAAACTTCAAATTTTCTCTTCCATAGACTTGAACCATGCTTAAAAAATGAAAACATTTCAATAAAAATGGTGCCATCGTGTAGGGGAGACTATTAGCTTCGTAGAAATATTGATTTTAAAGTGAATAGAATAAGATAAATATCATTTTATAATATTTACTAACAATAGGTCTTTAACACATTTTTTCCCGCGAATGTTCATGTCTACGTTTAAGCCTGTAAATTTTGTTTCGCTTATCAAAATGTGATAAAACGTATACCATCTCAAGCGTGGAGAAATTATATACACGTATATATATATATATATATATATATATATATATATATATATATGATTTCGATATTTTTTGATATAGTTATGGCGGGAAAACGGAAAGCGCTCATAAAAAATACAAAATAAAATCATAAAAAAAAAAATTGCTCGAAAAAATAAAAAATAAAATCCATCCCAAGATAGACAAAAACATCTAACTTTTCACTAAATGGAAAAAATAACAATATTTTGTCATCCAAATCGTGGGTAAACGGACTATAATCTTATAGGTTTTTTCAAAAAAAAAACCAAGTCATATAATTTTGAGTGTTTAATATAGATAAAATTGTTTATTTTTAAAAAAATATAGTAGTTTAGAAATTAGATTCTAGACGCTATGATTCATATTTATATAAATTTTTCTAATTTTGAGTGTGCGTATTGCTAATAATCCCTACAAGTTGAGATTTTGCTATTTTTTGCAATATGACGTCTACTTATGACTCCTTTTTTGTCCACCAACTTGTTGCACTTACCCATTTTAAGGTCAGTCCCTCCATCTCTGACATCTTGCAATGATAAATTCAAATCCAAACAAGCCAATCCTCTAACCAAATTTGATTTCTCTTCCAAAACACATAATTTACTCATCCAATCTACATTTGTACCTAAATCCAAGACAAAACATCATGATAAAACCCATAAGAGTTATCTTCCTCATGGCACTTCGATTGGGTCCTACGCAAACATCCTTTGACATTTAGTTCAAATATCTACCATCAAGCTTCCTCCTATGAAATATTTTAATCCCTATAGTCCAAATCCATTGTGGTTCAATCTCAATTGTATTTGTGCTTATCATCGTACCCCAGGCCATGACATTGAACATTTTAAGACCTTCCGGACAATCATCCACAACCTTATTGAGAAAGAAAATTTTCTCATTCAAGGGGAACATCCTTCTCCATCTACATCTAATCCAATTCGTATCCCATCCATTGGGTTTCCCATGATTCCTCCATCCATATCATCCCTTTACATCTCTCTTGAACATGACATTCCTCCTAAGGAAGGTCCTTCATTGTTCATTAATAATTCTTATCTTTCCAATCACACTTGTGGTCTCCAACCATTAATCCCATCCAAATAAAAAACAATCTCATCTAAACTCTTTCGACATCCATTAACTCATCCACATCTAAATCATTGGGGGAGTAACCTTCCCTCGTCCTTGAGCATATCATCCATATAAACTATCTAAACAACTCCCTTGACATTGGGGGGATTCACTCCTTATCATTAATTTATTTACATCATCCAAATCCATCCAAACTAGATTAATCATGCCCAAATCTTCATCTCATCTTAAGTCCACTGTTGTGGCCTTGTTTGTCCCTACGTTAAGGGACTATTCCATCTTATCTAAGATCCACCTTTGTGTCCATGATTGTAACTCTTTTTGGGGGCACCATCTTCATCAAATTCCACCTTTGTGGCCATGATCGTGCCTCCTTTGAGGTGCCAAATCACCATATTTTTCATCAAAGTCCACCTTTGTGGCCATACTCGTGCCTCCTTTGAGGCAACAAATCACTATCTTTTTTAATTCAAAGTCCACCTTTGTGGCCATGTTTTTCCTTCCATTGAGGGACCATATTTACATATTTTTCATCAAAGTCCACCTTTGTGGCCATGTTTGTGTCTCTTGGGAGCACCATATTCTTCATCATAAGCCCACTTTTATGGCCATATTCATCTCTCCCTTAAGGGACCATGTTTTTTATGTTAAGTCCAGCATACATATCCCTTCTTATGGGGCACCATATTTATTTTGCTTCCTCATTTTTGGGATCTTGTACATATTTTACCTTATCCGATTTCATCTAATCTATCCTCTTGTAAAATTCCACCTTTGTGGCCATACTCATGTCTCCTTTGAGGCACCATATCTCCATATTTTTTATGCATAGTACACCATTGTGGCCATGTTTTTCCTTCCGTTAAGGGACCATATTTCCATCTTCGTCAAAGTCCACCATTATGGCCATATGTGTCCCTTCCTTTGGGGCACCATATTTATTCCAAATTCCACACTTGTGTCCATGCTCTTATCTCAAATTCCACCTTTGTGGCCATTTATTTTCCTTATTAAGGGACACATATTTATTTCCCTTTCTCAAGGATAACACATATTTTTTATCTTCTCTCATCTATATCATCATATCCTATCATATCCTATCTTCCTCCCCTAAAAATTTATCCTATCTTTCGATCCCACTCTTAATGCAAATTACAACGCATAAGTATGGCTCAAGGGTCTATTATTTTGCTTCCCTTGATGGTAAACTAGAGACAAAATCTCTTGATGCCTTGCACTTGCAAACATTCTATTATTAGCATATCTACCAATGAGAAAATAGTCATACCCTTAGATCATTCCTCCATCATGAACCCCTTATATCTATCAGGTTAATGATTTGGAATTATGTGGTCTGTCATCACCTTCATAGTTATCAAATTTCTCATATACATTTGAGACTTCTCGCATTGATCATCCTTCTCTATATCATAGCATCCTAAGAAATCTTCCCACATTGATCAACTTTCTCATATACATTTGAGACTTCTCGCATTGATCATCCTTCTCTATATCATAGCATCCTAAGAAATCTTCCCACATTGATCAACTTTCTCATATACATTTCAGACTTCTTGCATTGATCATCCTTCTCTATATCATAGCATCCTAAGAAATCTTCCCACATCGATCAACTTTCTCATATACACTGCATACTTCCCACATTGATCAGTTTGCATCTTTCCCCTTCCCAGAGATGGGGCATAGTTCTAGGAACAACCACCTATGGATATTCCTCTTCTCACGTATAAGTTACATCTAGAATACCCTTTGTCGTGTTGACATTAACATATTTCATCCATATTTCCCTCATGATCTTTTGGTATAACTAACTATTGTTGGTTATGTGTTAACACCTGCTATTGAATCAAGTGAAATGCCTTGAGTGGTACCCTTTCTTGTTTACCTCCAATCTAGTTCAAAGCATGATTTCCCTATATGCCCCTTGCTACGAATATGTATTTTTATCATTAAGGTCACCATTTATCAAAATCACATTCTTCCATTTCAAATCATGAATTCTATATATATATATCTGTTTACCTTTAAGGATGGAATATCTAACCATCATCCATCATCCCATGAATTCTGTTACTATCTATACAATTTTTCAGTTTGGGAATTCTACTTGATCTTTGTTGCAGTTTGTGAATCCTGGGGTTGGGGGTCGTGGGGGATTGTTGTGGGGTTGGGGGTCGTGGGGGATTGTTGTGGGTTGGGTGGTTGAGTGGGTGGGTTGGGTTGGTTTGGTTTGGTTTAGGGTGGGGGTTGGATTGGGTTGGTTTAGGGTGTAGGTTGGGGGTTTAGGGACGAGGTTTTTGTGGGGTGGGTGGTTGAATGGGTTGGGTTGAGTTGGGTTGGTTTAAGGTGTGGGTTGGGGGTTTAGGGGCTAGGTTTTTGTGGGTTGGGTGGTTGAATGGGTTGGGTTGAGTTGGTTGGGGTGGGTTGAGTTAGTTGTGTAGGGTTTAGGGTTTAGGGTCTAGGTTTTTGTGGGTTGGGGGGTTGAATGGGTTGGGTTGAGTTGGGTGGTTGAGTGGGTGGGTTGGGTTGGGTTGGGTTGGTTTAGGGTGTGGGTTGGGTGTTTAGGGGCTAGGTTTTTGTGGGTTGGGTGGTTGAATGGGTTGGGTTGAGTTGGTTGGGGTGGGTTGAGTTAGTTGTGTAGGGTTTAGGGTTTAAGGTCTAGGTTTGTGTGGGTTGGGTGATTGAGTGGGTTGTGTAGGGTTTAGGGTTTAGGGTCTAGGTGTGAAGGTGGGTTGGGTGAGTGAGTGGGTTGTGTAGGGTTTAGGGTTTAGGGTCTAGGTGTGAAGGTGGGTTGGGATGGGATTGGGTTTAGAGTTTTGGGTGGAGAAAGGTGAGGTGTGGGTTTAGATTGTAAAGTAGGTGTTATAATAAAGAGTGGGTCTAAGAATGTGGGTTGGTTTTGCAGGCACGTCAGCAGTTGACGATGCGTGATAGGATGCCTCCACTATTGAGTCGGATGAGGCCACACATATCTACGGCGCATTGGGCCATCATGCGCGAGGTGGGACTTGGCAAGGTCCAGAGGTACAGAGCGATAGACAGAGATCACAGCCTGATGGTCACCCTCATCGAGAGATGGGATCCAGCGGCCAATGTGTTCCATCTGCCGACCGGGGAGATGACCGTCACATTAGAGGATGTGTATCGCATCCTGCGGCTACCGATCGAGGGAGAGGCCATTTTCCAGGTAGATTCAGAGACTGCCATGGATAGCATACTGCAGGTTTTTGGGGATGCAGCCGTGCTTCTGACATATCATAGCGCGAGCATTGGATATGGTGACATGTACCGCGCACACAGACATGAGACACGGCTTGCCGTGTTGATGATGATAGGGATCACCTGTTTCGCCCTCCCGGATTCAGAGGGAGGCCGCTTCCCACGGGCATTGATGGGGGTGCTACTGGAGATGGTGGAGGAGCACACCTGTTTCGCATGGGCACCAGTGTATCTGGTGCAATTATACAGGGAGTTATGGGGCTATCGCCGGAGGAGGTGATTTGGTATTTGTTCTACATTTTTGTTGCACTGTTGGGCATACGAGCACATCGTATGCATCAGGCCGGTAGGGCTACCCCAGCAGCCAGGGCCACAGGTTGTATACCGATATGGATTTCAGAGGTGGTTGGGGATCGTGGGCCAGCCACGAGCAGTTGTTGCAGGTCGAGATGTGGCCTACTATAGACATATGCTAGAGGGCCTTACAGCAGTAGACATTATATGGAGACCCTACAGAGGTCACCAGCCTGGCAGAGGAGCCCGCGTACAGCTGCGCCTGATCCAGTATACATTCTGGATAGCAGGACGGAGGCCGGGAGAGTACGAGCGGATACCCTTAGAGAGGGTATGCAGGCAGATGGGGCTGCCACAGGACGAGCCACCTCCCTTCCCTCAGTACAGGAGGGATGATGTAGAGGCCCCACTGCCAGCACCACAGCCTTGGGATCCAGACTGGGTAGCGGAGAGGCCAGCAGGTGAGGGTGTGGATGATGCCGGGTGCATGGCAGCATACAGGGTCTGGTGGGCTGGGCAGAGAGCAGCGAGGATAGTACCGCCTGCGCAGCCAGACTTGGCTGCAGTTACTACAGAGAGAGATCAGCTCCGGGGGCAGGTGCAGCTATTACAGGGACAGTTGGCTGCTGCACAGGCACAGATAGGGGTCCTACAGGGGCAGCTAGCCCAGGCTCAGGTACAGGCACAGGCAGCACCACCACCAGCAGCACAGCCACAGGTGCAGGTACAGGTACAGGCAGCCGTACCAGCAACAGCGCAGCCACAGCCCCAGATACCACCACGGCCACAGGTGCAGGTACAGGCACAGGCAGCACCTCCACCAGCACCACAGCCACAGGTGCAGGTACAGGCTCAGGGGATATTGGTGTTAGGTGCCAGGGGACCAGCCCCAGTTCCTTCAGTGGCGCGAGATCGTTATATGGAGGTTAGAGCAGAGGCCCGTTATTATCAGGATATTCTTGATAGTAGCGGAGTCGAGTATCAGGCGTATGCAGCGCATAGGGCAGAGACCTCGCACAGCCAGAGATCTCAGGGAGGGGCAGCTACAGCTGGCGTGTCCGTGACGGGCAGGAGGCGAGAGGCACCACAGGGACCAGCGGGGAGAGGTGCCGAGGGCGGTGGGGAGAGCTGATAGATCCCCGACATGGTTTTGTATAGGGACATGGGCACTGGTCTGCGAACCGGTTGTATTGATAGAGGCCTGCGTGCCTACACTTATTCATTGTTTTGATTCATTTATTTATTATATACCGGCCTGCGAGCCGAGTACGGGTTGTACATTTGATACCGGCCTGCGAGCCGAGTATATTTTTGACATGAGAGACCGGCCTGCGAGCCGAGTCGAGATTTTTGGTAGGTATTGCGGCCTGCGTGCCGGCTTTGGTATATTATGAGATCACAGAGGCCCCGATGTAGGGCTCATTGTATTTTTGAAAACTGGTATATATATATATAGATGATGTTTTGATCCACATGCTGTGTTTAAAATGTGTTGAAATATGTGGTTAATGGTTGGTAATATATAGAATGTGTGATGAGTTTAATTGACATGTTGATAGATAGATGATGCTGATGTTTTTGTTTGTTTATGCGTATATATGAATGTCAGGTGATGTGATAAATTGGTGGTGTTGTGACAGTGTGATATATGTAACTGATGAGTTGGATCTAAATGATGTATAGATTGACAGTTTTTTTTTTTTTTTTGGTATCTGTAGTTGATGGTTTGTGTATTTATAAAATAAATGATGTTGATGAAATTGTAATGCTATGTGTGGTGGATAAACAAATGTGGTAATTTTTTTTGTTTATGCAGGCAAAGAGGCGGGCGCGACAAAAATTTAGAGGAGAAATGAAGAAAAGAACCCTGTTTTAAAAAGGAAGGTGTGTAACCGATATCGGTTTTGCAACCGATATCGGTAGTCATAGACCGATATCGGTTAGCTAACCGATACCTGTTATTTAGGTATGAGCTTTTCTAAAAATAGAAAAGCTAGGGTGGCAACTTAAGTTTTAATTTTAGAGCCATGCAAGAGGTTAAATACGCGAACGCGACGCTTTTTGACGACTGAGACAGGGATTTGCATGAGAGATTTGGGTGAGAAGGAGAAAAGAGACAAGGAAAGTAAATGTGATCCGAGGTTCAGAAGGCAGAAAGACAAAGTTGAAAAGGGTGGTGATCATGGCAGAACGAGGAGAAGCATCCAGCAGGCAAGGACAGAAGGGAAGACAAGGGCCACCTCAAGCTGCTGCAACCCAAGAGGTATCATTTTGTTTGTGATTTAACTACTGCATGTTTTTGGGAATAAGCTGGAAAAGAATAAGGAAGTAGATATGAGGAAGACAACATGATAGCCGAGGGTATAGATGAGGTGAGTGTTATGGGGTAGGTAATTCTAGGTTGTTTGTAATGTCTGTGTATATAGAAAGGAAGAAACGATCAATTTATTGTCGTAGGTGGTCGTTTTAGGCAAGATGTATGTAATTGACAGTGACCGGTAGCGGTTAGGGAGAACCGGTATCGGTTACTCAACCGATATCGGTTATGTATAACCGATACCGGTTACTGGAGGAATTTCCAGAATGTTTGAAAAAACCCTGACGGATTGAATGGTTGTTTGTTGTTTTGGTGTATGCAGGCAGAGGCAGGATTGAGGATGAATGATAGTGTGCTAGCGCTGTTGTCACGAATCCGAGCGGATGTAACACCAGCTGAATGGACATTGATAAATCGTTTGGGGTTAAGTGGAATCCGTTATTATTCACGAATCGCACGTAACCATGGTATGTTACAGGCGCTGATTGAGAGATGGAATCCTGAGACAAATACCTTCTATCTGCCAACAGGTGAAATGACAGTAACATTGGAAGATGTGTTTCGGATTTTGAGACTCCCTATTACAGGAGAGCCAGTATATCAGGCACTACCTAGCGCGGGGCGGGCAGCGATAACAGAAGTGTTTGGTCCATATGCACGAGACTTAACACAGCGAGGTTTGTCATTCACATATGGGGTAATGTATGCAGCACACCCTGAGGAGACAAGGTTAGCAGTGCTTTTATTGATGGCGGTAGGGTATTATGCGTTACCAAGGGCAGAAGGGGGAAGATTTCCAAAGGCATTGATGGGTGTTATTTGGGAGATGATAGAGAGGAATGTGACTTTTGCATGGGCACCTGCATATTTGGCGGAGCTATACAGGGGCTTATGGGCTTGTAGGCGAAGTCACAGGACAACGTTGGATTGCGCATACTTATTACACTGTTGGGCCTATGAGCACATTGTTTGTGTGCGACCAATAGGCCGATCCATCCAGGCAGGAGAGACCGGAGTACAGAGGTTGGGATTCCGACGATGGGTCTAGACAGAACAAGAGGCAAGATCTCAGGCCGTGCCGGGTGACATTGAGTATTACAGGCAGGTATGGGAGAGAGTGACAGTTGCGGATATCTGTTGGAGGCCCTACGGAAACTATATGGTAACAGAGAACATAGCTGAGGAGTTGAGGGGTGTTGAGCGGTTGAGGTGGATTGCGGGGCACAGGCTAGGTGAATATGAGAGGATTCCTATAGATCGCGTGCAGCGACAATTTGGATTTGTGCAGGACATACCACAGGCTTATAGACCATATATGAGGATCGATGCCGAGGCAGCATTCTCACCACCCCGGCCAACACCTCCAGAAGGGCCTGAGGAGATAGCAGCCGATCGCAGGGTAATGGACGCAGGAATGACAGAGGCCTATAGATTATGGTGGGTAGCAGAACTGCGAGGTGTACGTGAGTGCCCTGACACAGCGGTGATTACAGCAGAGAGGGATCGTCTGCAGCGTTTGGTTCAGCAGCTCCAAACGCAGGTGAATGAGACAAGAGGATTGTTAGTGGTTGCGGAGTCACGGGCGGCGAGACTAGAGGCTGGAGTTCTCCATGCGAGAGGGCGTATTCATATGTTACAGGAGAGATTGGCAGATCAGTGGGCGGTACCAATAGCCGCGGTACCTTTGAGGACAGAGAGGCCCGGCGAGAGGGGTCGACAATCACGATCATCACCTAGTTCGGGATGAGTTGTGATGGTCTGAGTACATGTTAGCGAGGTATAAGAATAAATAAGGATGCCGACCTGCGTGTCGATGATAGAGAAGATGTATTTGTTTAACATCTAAATAAAACTGAATATGTATGTTGATTTGAGTTATGATAATAATAAGATTGTCAGTGTTTTGATTTTCGGTGTTTCGAAGAAGGATAAAGAGAAATGTGATTTAAGATAAAAATACACAAAAATATTTATATTCACCACACAAGATAGGTTATGGTAGGGGATGGTCGAGCTAACCTTGGGAGACCCCATGTCTCCGAAGTGCTGCCTACATAGCCCATTGCACAAAGCAAGGAAGGGCCTCAGACCGATGTAGTTCTCCCGTAGGATCAGGGAGGGGTGAATTTAGGCAATTTGGTACGGTTTAGGCAATTTGTCGTTTGGTAAAAATTTGATGTTGGTAGGGTAATGTTGTTGGTGTTGGTAAGGTATGGGCGATGTTGATGTAGGTATAGGTAAAGCGAAAGTTAGCTTACCCAAAGAAAAGGGAACCATGTCCTGATTAAGATCAACACACAATCCTAGATGCGAGACAAAGAGGAAAGGGTGTCCCGTAGTTGAGAAGAGCCAAACAAACCACATATTAACATAGGATGAGCTTGAATCCCTAGGTACCTTGCATAGGCAAGAAGTCGATAGGTGAAAAGAGTTGTATAATCACGACATATCAGATATACGTCACGTCCCTTGAGGTTTGTTGCTTTGACAAATGGTGAGGTGAGGTGGTTGATATAGGCGGGGGCTCTGAGAGATTGTTACAAGGTGATTATTCTGATGAAAGAGAACCTACCCTAAATAGACAAGTCCATGACTCAAAAGTTCTTCTGAATGAGGCTTTTATTTTATTGAATATAGACTGATCGATGCGGGAAGTCTACCAGGGATATTGATTGTTTTATTCTTGAGGTCTTCACGAAGCTGATCAATGCGAGAAGCTTCTGATAAAGGCTGACTGTGTATAGCTGTCCTTCGAGGGAGCAGTCTATTTATAGTAGCAGATATAATTGTAATGCATAGCTGTCCTTCGGGGGAGCAGTCTATATATAATAACGGCAATAATTCGGCATATAGCTGTCCTTCGAGGGAGCAGTCTATATTTAATTTAGATGACTAGATGTTCTTTTTAGCGTGAAGCATCTAGTTTAGTAGGAAGTTTGACTCAAGAAAATCCCATAAGAGTACGGCTTATTTTAATACGTTGAAGTCATGGACTAGACTAAAAAGGGGCGGGCATCGTTAAGGGGAGGTGAGAGGTGAGCTTGATTTTATTTCGAGATGTAGAAAACAAGTGCATGTGGTGGTATGGGAGCTCAAGGGACGAGCAGTAGGCAGATAAGAAGTGATATAACACTAATTTCAACAATAGAATGGTCGAAGATGCAAGGCATTAAGGGGCTCAGGCTCAGGTTTACCATTAAGCGAAGCTAAACGATAAGTACCCGATCCATAGATGTGAGTGATTATATAAGGCCCAATCCAATTGGGAGCAAATTTTCCACGTTTGCTCTTTTCTAGTTTGGTTACATGTTGATTCTCTTTGAGGACAAGATCACCAACCTTAAAAGTACGCTCATGAAGTCGCTTATCATAGGCACATTTAATGCGTTTTTGATAGATTTGAAGGTGATCAAGAGCTGTAAGACGGCGTTCGTCAAGAAGCTCCAATTGGGCTAACCGCTCTTGGCGGAAATCATCATTGGTGAGAATATCCTGAAGAGATATTCTAAGGGAGGGTATTTGTATTTCGAGAGGCAAAACAGCCTCGGTGCCGTATACCAAAGAAAAAGGTGTGGCATTAGTAGAAGTACGAATGCTAGTACGATAAGCCCAAAAGGCAAAGGGAATGTGATCGTGCCAATTTCTTCCAGATTCATTGACAACTTTCATGAGGATTTTGGTTAGTGTTTTATTAGAAGACTCGGCTTGCCCATTGGCTTGTGGATAGTAAGGTGATGAGAAACTAAGTTTGATACCAAAGTTGTCACAAAGGTCTCGCAACAACTTGTTTTTGAAAGATTTTCCATTATCTGTTATCAGGCGGTAAGGAACACCAAAACGACAGATAATGTGGTGGTTAATGAACTCGACAATTTTTTCTTTTTTGATTAAAATGAGTGGAATAGCCTCCACCCATTTTGTGTAATATTCGGTCGCTGTGAGTATCCAACGGTGACGTTGTGAAGAGGTTGGG
Source organism: Taxus chinensis (assembly GCA_019776745.2). Classification (NCBI taxonomy): domain Eukaryota; kingdom Viridiplantae; phylum Streptophyta; class Pinopsida; order Cupressales; family Taxaceae; genus Taxus; species Taxus chinensis. The sequence goes on along the minus strand of CM034155.1, from coordinate 454,105,453 downwards.
TGAATCTCACCAATAAGGTCTAAACCCCATTGTGAGAAAGGCCAAAGATCTCGAGCGATCTGGAGTGGGTGGCTAGGAGTATGTTGAAGGTTGGCATGTTGCTGACACATAACACAACGCTCAACATATTCGTAGCAGTCGTTATTGAGAGTAGGCCAATAATAACCAAGGCAAAGGATTCGTTTGGCCACGGCAAGGCCGCTAAAATGTCCACCACAAATACCGTCATGGACCTGTTGGATGGTATGAGTGGCCTCCATGCCAGTTAGACAGCGAAGGAGGATACCATCAAAGCCACGTTTATAGAGGAGTTCCCCCATGACAACATAACGCGAAACACTTTTAAGCAAAGCACGTTTTCCGTTACTAGTAAGATCAGGTGGGAGGACAGAGATTGTAAGGTAGTCGTGAAATTGGTGGTACCAGGTATCCTGTGAATTAGTAGACACAGTATTTATCATACAAACTACCGGGGTTGAATAGGATGGGGCAAAAAGTTGTTGGACCACGACGAATAATTCAGAGTCAGTTGGCGCGGCAGGAATTTGCGAGGCTAAGCAAGCCATAGTATCCGCAAATTTGTTAGTGGAGCGGGGAATGGTTTGTATAGAATAGTGGGTAAATAAAGCTAGAAGTGAATCCACATAGTGTTTGTATTTTTGAAGTTCCTCGTTTTTGCATTGGTAGACGCCCATAACGTGATTGACTACCAATTGAGAGTCGCCAAAAATGTTGATAGATTTGATACCTAAGTGTAACGCAACTTGGAGACCTAGAACAAGGGCCTCGTATTCCGCTGTATTATTAGTGCAAGGGAAATCAAGTCGGAATGAAAGAGGCATAGGTTCAGCGTTGAGAGGAATGAGAACAACGCCGGCTCCTCCGCCGCGCTGGCATTTAGATCCATCGAAGAAGAGGGTCATTGGGTACGACTCCTCCGTGAGGGAAAGAGTAGCGATGAGTTCGTCGGGAAATGTGAAATTGGTAAATTGTTCCCCCGGTAAAGGAGCGTCCGCAAGTTGGTCTGCGATGGTTTGTCCTTTGATTGATTTCTGGTGGATAACTCAAGGTCGAGGTCGGCGAGAAGCATGAGCCATCTAGCAATGCGTTGGTTCAGATGAGGTTTGGCGTACATGTAATGGATGGGGTCTGTATTGGTGATAACGAAAGTCTTGTGATTTAGAAGGTAGTGTCGGAGTTTGGTGGCAACGAATGATAGGGCAAGGCACAATTTTTCTACATGTGTGTACCTAGTCTCATAGTCCACCAAAGTACAACTTATATAATAAACGGCTTGTTCATGATTCTCAGAGTCACGATGTGCAAGCATGGCTCCTACAGCGTGGTCGGTGGCGGAAAGGTAAAGGTAGAAAGGGCGGTTGTCTTGGGGTGGGATAAGCACGGGTGGCTGTAAGAGATAAGATTTGAGAGCTTCAAAGGCTTGGTGACATTCTTCGCTCCATTGGAATGCAATATCCTTTTTAAGGAGGTGATGGAAAGGTTGACACCGATCCGAGAGTTAGGAGATGAAACGTCGGATAGATTGGAGCTTACCTTGTAAACTACGCAATTGTTTGAGATTTTTGGGTGGGGGCATTTCTAGGATAGCTTTGACTTTCGATGGATCGACCTCAATGCCACGCAAAGAGACGATAAAGCCAAGAAGTTTTCCCGAAAGAACACCAAAAACACATTTCTTCGGTTGAAGGCGGACAGAATATTGTAACAGGCGATCAAAAATAATGGTTAAAACATCGAGATGTTCACTACGATGTTTAGACTTGCCGAGAAGATCGTCGACATAGTCTTCAAGGATAGTGTGCATAATGTCATGAAAAATATAGGTCATAGCCCGCTGATAGGTAGCACCAACATTCTTAAGGCCAAATGGCATGACACGATAACAAAAGGTTCCCCAAGGAGTTATGAAGGCAGTCTTGTGTTGATCGGCAGGGGCAACCAAAATTTGGTTGTATCCTGAAAAGCCATCCATGAGAGAAAGCATTTCATGACCCGCAGTGAGATCAACAAGTTGATCAATACTTGGGAGGGGGAAGTCATCCTTAGGGCAAGCGAGGTTAAGATCCTGGAAATCCGTGCATATCCGAAGTCCCCCCGTCGCTTTCGTGACAGGTACGATGTTAGAAATCCATTGAGGATAGTCAATAGGTAGGATGAAGGAAACAGAAAGGAGTCGTTGGAGTTCCTCTTTAACCAAGAGAGCAATGCGTGGATGCATTTTTCTCAATTTCTGTTTGACTAGTTTGGAATCGGGGTTTAGGGTGATGTTATGGATGGCAATGGTAGGATCAATTCCTGGCATGTCAGCGTAAGACCATGCGAACGCTTGGTTGCGAGCACAGAGAAAGGTAGTAAAGGCGGCTTGTTCTGATGTGTTAAGGGATTGTCCAATCTTCACTATGTGAGGATCTTCCTCTGTGTGGATGTTGATTTCTATAGTAGATTCATTCAGCATAGTTTGGGTTTCAGATGGTAGGGCGCGTTGAATATAAGAATCATCCGCGCCCAGGTAAGTGAGTATGGAGTCGTCATCCTGGCATTCAACAACATTAATCAAAGGCGAATCCTCTTCGATCATGTCTGGATACAGAAGGGGAAGAGAAGATGGGTCCTCATTATCGCGTTGATAAGTGAGAGGACCTATGAAGATAGGGAAAAAAAAAAGTTAGGAGGGATAGATTCAGGGTCCATCGATTCTGTGGGTGATGATGGCAAAGTAGGTGATGATGGTTCGGTAGGGGCAACGTCTTCCTCTTCCAAGATACAGCTGACAGGAGGTGTCTCTTGTGTAGGTGTTTCAGAAAAACCGAGACCACTGCGATCATTATGTTTGCGTGTGGTCACAGGAATGAGTGTATGTCGGCCTTGTTCGTAAAGGCCAAAACCAAAGCCTTTCCACGCACAGCGAGTCAAGAAGGTGCGGGCGAAACGACGATTTGTCAAGTATTGAAAATCGGATTGGAAGGGAACCACACCAAGAGGAGGTTCAGGGATAATGGAGGATGTGTCAACACCCCCATACGTTAGGTTAGTGCAGCAATGGGGTGGTCCGTAAGAGATTACCTCCCCCACGCGACGGTCGTAGGTGGGATGCGCATGTAATTGTCCGTACTCCTGCGGGGTAGGGAAAGAACTAACGTTATATAGGCGGGTACTCCCCCAGCGTGAGGCGATGAAAAACATCTACTAAGGGGTCGGAGGTTGGGATGTTAGCTGCGGGAAGAGAAGTGGTTTGTGCGACGGTGGTTTCATCAGTTGAAGGCGTAGGTGCAGTTGAGGTGGATGGTTGGGGTACATTTGAAGAGGATGGTTGGGTTGAATGTATGGGTGTCTTAATTGGTATAAGCACATCATTTGGGCGGTATAACATATTACAAGTTTTGAAGGGGGGAGGATCAGCTTTTACAGTGTAGGACTTCCCCTCGTACTCAAATTTTATGCATCGATGTAATGTTGAGGGAACGCATCCCATGGCTCGAATCCAAGGACGACCCAGCAATATATTATATTGGAACTCTCCTTCAAGGACATAGAAGAGTTCGGGCAAAGTACGTGGGCCTACGCGAATGTTGAGGATCACGGTGCCTAAGGTAGAAGTAATAGCGTCATTGAATGATCGCAACATGATGGGGTTGGCACACATGCAACTAGAAGGGATGTTCATTTGTTGGAAGGCTTTTGAAGAGATGATGTTTAGGCTAGCGCCCCCGTCAATCATAACCTGACGTACTCGAATATCTCGGACGTAAGCGGAAATGAAAAGGGCAGGGTCAGGGTCTTCTGCACCAAAGTCGATAATTTCATCTTCCGAGAAACTAACCGCAGCGGCTTGTTGTTTTGAGACAGAAGTGGTGGGGGAGATGGATTGTTTGGTGAGAGAGGCAACGTGATTGGGTGTTAGAATGGAGGCAACGGGCAGGGTTTCGTTGGGTAAAACCTCTATCCCTTGAAGGATCTCAATGAGAGCTTGTCGATGAGATTCAGAAGTCTGAATGAGATCATATAGTGTCATTTTTACGGGCGATTGATGAAGCTGTTTGATCATGGTTCGGTGGGCAACTCCATTAGAGACGGGATAGGCGGGTCCGCGAATAACCACTTTAGGTGGTGGTGTAATCGGGATGGTTGAAGGAGAAAGAGATGCCGCAGGTGTGCTTTCTTTCGCTTTCCCATTGTTTTTCTGTCCTCGAGTAGCGACACTAATCATATTAATCTCGTAGATCTGAGATGAGGAAGATGGTTGGGATAATTCATGGTCTTCAAGAGGTGGGGTTGTAATAATGATCGATCTTGGTGAGGCGGGGACAGATGGTATAGTAGAGGGAATTGACGCTAGAGGTCTCTCCCGTCGTAAGTTGTCTTTCTTAATCTTTCTATCCGGAAGAGGTGACTGGCGAAGGATGGTTTTTAGAGCTTTGCATCCTTCCACATCATGTCCAGGTGTGCGGTGATAAGCGCAGATTTTAGACTCATCGTAACCCATAGGTCGGGGTTTAGACGGGTCATAAGGTCTAAGTGGAGGTAGGGAAATGGTCGCATTCTCCACCAACATAGCAAGGATTTTGGCGTAAGATCCTTTGAGTGGGTCAAAATCGGAAGAGGATGAGGGTATTGATTGTGTGGGTTGTGGTAATGTTTGGGCGTGTTTAGTTCGTATGGGTGATGGTTTAGCCGAGGGGTGCTGACACATGTTTTTCACTAAACGTGGTTTCTTGGACATAGAAGTTACGTTCAGATGGTTAGATGATGAGGCTACAGATGGCGTGGTTGCGGGAAACAACCACGGAGAAAGGGGAGTGACAGAAAATAAATCCTTTGATGATGGGATTGGTTTAGGGTTGATAGGTGGACCAGATACGCGGGGTAACGATGTTGTGATCCCCTTTGATCTCTGTATAGGTGTAGAAGGCGTATGTCGTTTTGCAGAAAACAACGGAGGTATGATATATTGGTGTAATGTGGAGGGATGAGGTCCCAATATGGAAGGTGGGTGTGATGATGAAGGTTTTAATTATGATAGAGGCCCGGATTGCGTTCATCTCCTAGGTGGCGGAACGGATTTATTTTTGGATAGATCGAGTCGCTTAGGCGGGTGTGTCAGATTGGGCATTGGTGAGGTCCCAAGCGTAGGAGAAGATCTGGTTAAGTTGATAGAAGTGGACGGGGCATTTGGTAGAGGTGAGGGGGGTGAAGGTGAGAACAGGGGCATTTTAAGCTTCTGTAAGCACTTCGGGTAGATGGTGGAGACATCAGGATCAGTCATTTGCATTTGAGTAGAAAAAGGGGTACTCAAACGTTCCCATAGGGCCTGTCTATCTTCTGTGGAATGACAGTCTCCAGGTGTGATTTGTAATTTGGTACGGAAGAAAGGTGGGTTGTAATTCCAGTCCATTGCGGGTGTGACACAGGAGGCAGATGAGGCACTGTATCAATAGATGTCAGGAGGTCAACCGGTCGTTGAAAAGATTTAGGCGATGAGGGACTAATAGGTAGGAGGGCGTGTTCGAGGAGATCTGTCACATTAAAAGAATGTGGTGATGTTAGTGTAAGAGATTTCTCGTCTAAGGATGTCAAAAGGAGTGGTGAGCCTTCCTCTTGTGTAGCAAGTGTGGTAGAAGGGGACGTTTGGGAAATAGATAAATTAGATAGCATCCGCTCACAGTCTTCTAGGGATGTGGTGTAAGAAGACTCATTAATGGGAAGGGAAACCTGGGCAGTTAACTCTTCTATGGGTAAAGGAATGATTTCGCTTTGGCTTGATGGTGATAAAGGAGGTTCGGGCTCCTGTGTTAGTGAAGAGGTCTGATTCAAAATTTTCTCAATAGAGGCTTTTGGCTGAGAATCGAAGACTGCATGGATCTCATGAACACTCTCCTTAGCTAAGATATCTTGGTTCACGTTGTTGCTGGACGAGTGATTCAGGAATGGCTTGTTGAAAATTTTCAGATTTCGGTTAGCAGGGGCGTTAGGATTATCGAGTGTTATATCCCCTGCGTCAACCATTTCCTGCACTATGTTTTTCAACATCTTGCAGTTTTCATGACTATGTCCTTTTACGCGGTGAAAGTTACAAAAGTCATTTTCTTTGTACCAGGAAGGTATTGCGCGGGTGGAGTCAAACCCGGAGTGAGGGTTAACAGGGGGCAAGGTGATAGCCCCAGCTTTGAGCAATTTCTCCAATATCACACCATAGGTTTTCTCCCAAAGGAGTGTAGCTGATGGGTTCGGCTTTGTATTATAGGTGGTTTTTGGTGGAGTATTGGACGGTGGTTGGGATTTGACCATCACTGCGTGGACAGCTCCTTTTGATTTAGAAGAGGTGGACGTGTGAGGAGTGGTGGTATTTGGTTTATTGGTAGAATCAAGAGTTCGGAAAGTGGAGTTCTTGTTGCGCAACCACAATTTCTCTTCCTCTAAGGCTCGAATTTCTAATTTTCGAGCCATAGTAAAGGCCTCGTCGAATGTACGGAAAGTTTGAATTTGGAGGGTAGGGAGATGTGCTTAGCGCAGGCCCGCGTAAACAGTTCGATAAGTTCGGTTTGAGGCAAGGCATACGTAAGTTGGTTGATAAGGCCCCGCCATCGTCCAACGAAATCTGCGATAGATTCATCTTCGAATTGTCGGATGGCATAGAGGTCAGTGATAGATACTTTCTTGGCAATGTTAATGGAGAAATGATCCAAGAAAGATTGGGCTAGTTGGTTAAAAGAGAAGATTGAGTGCTGGGTTAAAGCACTGTACCACTCCAAGGCAGGCCCTGATAAGGACATGGGAAAGGTGCGGAGTAACAAGGCATCATCATGGGCAATCAAATAACAAGCATGTCTAAATGATCGCAAGTGTTGTTGAGGATCCTCTTTACTGTTAAAACGAGTAAACTTTTGGCAACTCCCATTGAGGAGGATATGAATGAAGGGGGACAGAAGGGTGAATGGGCTCCCAAAAAACTTGCTCGTATGTCAAGGCGCTACGACTTCCTGAAACGGAAGCCTCCAGGTTTTGCATTTTGTCCATCATTTGCTTGATGAAATCTGTGGTTGGATGAGATGATGGTGCCACAGAATAGGGACGTCCCATATAAGGTGTTGAGGTTACTGGATACGTGTATGGGAATGAAAAGGTAGGCGGAGCTTGAGAAGGAAAGCTCGTTGAATAGGTGGCATAGAGTAAGTCATGAATGGAGTGGTCTGAAAGAGAGACGAGATAGGGGCAGTTGGTGGTGGCGATACGTGGGGCCCCAGGTTAACCAAAGGAAAGCTAATTGGGGTCGTATGAACCTCTGAAGCTGTCGGATTGGGAGACGGGGCTAGTGATGCAGGAAGTAAGGTATTGTTATTAGGAGGAGTAGGAGCTAAATGAGCAGCTATACTAATAGGCATGCCCATAAGGAGCTAACCATCAGGCGTACGGTCAGGGGTATGAGACAAATAGTATTGTACAGGCGCTGGGATTAGCATCCAGAAATTGGCAAAGTCCTTGTCTCCTACAGGAATTTGGGGGATCTCACTGGTGTCTGTAGGGTTCCCTATAGAATGTGAAGGGGGTGATTCAGGCAAAGACACAGAGCAGGCATGTGAAACCATGGCGGCGGCTTGCTTCCGAGTGATGACAACCATAGACTAGAACACCCAGGAAAGTTTCAATCTATCAAGAACAAAAACAACCTCTGAATGGGTGAATTTGGCAAGCTGCTGGTTTGTCAGGGGCTGATGAAGGACAGTAAACCGGAATCGGTTTAGTAACGGTTGTCGATACAGAACAAACGACGATCGGGTCCTTAACGATGGCGGTGTCGGGTGGTCTGTCAAAAATCTAGGATAAGAAGAGTATAAATCTAAAGGCTGCTGATTTGATTTTAGTAGCGTTGAGTATGTTTAGCAAAACTTATTGAATCACAGAAGACAAAGTATGACAGAGGAAAACAGGATTTGGAAAAAACAAGAAGCAAGAGGCACACACAAAATCTAGACATTAATCCTAGGGAGTAATTTTAGTTATAGTGGGAGTATGCCTTTAGAAGTACGATGATTGTCAAAATTCCGAAACAACAAGATCCTAGGGGAAGGAAAATGTAAAGTTTGTTTGGATTATAAGCGTCTAACCTCAATCGGGCGGAGGAATACCGCGAAAAAAAGGGGGGAGTTTGATTGTGTGTTAATTGTGAAGGAGGCGGTATGTGTTGTGCAGTGAAACTAAGGTTAATTTCTGTTGTCAATACCGTGGAGATCACCCCCACGTGTACGACCGTACTTAATCTATGTTCACTAGATTGGAGAACAACAAGCAGGAATGCAATGCACGTGTTTTATATCCAAATCGAAAATATATTCGATTGAGCAAGAAGAGATGACTTTCACTAATGCGAAACCAGGAAAGCAAGATAAAATCGTTTACTAACATATATTTAACAAAAAGCAACAGCAAATATGCTTCCTAAAATGAAAATAAGCAAGGAGAAAGAAACCCAAAAGGGGTCCCACGGGGCGTGCCAAAATGTTTCACTCGGAAAGGCTTCGTTCCTTATGAAAAGATAAGGTTAGGGTTAGGAGGGACACCTGTTGAAATGTCGAGATGGTGTTGCGCCGTACCGTAGAGAAAGATCAGGCTGACTGCGAAGAGAGAACTCCTTTTGGTATGGAAGGACGACCTGCAAATAAGAAACACAAGACCACAAGATTCTGTTAAACAATAAATGAGGAAAACTGCCTTGGGCACAGGAAATGTAAAAAACTTCCGTTTCGAAGGTGGCGCCAGTTTCCCTGCTAAACATGAATTAACACAAAATACTTGTAAATAGCAATTAAAATGCTTGGATTGAACTGGGTTAGGGGAAAGGCTGTTTTCCTGGTTTTTGATCAAAGGAAACCGATGTCGGTTACCTATAACCGATGGCGGTACTGAGAACGATACCGGTGCGTTTCTAGGATCTTCTGGGCTGGTGGTGGAGTTTGTAATGGCTGATTTTTGGATAGTTTTTGGGAAATGGGATGGTTAGAAACAAAAGAATGACAGCTAGAGGCAATGGTACATTGGATAATGGATCCAGAAACGGATTTGGGAGGACTGTAATTCCAAAAGCATAAGAAATGTTATAATGGAGGACATGCAAGATGTAACTTACTAGTTTTTGACGAAGATGCCAGTTGATCTCCTTGGCTGCCAACTCTTCTGGTTTCTTCACTCGTCTCTGCTTGGTCAAGTGAAGTTCTGGACTCTGCTAATCGCTTTGGACTCTCCTTTGATTCAAAAATCCTTCGACTGATCTCTAAAATGAAAATCCGATCCGTTGTTTTGGTTTGGGAAGCCCATTTACAGGGAACCGATGGCGGTTACGTAACCGACGGCGGTCGAGTAGGAACCGGCATCGGTAAGGAAAAAGTAGGCTATTTTTAGTAAAATAGCCCGCCTTCCCTGCTTTTCTCCCGAGAGATCAGTTGCGGGCTTGGTCAAGTGGCTAGAAGGTCGGCTTTGGGTGCGAGTAAGGAGGCATTAGTTATGGATGTGAGTCTAGACCAAGTCATGGGTCTTAATTAGGTTAGTTTAGGGTTAGGGCTAGGTCATGATGAGGTGGCAAAGTGAGGTGGCGGGTAAGGTGATGTGGATTTATCAATTACAAGGTAATTAATAAATAATTGTGTAAAGTTTAGGTAATGAGGTTAGGTTGCGAAATGGGATGCGGGTCACAAGGGGTCGTGAGACACGAATTTGGTGTCTACAGTAGGGGTTGATAATGATGGAGAAAGAGGTGTTTGTATGATACGATGAATAAGATCTATTTGAGATTTAGATATCATAGGTTTTGGTTTGGTCAATGTGAAAATAGTTTATTTTGTAGAGGGAGAGTGGATCCCCCTCGTGTTTGTATTAGGTGGTGTTGTTTGTTATATAAATGTCTCAAGGGGTATCATTGATACAGTTGCAAATTGAGAGGATTTTTTCATTGTGATAAAAGGATTAGGTAAAGAATATTGGGATAAAATGGGTGATGTGGCCATGGGAAAGGATATAGGTATAGGTGATGAAGATGTCAAGGTAGGGATAAGTGGATATTTTGATATGATAGATGTAGGAGTAGTTGGGATGGATAGGGATGTAGGCATATTTGGGATATTTGGAGATGTAAGTGATGTGGTGATGGACATGTTTGATGTAGATGTCATTGTAGACACCTATAATTATGCCCAAGGAATTTAAAAAATTGCGCTAATTATCTCCTTTCTCACAAATCAACGACATATCGTCAAAAGCACTCATTTTCCCTCATATCATCATTAATTAATTACACTAAGCTAATTAATTAAGTTTCTTATCCAACAAATACCCTAATTAACAACCTTCCATTAATAAATCACCCCTTCTACCTAGACTAACTAATTATTATTAATTAATTAGCTTTCCCTTCCATTTAACCAATAAATCAATATTTAATTGATTTAATCCCCTTATAATAGCCTGAATTGTACTAATATTCCTCTAATTATCTTCTATAAGCTTACATCTACCTATTAGTTAATCACCTTTGATTAATTAAAACACCCCCCAACTCCCATGACTTGCTAAGCATAAATTAAACCCTTCTAAAGTAAGGTTACCTTTAATAAAGCAACCTTATCCATTCCTAATCATGTTTTACCTTTATCCCACATTCATGAGAATGTGTTGAATCGTTTATCCTTTAGGCTATATAAAGAGCCCTCCACCTACCTTTTTTCTTACACCTAAACTTTCTAAGAGAGTAAATGCAAAGCATATAGCAAAGACTAAGAGCTTGCCTTTTGCCCTTTTGAGAGTTCATCATCTTGAAGAGTTAAGCCTCTTTCTTAAGTGCTTAGGTCATATGGGAGGTGTAAAAGGGGTCTTGTAGCCCAACTTTGATAGGCCCTCATTCCTAGGTTACTTGGCATATTAAGGACAACTATTTTGATAGCCATGGAGCTTACTTAGGTCCATTCATTTATTTGTTGTTAGAGAATAGAGGAGTTTAGATATTTAGTATTGTTAGTTTCAAAGTTTGTATTTATGAATGCTAGCATCTAACCCTTGTTTAATTCTTATCTTGATGGTGTTTAGTTTGTTGTTCAATTCTTGCTAAGTTAAGGCTATTTAGGTGTTAGTCTTTACTCATATTAGCATTTTATTAAGGAGTTTGTCTTTACTCATATTAGCATTTTATTAAGGCTATTTAGGTGTTAGTCTTTACTCATATTAGTCTTTACTCATATCTAGAAGTACATGAGCAGTTTATTAAGGAGTTTGGTGAAATAATAGCTCTTGGATAGGGAGGGTTCTATAGATCTGAGTTTGGAGATGGGAATAGCTTGGGAGGAAGTCGAGTTGGGTGGTCGAGGTTAGAGGTGGATGAACTGTGTGTTTTTGTTGAAGCCGTGTGAGTTGGTAACTGTGTAGTATCGAGTGGGGCGTTAAATGGGGAGGTGAGTGGAGATGGCTTGGTAAAGTCTGGGACAGTATGAAGTGAGCAGAGGAGGTGTGGTGAAGGGGTCGTGATAAGGGAGTTGACATTGGGAGATGTTGGTGGATAAGTCTGTGTGGGAGATGAGGAGCTTGGGTGGACAGGAGATAGCTCGATCGAGAGCTCAGTTAGAGTGGAATGATGTGGGCCAGGAGCAAACGTAGTATGTGAGGTGAGAGCTCGAGGTTGGTGAGGTGGGTGTGGGGTGATGAGCGGTGAGGTAGCTCGACCGAGATGGCCAAGCTAGGGAGTATGAGAGGATTAAGGGATATTTTTAAGATTTTAATAAGATTTTCCTCTATTTTTCTTGTTTATATATTTATTATTATTATTATTTATTCAATAATAAAAACATACTTGATAATAATTATAAATAACCAAATGACAAACTGGTTGAGAATAAGATGAGGAATTACCTCCAAGATGACATAGACGACCGACTACACCGAACTAGAAAAGAACATACTAATACCCTAAAAAACAAGTGAGTCTAAAAATGGAATATTCACAAGATATGTACCAAATGACGATAACTAGGAAACAAGATAACCGTCATACTTACGACACCTACACAAGATGAGTAAAGTAATTAAATAATGACCAGATCTTGGGTTTGGTCCCATCGAGCGTGCTAGAAATGTGGTACATGAAATCTTGTTCTCGTGCAGGTGAATGCACCGATACTAAAAGAAAACAATAACCTTGAATTATAGAGGGATTAAGGAGCCTCTGTTGTGGATTTAGATCTGCGGGTGCTAAGAAGATAGATGTGATAACATTTGAAAAACTAAAACAAATATAATTAGATAACAATATGTGGGGGTTTCCCAAACAACACCAATCCCAAAACGTTGTTAACTCCCTTGGAGGATGTCAATCCCCGTGCCTAGAAAGATGGAATTTAAATATGAGCAATATATAACATATAGAAGTAGAGAAATACAATACACCAAGTAAAATAAGAAAAGAAGTAGAAGATGTGGGAGATATTGATAATATCCTCAGCTACAATGTCAGAGGTTTTCCATAACTTCAAAACTTACTTCCAAATTGCTTATCTAAAACTTTTAAACTTCAGAACTTCCCACTTGTTCAAAAGACTCAAAACTTGCTTATTTCAAAAATTTCCAACTTGTTTGAAAGAGGGGGGAAGACATGTATTTATAGCCTAGAGATGGGGTTAGATCAGGAGTTAGCAGGTAATCGAGGTTTGGCATAGTAATCCTCGTCAGGTGAGTGGGGGGGCATGATTTGATTGATTTTTTGAGATAATAGAATTGATTGGATTTGATTTGATTAAGTGGGGTTCATGATTTGGATGATTTTTGGATTATTTAATTATGAGATGGGATGGTATGACCTAATTGGAATACTTAATTATTTAGCATATAATGAGGTTTAATTATATGAAATGGGATCAATTGAGTAATAAGATTAATTTATTAAACATGAGAGTTTTGGTGGAAAACAAGATTTATTCAAATTGAGGGGGAAAATGGATTCAAATGGGTAAGCCTACCAAGGCGGGAGAACGCGGGGTGAAGGATAAGAGCTACACCAAAAATTGGTGTCTACACCACCAAGAGGAACCAAGGCTCTATTACACCTCCTTCATTAGAGAGGGAAGTATGTTGTTTGTGGAGTATCTCCCCTCTTTGCAAGTCTTAGTAATATAATTGGTTGTTCGTGTTATTTGTAGAGTAATGTCATTCTTTGTATCTTGTTTCAATAAAATTTGGTTGAGTTGCATGTGTCTTTGTGAACGGAAACCAGATTGGTTGTAGATGTTGAAAGGAACGATAACTAGATCATACCAAGTCAAGAACAAAGATGCTAATAAAACACCACGATCTATAAGATGAAAGCAATTCACCAGAATAGCTTTACATAAAACCTTTGTAAACAAATGAGAAGAAATATCATATATTATTATGGAACTCAATGAAATACATTGAGAATGGGCCTTGCTTAAATAGGCAAGGAATAACAATCTAAGAACCAGTCAAGGTCGTAGATCAAGCCATAAATCAAGGAAATAACTAGTCATCAAAGAACTAGTCAAGACCATAGATTTAGGAGAGAACTAGACATCAAGGATCTAGTCAATACCATAGATCAAGGAAAGAACTATACCTAACAACTAGATAATATCTCCTAATATCTAAATAAGATAAAAGAAATATCCACACACATAAATGGGTGAGGATAAATACAATAAAGGTAAATAAAGTACCTAGGTGAACATGAGCTAAGGTAAATACCTACTCTAACACCCCCCCTCAAGTGAAGCTAGGGGCCAAAATAGAAGTGGCATGTCCACAATATGAGTCCTGGAAACTAGGCCTGATGAGGTACTCATGTACAATAACTGGGAAAAAAGGGACACCACAAGGTACCCAAAACTAGTAACAACAAAGTAAAGAGAGTAAAAACCCACTCCAAGGCATCCCAAGAAGATCGGCTCAAAAAAATCATACAATGCTGAAGAAGTTTGGTGTGCACTGTGGTTTGAATCCACTGCTCGATCACAAAACTCAAAAACAACTGACACTGGGCTTCACCAGAATAGCTCCATACAAGGAGACTATCAATGGAGTGATGTCGAAAGTGTAAAAAAAACACCAAACATAATTCGATCAACTACTGCAAATAGGTGTGCCACGATCCAAGAACAAAAAAACCAAAGCAACAAGGCAAGGACACAAAATCTAGAGTGTCATGATCCAAGAAAAGCCAAGGTAACAAGGCGAGGACACAAAACCCGAAGAAGCAGGATCAGCACCAAACCCTCCCATACTGCTGAATGGGTGGAGTGACTACAAATCTGTATGAGTTGTCCAAAATCAACTACTCGAACACTGAAAAAATAACACTGGGCTTCACCAGAATAGATCCCCCACAAGAGAGACTGTCAACATGCCAAAAGTGTCGAAAATACAGATACAAAATCTCTCAACAAACAAGAGAGATACACTACACCTGCTAAAGAAAAATACTCAAAACAAGAAGCATCACAATGCAAAAGGTATAGAAAGTGGAGCAAGAGGCCGAATGGTGGAGGAGCCATGCCTGTAGAGTCCTCTCAATGAATGCCTATGTCGCCTCCACGAGTGATCAGATATCCACCCCAAATCAACACGGATGGATGAAGAAGATGCCTGCATATGACTTGGTGCAAAATGCACAATGGGTGCATGCAAAAGAACATTTGAATGTGTGTCAGGTTGATCATGTCTGACAACTGAAATCTCAGGTTTCTCAAGCCTGAGTGAAAGGTGTAGAACTCATGTGTTGCTCATGATCCTCAGAAAGAGTCGAGCGAACAAAAAAAGGAGCTCTGTCAATGTGTGATCCCAATGAAGTATCTGCTCGAAAACCAATGTCATGGTGAGAATTCCACTTAACATGTGGAATAGAGGAAACAATACCCTGTGAATGTCTACCAATGACTCCGCTAGTGAGACCCATAGAACGGAGCATGCGAGAACTGAATGCAGTGGTATGCTTCTCAAAAAATCCATGCTACTGAGCAGAAGTAGGATACACAACATGTGATATTGTAATAGGCACAGATGTGGAAGAGTATGTAGTAACAAGCCTCACAGGTTTAGAAGCATCAAAATCAGATTTAGGCTCAAAGAATGGTAGATCAATGTCAGTGGGTACAAGAGCAACAACTGCAAGTGGACTAGGAGCATGGATATGGTTGTCCACAATATGATGGTGATGTTGTAGGCTAGCAAGTTTGTTCTGCAGGGAGTGTATTATTGTATCCTTATCATGAATGAGTGATTGTAGAAGAGAATTTCACTTCTTGAGCGATCTATTTTCTTCCACAAAATTTTACAATATCCTCTTGAAGTCCACATACTTCAGAGAAAAATCATATCATTCTCAGAATCCATGATAGGTACAAACTGTAACTCCCAAAAGTTAGGACGTTGGGCTCAGCCGAAATTGCATCCACAATTGATTACAACACTCCTCCATATTTGGCACTTTATAATTATAGTGCAAGTCTTCAAAATAAATATTTCCAATGGAAAGAGCATGAAAAAACAAGCACTTTTGCAAAAAATGGCACTCAAAACTGAGTTACCGATCAAAAGTTACAAGCTTTTTAATATTTTGCTCTGTTATTTATTTTAGATGCCACTAAAACAAAATAAAATGTTGTTGCCTTCACCACACAAATAAAATTAAAGGGGGCTGAAGTTAAGCACCTACTAGTAGGAATCACAAGTCATAAAAGGAATGATAACCCTCCATATACCAAGCCAAGAATTTAAGATGCTAATGCAAACACCATGATCAATAAGGGGTGAAAGCAATTCAGAATAAATTTACATAAAACCTTGGCAAACAAATGAACTAAATATCTTATTTAATCAATGAAATACAATGAGAATGTGCCTTGCTCCGTGGATAGGCCAAGAAATAAAAGATATAAGAACCAGTCCTTCATGTCAGACTCGATCAAGCCATAAATCAAAAAAATAACCCTAGTACATCTTAAAGAATCTAACAAGACCCAAATAAGTAGATTTAGGCAGTGAACTAGACAGGCAAACCTGTGATTCTAGTCAATACCATAGAAAACAAAAAAATGAACTGCCTCCAAAAACGGCCATGAGTTTACAGTCGATCTTAGGGTTTTCATGCCTTCTCGGATCCAATAGACAAGCCTCTAATTTTCTAAAAAAATAAAAGCAATAAAATACAACCAAATCCTGAATATATGAATACACAAATAATTTATTTGCAAAATAAAACTTACAGACGGATGCTCAATAACAATCTCCTAGCTTTAATACCATGAAAGGAATGATAACCAGATCGTACCAAGCCAAGAACATAAATTCTAATCAAACACCACGATCAATAAGATGAAAGAAATTCACCAGAATAACTTTACATAAAACCTTTGCAAACAAATGAGAAACAATATCATATATTATTAAGGAACTCAATGCAATACAGTTGACAATGGAGGTTGAGCATGGTCAAGCCATCAAAATGTAGAATCTCAAGTTGACATTGTGACAAAATCCCTAAAGGAAAAGGAAGAAGCTTGCCTCAAATATGTAGATGAGTTGATTTCTTTGAAAGATGAGTTAGAAGAAGCATCAAATAGGTTAAAGATGAATGGAAGGTTGAAAAAAAAACTCTGAATCTCTAGATGGGATCTTGGAGAGTCAAAGAGTAGCTAGTGACAAGATAGGATGAGGTTTCAAAGGAGAGCATATGGAGAAGCATGAAGATAATAAGGCTTGACTAAGTACATAAGAAAACATGAAGGTGACCAAGAAGGATGATTCAAAGAAGTCTAACCCTATTAGAAAACCCAATGTAATGAGGTATGGTTCTTCTTTCAATGGTTATTGCTATATTTGTTATGGTTTTGGTCACAGAGCTAGAGATTGCAAGAAGAAACCCTCAAAGAATGAGTTTTCATGGAGTTATGAAGGTGTTTTCCATTGCCAGTGTTATTCATGTTGTGAGTATGGTCATAAGGTAGCTGATTGTGGTTGGAATCTTAGTTCATAGCAATCTAGAAGTAGGAATGGTGTTATGTGCTACAATTTTCACAAACAAGGTCATATTGCAAGATATTGCTATTAAAGTAAATCTCCTGGGTATAACAACAAGTTTCAAGCTTCCAAAAGGCAAGATAAGAATGTAATAAATACGAAGATCAATCCCAAATGGAGCATGAGGATAAGAAAGTATGGAGGCCTAATTAATCTAAAGTGGAAGCCAATGCAAAAAATATCACTCTAAAGGTAGGATCTACTAAGGAAGGAACACGTATAATCAAGGAATCTAAGAAGACTAATCATATAGAAGAATCAAGAATAAATAAGATAGTCAAGGATATTGATCAAGAAAATTATAAGTCTGATAGGCAGAGTATGAGATCTGAAGAGCCAAGACATGATAAGAAGGATGATGATAAACAAGGTCCTGTGATGCATAGTTGTGATCAATCTACCAGTCAAGGTAAAGTAACTGTAAAGGAGAAGGAATCAAAGACAATCAAGATGCCAAAAAGTATTGAAAAGATCAAGAAGAAGGAATTCAAGATTTTCAAGCCTAATACAAGTCATAGTCAATACCATAGATCAAGGAAAGAACTTGACATAATTACAAATGAAGACAATGATGTGTCTTTTTCAGGCCTCAAATCAGAAGATGAATATGTAGAAGATGAGATTATCATACCTGAAAATTCATCCATGAAGAATGAGAGATTCTCAAAGTGTATTAGAAAATTAGAAAAAGAGAGGATAGATTCCTTGGGATCATTTGATGACTACATTTTGTTTTAGTGCCCTAAGTTGCTTGGAGTGTCTTCTTTAGGATTCCAGAATAAATTCATCTGATGGAGGAAGCATTAGTGTTGGTCTTGTGAGATCCTTGAAGTTGTTTTTAGTCATGTCAATGTATGTGTAGTTTTCCTTTGTCTAGTTCATCAAGTCTTATTTGAAAAGTGTTTAGTCTCAGTCAAAAGGTATTTGAAGCTGTGTGAGTAGGTGTCTAATATCATCATGAGAATCATGAAAATTTTGTGTTGTTATATCTTGAGTGTTATTAGTTGAGTCTGAATTTCTTGTTGCATTAGGAAAAAGTGTCATGAGAATCCTAAGATCTGAGATAATTTTAACACACATGTTCTAATGAAGCAGGTCTGTAAATGAAAATAAGTTTGGTCTTTTTTGTTAATGTATAGGTCATTTAATAGTCAAAATGAAGGAAGTTCTATCATGTTTGTACATGTGACAAGGTTGTTTTTCATCTTGGGTCTCATAAGTCTCAGTAAAATCTATGACTTGAGTTATGGAGTTTGGTCTAAATTCCAAGGGATGTAATGGGTCAGTTGATCATGTCTTTAGCCTCAATATAAGTCTATGATTATCGATTTATCACCATTCCCAACTGTTGTAAAGTGTTCTTGTGTTGCTCCAACTATCAAAATATGTGTGATGGTGTCTTGGTTAAGAATTCAAGGTATGTGTTTATCCAAAATGTGCCCCTGCTCATTTTGTGGCTAACTCCTTGTGTTCTTACCTCTCTTGTGCCTCAGTCATCCATTTTTTTATTTTCAGGCACTCAAATCTTTCTAAAAATGGCACCATTGGATAGAGCTCTCTCTCAGCTTTCCAGAAAGGTAAAGTTTTCCTCCTAACTCCTCATATTTTTCAAGTTATGGCTCGGTGGAGTTTTTGTGGGAAATTTTCCCTTAGAAGGCCCGCAGCCAATAGGAAGCCACCACGTGGCACCTGGAGTGGTGGAGCGCGGGGAAAATTTGAAAAAATTTCCAAAGACCAAATGGGTAAAAATTCAAACTTTTGCCCGCCGATCCGATTTTGGCCTGTTTTTGCCCTAAATTTTCAAATCGCCATATCTTTCGATCCAGAGCTCATATTTTCACGTTCTTTATATCAATGGAAAGCTGGTGAAATTCTCTACATGATTCCAGGGTCAATTTTGCATTTTGGTTGAATTTGGAGAGAGAAAATCAAGAAACACCTCTAGCACGTGGTAATGGCCAGAAATGACATTTCAACAACCAGTTTTAATGCAAAATGGGTCGCATTCTTCTTTAAGCATGGCCAAAAATGTCAGGGCATGGGTCTGTAAGGACATCCATGCTGTTTTAATGCATCTTCATTCAATGGGGAATGGCTTCCATGTTTTTTACACATTTTCTCTCTCCTGGGCTTGACCCATGCATTGTAAAAGCCAGATTTGGCTCATTTTTTGAGGTTGAACATTTTTTTTGGATAGCAAGCTTCTTCTTTCACCTTCAACAAGTGATTTTTACAAGTATCAGACCTTCTTCATGATTGTAACAGGTTTCTGCCTCTTTGATGTTGCAAATGTAAGGATTTTGACAGTGAAAAATGACAGTGCAGACTCTGTGATCAATTTTCAGTCCTTTGTTTGTATTGTCTTGCTTCATTTCAGACCTCTAATTGCATCTTATCAGCCTGTGTATGATGTTTCATGTTGCATTTTATGAAATTGTGTCAATTTTCATGAACAAGAAGTGTTCACCACTCCTTTGGTGTATCACCTATTAGTTTAGTTTCAATTTTTGCACTTTCTATCTCTGTCTCCTTGGAATTTAGAGTAGGATTAGGATTCAAACCTCTGCAATTGTGTAAATAACAGATCTGATCAGAGGAGTTTGAGGAACTAGCCTCTAATCTGGAGATTCCTCTCTCATTTTACAAGTCCCACACTTGGAGAGAGGTTTCGATGTTGTGCAATCACACTGGATGCCTGAAATATCAACTTAGAAACCTGATTTGTATCTAGGGGTGCTGTTGATTTGCTACAACAAGACCCTGAGAGAGTGGAAGCAATTAGCAAAGTACCTATCCCAAGAACCACTAGTTTTGGCAGGCATCCAATCTTTCTTTGGTCAAATTATTTGTTGTTTGAATATCTGCAATTATCTCCAAAAATAAGGCAAAGTGGGAGGAGAATCCAAAGGTCTCTATCTCCACCAAACAGAACTCTCTTAATTCCTCCACCTGGTAGGCCTTTCATTCAATCAACAAGGGTTCTAAGGCCAATTAGAATGGCACAAAACAACCCTTATGTCAATTTCACTGGTAGCAGCCCACTTGCTCTCAATGCACAAAATCTAATCCTAGTTGTAGCATTGAAGAACATTCCATACTTCACTGGAGAAAATCAGACCTCCCCTGGTGATGATGTTAAGGATAATGCTAACATTTGTGCAATCCATGAGATCAATGAGATGCAAGTTGCTGTCAAACTACTGGCATCTTCATTCAAAGGGAAAGCTTTGCAATGGTTCAGGAGTCTTGCCTCAAGTTCTATTCAAAATTGGAATCAGCTATGTATAGCCCTCCATGAGCAGTTTGGGGAAAAGGTAGACAACTTGTCCCTTTTGGAGCAGCTGACAACTATCGAAAGAGCTCCCAATGAGTTCCTGACTGATTTTAATTTCAAATTTCAAAGGACTTGAGAGAGAATTCAAGTGGCAGTCAAGCCAACAACAGAAGGTGCTTTTCTTTATTACCTTAAAGCTTCAAATTATGATATTTCTATGTTAATTCAGTCCATGGGAGGCACAACTATTCCCCTTTCTTATAGCATTTCCATTAGAGCTGAAAATTGTTTGATCCAAGCTTGCAAGCTGGCCCCTAGACCTCCAATGACATTGTTTACAAGTTTAGAGAGCCCAAATGCTAATCAAACACCTAATTTAGCTCCCATCCCACTCCTAGAAATCAGAATTCAAATGAAGCTTCTACTTCATCTTCTAGTGCCTCAAATGAACTTCAAGAAGTGATGAAGCAATTGCAAAATCTAGGCAATGAGCTGGTTACTCTCAAGAGGCAGCAAGCTCAAGGTTTTAGACCTTCCTTCCAGCCTCAAGCTCAGCCTAACAGGCAGCCATATCAACCTCATAGACCACCCAATCCAGCTACAAATCTAAATCAAGCAAGGCCTCCTGCCAATAGACCATTTCAGCCCTATACTCCAAATGCTATATCTGCCTCTAAGGCATTGGTGCTAACACAAAACAATGTTACTCAGGAGTATGATTGGTGTTTTCCATGCAATGAACCTCACAACCAATCTATGTGCTTCAACGGTGCCTTGAATCAAGCATTAATTGTGACAACTACTGGTGTGGAGGGTGAGGGTAGTCAAGGAAACAACCAACAACAAGAAACATTCCAGAAGCAATCAGCTCCAAATGACACCACACTTGTGAACTGACAGGAAGAGGATTTTTGTGGCATAAATCAAACAGTCTCTCAAGGTGTTGCAGCCAACACAAGGTCAAAAAGAAGGAATTTGGGAGAAGAACAACCATTAGCTCCAACCAATCCACAACCTTTTATGGCTCCACAATTGGTTGGCAAAAAAAATCCAATTGTAAATGCACAAGGGAAGCCAAGAATAGCTCCTAGACCAACTCAAATACCAGTTGTTGCTACCCACATGCAAGGGATGAATATGCAAACCAAGGGAAAACAAAGAGATCCTTCATCGCCATTTAGTATCATTGATCAGATGAAGAAGACAAATGTAAATATATCAATGTGGGAATCCCTATCTATCCCAGGCCAGAGAGATTCGCTACAAGCTGCCATGAAGGACTGGCCAACTTCGAATCAGCAAGTCCAAATGTAAGAGAAGGTGCTCACAAATGCTGCCTAGCCTGAAGGGAATCATGGAGGAAAGCAAGGTAAAATTTTGAAGCCCCCTCCTTTTTATGTCTCATTAATCATTGGAAACCAATTGGTGCACAATTGCATGATTGATTCCGAGGCAAGTAGCTCAGTGATACCCAAGCAAATAGCTGATCAGTTGGGAATTCAGTATGAAACCATATCTAAAGGGGTAGTGCAGTTGGATGGGACAACAGTAACAACAGTTGGGGTGATTAGAAACTTGAGTCTTACCTTGCATGTATGTCCAAATGTTGTTGTTTTATAAGATGTATCAGTTATATACCTTCCACCACTCTTTGCCCTATGTTTGTCAAGAGATTTCATAGCCAAGATTGGAGGATATTTGTCTACTGATTGGTCACACATGTTGTTCAGAACGAGGTATGGAACCAAATCTACAATCAGGTATGAACCTATTGCAAGCTTCCACATTGAGCCCTACACTCCAAGTTAGATCAGTGCCAACTGTTCGGCATTTGATCAAGAAGATCACCCAAGCACTGATGAAGATGACACCAAGGTTGGAAGCATCCCAAATCTAACTCTTGATGAATGGGCAAACAAGGTGCATGATTTTGATCCTTATCAAGAAGTAGAAGAATCTGAGCTAGGGGTCAATTGCATACATCAAGAAGATCAGCCCATTCCTAGCATCACCAAGCCAAACCACAAGGATGAAAATGAGGTATGACAGCTGTTTTTTGATGGATCAAGGAGTAGACAAGGTGCAAGAGGTGGAGCTATGCTTATTTCACCTCAAGGAGTAAAGTACTATTCAGCTTTTAGATTTCAGTTTGCATGCTCCAATAACACTGCTAAATATGAAGCCTTGGTGCACAGGGATGCATTGGGTAATAAAGAGAGGAATACAGAACTTGCAAGTCTTTGGTGACAATGAATTGATTGTAAACCAAGTTAAGGGGAAGCATGCTGTCAAGAATAATCTGCTCAAGTGCTACAAGAATAGGGTGTGGGACCTCATTGAAGATTTTGAGGGCTTTAGCATAAAATCCATTCCTAGAAAAGAAAACCAAGCTGCTGACAAGCTTACAGCAGTTGGGGCAGCCATTGATATTGTGGAAAGCATTCAAAAGGACAAGGTACAGCCAAACATCCATGTAATTGTGAGGCCTTCAAACCTGATCAAGCAATGTAATTTGGCAAGTGTTTGAAATCAGACCAGAAAATCATCCACTTCATTACAAGTGCCTCAAATGAGTTCTCAGCTAAAAGTTATGAAAAATTGCAAAATTTAGGTAATGAGCTGGTTACTCTCAAGAGGCAACAAGCACCCTTAAGTTTTAGACCTTCCTAGTCCGATCAAGCTCAGCCTAATAGGTGCCATATCAACATCATAGACCACCCAATCCAGTTGCAAATCTAAATCAAGCAAGGCCTCCTGCCAACAGACCATTTCAGCCCTATAATCCAATATGCTATATCTGCCTCTAAGGCATTGGTGCCAACACAAAACAACGTTGCTCAGGAGTATGATTGGTGTTTTCCATGCAATGAACCTCACAACCAATCTATGTGGTTCAACACCTTGAATCAAGGATTAATGGTGACAACTACTGGTGTGGAGGGTGAGGGCAGTCAAGGAAACAACCAACAACAAGAAACATTCCAGCAGCAATCAGCTCCAAATGACACCACACTTGTGAACTGGCAGGCAGATGATTTTTGTGGCATAAATCAAACAGTCTCTTAAGGTGTTGTAGCCAATAAAAGGTTAAAAAGAAGGAATTTGGGTGAAGAACAACCATTAGCTCCAACCAATCCACAACCTTTTATGGCTCCACAAATGGTTGGCAAACAAAATCTAGTTGTAAATGCACAAGGGCAGCCAAGAACAGCTCCTAGACCAACTCAAATACCAATTGTTGCTGCCCACATGCAAGGGATGAATATGCAAACCAAGGGACAACAAAGAGATCCTTCATCACCATTTAGTATCATTGATCAGATGAAGAAGACAAATGTAAATATATCAATGTGGGAATCCCTATCTATCCCAGGCCAGAGAGATTTGCTACAAGCTGCCATGAAGGACTGGCCAACTTCGAATCAGCAAGTCCAAATGCAAGAGAAAGTGCTCACAAATGCTGCCCAGCCTGAAGGGAATCATGGAGGACAACAAGGTAAAATGTTGAAGCCCCCTCCTTTTTATGTCTCATTAATCATTGGAAACCAATTGGTGCACAATTGCATGATTGATTCCATCGGGCAAGTAGCTCAGTGATGCCCAAGCAAATAGCTGATCAGCTAGGACTTCAATATGAAACCATATCCAAAGGGGTAGTGCAGTTGGATGGGACAGCAGTAACAACAGTTGGGGTGATTAGAAACTTGAGTCTTACCTTGCATGCATGTCCAAATGTTGTTGTTTTACAAGATGTATCAGTTATAGACCTTCCACCACTCTTTGCCCTATGTTTGTCAAGAGATTTCACAGCCAATATTGGAGGATATTTGTCTGCTGATTGGTCACACATGTTGTTCAGAACGAGGTATGGAACCAAAGCTACAATCAGGTCTGAACCTATTGCAAACTTCCACATTGAGCCCTACACTCCAAGTCAGATCAATGCCAACTGTTCGGCATTTGATCAAGAAGATCACCCAAGCACTGATGAAGCTGACACCAAGGTTGGAAGCATCCCAGATCTAACTCTTGATGAATGGGCAAACAAGGTGCATGCTTTTGATCCTTATCAAGAAGTAGAAGAATCTGAGCTAGGGGTCTATTGCATACATCAAGAAGATCAGCCCATTCCTAGCATCACCAAGCCAAACCACAAGGATGACAATGAGGTATGGCAGCTGTTTTTTGATGGATCAAGGAGTAGACAAGGTGCAGGAGGTGGAGCTATGCTTATTTCACCTCAAGGAGTAAAGTACTATTCAGCTTTTAGATTTCAGTTTGCATGCTCCAATAACACTGCTGAATATGAAGCCTTGGTGCAAGGGATGCATTGGGCAATAAAGAGAGGAATAAAGAACTTGCAAGTCTTTGGTGACAGTGAATTGATTGTAAACCAAGTTAAGGGGCAGCATGCTGTCAAGAATAATCTACTCAAGTGCTACAAGAACAGGGTGTGGGACCTCATTGAAGATTTTGAGGGCTTTAGCATAAAATCCATTCCTAGAAAAGAAAACCAAGCTGCTGACAGGCTTGCAGCAGTTGGGGCAGCCTTTGATATTGTGGAAAGCATTCAAAAGGACAAGGTACAGCCAAACATCCATGTGATTGTGAGGCCTTCAGTGCCGGATAACAATGTAAGTTGGCAAGTGTTTGAGAATGACCAGCAAATCATCCATTTCTTACAAGAAGAAGCTGAGTTCTCAGCTAAAAATCAGGAAAAATTGGAACAACAGTATGGTGACCAAGTGGTACAGCTGAGAACTAACAAGCTGCCCAAGGGACTTATCACTTTGGAGTCCATTTTCAATCCCAATGATCAGTTTAGGAAAGAGAAAGAAAACATTCAGGTCAAGAGAGAAGATTCAGTATCCATCTTGGTGGAAGAGAACAAACCATTGCAAATTGGAAAGATGACAACTGAACAAGAAAGGTATGAGTTCATACAACTGTGTCAAGAGTTCCCTAATGTGTTTTCTTGGAGCTACGAAGATTTGAAAGGTTTCAATCCCAAGTTAGCTCAGCACACCATTGAGTTGGATCCAAATACTAAGCCCATCAGGAGAAACAAAGGCCAGTCAATCCACACATGGAACCTCTCATGAGGAAGGAATTGAACAAGTTGATTGAGTCAAGAATCATATTCCCAATCAAGCATTCTAGTTGGGTTGCCAACTTAGTTCCAGTCAGAAAGAAGAGTGGAGAGATCAGATTGTGCGTTGATTTCAGAGATTTGAATAGAGCATCTCTCAAGGACCATTACCCACTTCCTTCTATGGAGCAAATTTTACAAGTTGTTGCTGGCTCCGAAAGGTTTTCATTGCTTGATGGCTACTCAGGGTACAATCAGATTATGGTGAAGGAAGAAGATCAGTTCAAGACAGCCTTCACAACCAAATGGGGAACTTATGCATACAGGAAAATGCCATTTGGGCTGTCCAACGCTGGAGCTACCTTCCAAAGAGCAATGGACATGGCGTTCAAAGGTTTGATTAACAACATGGTGCTGATATATCTTGATGATATCACTATTTTTTCAAAGAATGCAGCAGACCACCTCTCTCATTTGAGACAAGTCTTCCAAAGGTGCAGGAGATTTGGAGTGTCTTTGAATCCTAAGAAGTGTATCTTCCTAGCACATGAAGGAAAGCTCCTTGGCCATATTGTCTCCAAAGAAGGATTAGCAATTGATCCAGAGAGAGTTGAAGCCATAAGAGCACTACCATTGCCAAGCCACAAGAAGGCACTTCAGAGTTTCTTGGGGAGAATAAATTTTGTTCGGAGGTTTGTCCCAGATTTTGCAGCCCTTGTCAAACCTATCACCAAGATGTTGAAGAAAAGCATGGCTTTCAAATGGATAGCAGAAGGCAAGGAGAGTTTTGAAGCAATCAAAGAAGCCATCTCTCAAGCACCAACTCTCATCAACCCGGACTTCTCCAAGGATTTCATCCTCTATGCATTTGGGGGTAATGATACCATTTCTGCCATTTTGGTACAGCAGAACAAGGACAATGATGAGCAGCCAATTGCTTTCTTCAGCCAAAGCCTAGATGACTATGAGGTGAGATATTCTTTTATTGAGAAGCATGTACTTGCAGTAATCAGAAGCTTGAAGAAATTCAAGCATCTAGTCTCAAACAACAAGGTTCAGTTGTTGGTCTCTCATGCGGGAGTAAAGGACTTCCTCCTCAACAAGGATTTGAATGAGAAAAGGGCAGGTTGGATCACTCGTGTCATGGAGTATGACATTGAGATCAAGGTCACCAAGCTGGTAAGAGGAAAAGGATTGTGTGAGCAGCTGATTCTGGGCAAGCAAAAAGGAGTATGCAATAAAGAAGAGGTTGTTTTGACAGTTCAAGACAGCCATGTGCAAGGTAGCACTCAAGAAGAGGATAATGCTGTCCCCACTCCTTGCTGGACCCAAGGTATAATGCACTTCCTAAGCACAGGCCTATGCCCTCCAGAGATGAACAAAACCCAAAGAAGACACTTCAGATTGCAGGCTGTCCCATATGCCATAGTAGATGGTGTTTTGTTCAAGAAAGATGTGAATGGAGTGCTGCTGAGATGCATTAGCACAAATCAGATTCATAGGGTGTTGGAAGAGTTCCATGGTGGACCAGCTGGTGGTCATTTTGCACCAAGAGTGACAACTCTAAAAATCATGAAGGCTGGTTATTATTGGCCCAAGATTTTCAGTGATTGCTTTGCGTGGATCAAAAGGTGCAAGAATTGTGCATTCTTCACAGGTAAAGAGAGGCTTGCTGCCCTTCCATTGCATCCAATTTCAGTTGACCAGCCATTCATGCAATGGGGTTTGGACTTCATTGGAGTCATTAATCCCAATTCAAGCCAAGGGCATAAGTGGATTTTGACAGCCACAGACTACTTCACCAAGTGGACTGAAGCAGTAGCACTCAAGGAAGCAAATGAGTCTAGCATCTTAGACTTCTATGAGGGGATAGTAACCAGATTTGGCATACCTGCTACAATAATCTCAGATAATGCATTAGCATTCATTGGATCCAAGGTGACTGAGTGGGCTGTCAAGAACGGGATCTACCTAAGTACTTCATCAAACTACTACCCTCAGGGTAATGGCCAGGCTGAATCTACAAACAAGAACTTGTTGAGGATCATTAGGAGGACTCTTGATGAGAATCAGAGGTCTTGGCATACCAAACTGAAATCAGCCTTATGGGCTGATAGGATAACTCCCAAGAGATCCACAGGTAACTCTCCATTCAGGCTTGTTTATGGAAGAGAGGCAATCTTGCCCATGTCACTTGAGTTGCCAACATTGGAACTCATGAAGCAGTTAGAGTTGCTAGAGTTTGGGCCCATGGAGGTGAGATATGCAGAGTTGATGGAGCTCCAAGAGATCAGAGATCAGGCATCCCAAGCAATGGAGAAGGATCAAGCTTTGATCAAGAAGACCTTTGATAGGAAGGCCAAGAGTAGATCTTTCCAAGTTGGAGATCTAGTGTTAAAATGGGATGCAGATAGAGCAAAAATGGGAAGGCATTCAAAATTTGATGCCATTTGGAGTGGCCCATACATGGTCACAAAGTGTAAGGACAACAATGCCTTCCAATTGTCTTCATTGGATGGCGAAGAACTACAGATTCCAGTCAATGGAATCTATCTAAAGCATTGCTACTAAAGGGAAATTCTCCACCTTGTAAATATTAGCTTAGGTTTTCATTCCTCCAAGTGCTTGTGCACATTGTTTTGCTGTAGGTTGTTTTTCTTTCCCTAAGTGCTTTGGCACAGTGTTGCTGTCCCTGGAGATGTTTTGCAGTCCTTGCTTCCATCAGGTGATATTCCATCTTCCTCCTTGCAACATTCTAAGTCAGTTGGGGTTCCGAACAGAAAATTTTATGACTCCATGCCCAATGGGCTGCTTCAGGCAACTGGTATCTTCATCTAGCAGGCAGATGACCCCTCTGAGTCGCCAAAATTGTTATCCAAAATGTGCCCCTGCTCATTTTTGTGGCTAACTCCTTGTGTTCTTACCTCTCTTGTGCCTCAGTCTCCATTTTTTATTTTTAGGCACTCAAATCTTTCTAAAAATGGCACCATTGGATAGAGCTCTCTCTCAGCTTTCCAGAAAGGTAAAGTTTTCCTCCTAACTCCTCATATTTTTCAAGTTATGGCTCGGCGGAGTTTTTGTGGGAAATTTTCCCTTAGGAGGCCCACGGCCAATAGGAAGCCACCACGTGGCACCTGGAGTGGCGGAGCGCGGGGAAAATTTGAAAATTTTTCCAAAGACCAAACGGGTAAAAATTCAAACTTTTGCCCGCCGATCCGATTTTGGCCTGTTTTTGCCCTAAATTTTCAAATCGCCATATCTTTCGATCCAGAGCTCAGATTTTCACGTTCTTTATATCAATGGAAAGATGGTGAAATTATCTACATGATTCCAAGGTCAATTTTGAATTTTGGTTGAGTTTGGAGAGATAAAATCAAGAAACACCTCTGGCACGTGGTAATGGCCAGAAATGACGTTTCAACAACCAGTTTTAATGCAAAATGGGTCGCATTCTTCTTCAGCATGGCCAAAAATGTCAGGGCATGGGTCTGTAAGGATGCCCATGCTGTTTTAATGCATCTTCATTCAATGGGGAATGGCTTCCATGTTTTTTACACATTTTCTCTCTCCTGGGCTCGACCCATGCATTGTAAAAGCCAGATTTGGCTCATTTTTTGAGGTTGAACATTTTTTTGGATAGCAAGCTTCTTCTTTCACCTTCAACAAGTGATTTTTGCAAGTATCAGACCTTCTTCATGATTGTAACAGGTTTCTACCTCTTTGATGTTGCAAATGCAAGGATTTTGACAGTGAAAATGACAGTGCAGACTCTGTGATCAATTTTCAGTCCTTTGTTTGTATTGTCTTGCTTCATTTCAGACCTCTAATTACATCTTATCAGCCTGTGTATGATGTTTCATGTTGCATTTTATGAAATTGTGTCAATTTTCATGAACAAGAAGTGTTCACCACTCCTTTGGTGTATCACCTATTAGTTTAGTTTCAATTTTTGCACTTTCTATCTCTGTCTCCTTGGAATTTAGAGTAGGATTAGGATTCAAACCTCTGCAATTGTGCAAATAACAGATCTGATCAGAGGAGTTTGAGGAACCAGCCTCTAATCTGGAGATTCCTCTCTCATTTTACAAGTCCCACACTTGGAGAGAGGTTTCAATGTTGTGCAATCACACTGGATGCCTGAAACATCAACTTAGAAACCTGATTTGCATTGTAATCAAAAGTGAATAGGTGTATGTACCTTCGAAAGAGTTGGAGGTAGGATTCCTTCTCACTCTCCATCACAACATCACCAACCTTTATTTTTTCAAGATGATCATTAATTTCTTCTTCAGATAATTTTATGGGTTCATGAGTCGGTGTGACTGGAAGGATATCCATGACTTAAACATCAACCTCACTTTCTTCATCTTCTGTGTCCACTTCATTGGTACTAGAGTAATTAGAGGATGTCCAATCATCAATTTCATCACTTGAATCCATAGGTTCTGCCTTATGATACCGAGGGATCACGTTTATCTTCACCCTCTCTCTGCCACGTCCAAGTGTCATGAAGCTTTCATTCCAGTAGTTTCTTGCATGAAATCTCCTTAGCCATGGTCTTTCGAACAACATTGGATATGCAATAGTACCATTTTTCATCACCTGAAAGTGTACCACACATACAAACACCCATAACAGATATTGCCACATTTGAAACAACATCTTCTGGTTTAGTTTTTCCCTTATTTAATGACCTTAACATAAGTGTAAAGGGGCGATCAATTTTTAAACCCAACATATTCATTACAGACCCAGTCATTACATTAACTAAAGCACCTCCATCTAATTAGACATCATGAATTGAAATACCATTACATAATACCTGAGCTTGTGGAGCGTAGGGATCTACCTCTGCTTCTAAAACAGGGACCTCAACCTCCTTCCTTCGTCAAGCATTGAGTCAACTTCACTGCACCCCCTCTTCTCAGAAGACATAGCCAAAAGTTGACCATATGTAATATTTGTAGGCCTTTTGGATAGATCTTCTAAGATGGAGTATGGTCCATACCCCTGTGAAAGCAGAAAAATCCTGCACACCCAACTTTCTCCTCCTATGTTTCTTACTAGTTTTTCCTTTCATCTTCTTAGGATCATTTCCATCTTAGTTATCTTTTCCTTTCTTTCTTTTTGTTACAAACACATCTGCTTCATTATTTATGCTCCTATCTACTACATCCAAAGAATTCACAGGTGATTTTCCTTTATCATTATCTTTTGTACCAGATGTAGAAGCTATATCTAGACAATTATATTTATAATGACCCTTTTTATAACAACCATAACATGCAACTTCAGAAATATTTCTTTTTAGACCTCTATCTCCTCCCTGAGAACTAAATTATTTTTCTTGAAGAAGATTAACAGTTAGGTAGCCCATCTTCCTGAGCAGATCTTAATACTCAGTAGATGTACTAGGAGAAATATTTGTGCTCACCGAGAGAGGTTGTGGATTTTGGACCAAAGGTGTTGGTGTAGGCTCTACTTTAGCAACAATTTCTTTGGGCTCTTCTTCCATGATTTCTTCTTTCCTTCTTGCAATCTCCTTTGCTTGTTCGAGGGTCACTGGGCGGTCATACTTCACTTGTTGTTTGATTTCTAGTTTTATCCCAAGAATGAAGTGCTTACAGAGCATATTTCCATGCCAGTCATCAATCCATCCGCTAATCCTTCCTTCCAGATATGGGCATCGAGCTTCCTCCTTAGCTCTAGAACATACGCATGATAATCCCTTATCTTCTCCTTCTCTCTTTAGGCTAGCTTTGTGATATCAATCATGAGATCTGCATATTTTTGTTTTTCACCAAATTCTTCTAGAAAAATTTCAACTAATAAATCCCATGAGTTTTTCACATTATCACCTAATGTTTAAAACCACCTAAGGGCTAAACCATCCAAAAAGGTAGGAAAAAATTCAGTCCATTGTTCCCTTCTTACGAGGCCATTACAAATGCAATATTGTTTAAATTCTTGAATGAAAGAAGAAGCATCTTCATTAGATTGGGCTGAAAAAATAAGAATCTTCCCCATTTTCAAAAGTAACCACAGTGAAATACCAACCCACAAGTACAATCAACAAGACTTATGTGCACAAATAATTGGAATCACTATAATATAAAGTGACTTTACACCTTTCTACAGTAAAATAGGAATGACCATGGTAAACTATGGTAAAACTTGACTTACTGCGGTAAAAACTGACTTTACTGTTGTAAACACTATTTACAGTAAAAAGTGAAGTTACTGTGGTAAATACTATTCACGGTAAAAAGTGACTTTACCATGGTAACTACTATGCATAGTAAAAACAAGGTTGCCCTCCAAATGATTTCTGACTAAGTTGGAATATCTCTCTAGAAAATCCACCAACGAGGAATGGTCCTGGCAACAGAACCAAAATGTCATCACCAATTCGGAACTATGATAATTCTCCATTGGGAACTCCTCGTGCTATGATTATTTACTAATGCACAACATTTAGTTTGTTGGATGTAATCTAGAAACACAACAAAAAATATAACACAAGAATACCATAGACTATGATACAAAGGAATGATGACAAATCTGAAATATAAGTGTAAATTATAATATCAACATAAAATTGTTACAATCTCACCCATGAGGTACTTCAAGAGTTACTCACTTAACTTGCCTTCGAACAATAACTATGGGAGAAACTTCACAATTACACCTCTTGATGAGTTCTTTAACAAACTTACTCATACAATATTTCTCACTACTTCCTTCTATGCTAAATGAGGGGGGTGGCCTCTCCATTTATAGAAATTTCATGCTTATCAACCTTATCTCTAAGATAGAATAAGAAATCTACTCTGACGAATCATATTCTAGACCTTAACTTTCATATTTACATGTAAGCTTATCTTTTAAGATAAGATAAACTTATCATATCACATGGGTTCCACATTTTTAGACTTTTTACAAAGAAAATACACAAAATATTTATGACCTCACTCCTTGTCCTTATTACCAATATAATATTCCTAATTCCTAATCATGTAGACCCTACTTCTCTACTTACCCTAACTTTGACATTTTAACATTACCGAACCACTTACGACAACTATTTACTTTTTACCACAATATTCCTATTGTACTTTGAATATTACCATACTATACAATATTGGCGGCATCGTACTGGCAGTGCCGTTATCTTCTATCAGACGCTACTACTAATTATACTTAACATCATCCTATTCCTAATACATACATTAATGAAATAGAAATTAGGGAGGAAAATTTTAGTGTCGACAGGACCCACATCAAGACGCTGAAGGAAGAGGTGCGGGCCGTTGGGAGAAATGTGGAAAATTTTCCTTTTTTCCAAAAAGTGGTAAAATTGCATATTTGAGCCACGACTCCATAAAGGCCCATGTTGAGCCACGTGTCAAGCCCATTTTTCAAATGCGGAGGGGCGGGGGAAAATGTCAAAATTTTGCATTTTTTCCAAAAGTTATAAAATGCAGAAAAGTGCCCCTAGGTTTGATTTTTCTCATCTTCCACGTGGACAGCTGTAATTTAAAAAAAGGGGCGAGATCAACGGTAGCTGTGCATTTCATCAATTTGGCCACCATTGGAGCTCCAGGATGTTTGGAAATGAAATTTTTGCATCATTCTTCATCGAATTTTTGGTAAATTCGTGTCATTTTGGTCTGCAAAGATCAATGGAATCAATTTGAGGATTCAATTTGTAAAACAAATTATTAGCAAAGCAAGATTTAGAGGATCAGATTTGCAAGGGAAAAGGATGCTGACAAGGGCTACATGCTAGGCTATTTAAAACCTAAAATTTAGATTTTTGCTGGATTTGATGGGTAAAGGCCTCGAAAACATCTTTCATGCCATCAATTTGAGATCCAATTGCTTCGAGAGCTACAATGGATTCGATCCGTCATTTTTCTTCTTCAGCACACAAAGTAGAAATAGAGAACCGATTTGACAAGATTTTCAGGCATATTTAAGAGCATTAATGGATGGTGGTTGGATTTCCAAATCAGATTTCATTCTTTCTCTTCTTTCTCTCTCTCTGTTTCATCTATAAATGTACGAGCTTGGCTCATTTGCAAAGTCCAGGATTTCATTTTCACGAGATAATTTTGAGAAAATATCATCCTCTGAGAAAACTTTCTGAGAAACCAAATTAATTTCCTATGTGTTAGATTTCCATTCATGTTGAGTTGGTTACAAGTGTATAGCCATCAAAAAGCTCTGAGATTGTTTGACATAACTCTCCCCTGCTGAATGAATCTAATAAATTTTGAGTTAATTTGTGTTAAATCTATGGCAATTTTGTGTTTATTTTACTTTCAGAATGTCTACAAGTATTTTTTCTTGTTCCTATTGCAATCATATATCAAAATCTCTCTCAATCACATAGATATAAATCCTTGTGATATTTCAGTGGCATTTGCAATTTCATTTTTTAGAAGAGCTTTCATCTGGGAATGAAATAAATGATTTAAAATCAACTTTATTTCATTTGTTGACATAGATTGTTTGTAAGCCTTTGGGTGTACCTCAGGCATGTTTTATCTTAGATTTAAATGTTTTATTGAGCCTTCTAACTCGAGCCTTCGTGCTAGAATCTCAAATATTTTGTGAAAAGGTGCAAATCACGGCCTCTATTGATGCACACCTTCTGGTTGAAGGAATATTTTAAACTATTTTGAAGCTTTCTGTTATTGAGTTCTCAATTGTTGTGAAGTTTCTTAAAGATCTGGTAAATTCCAATCTATCTTGTCGATCTCCCACCAAAAAATTATTCAAATAACCAATCCTACCCCGAACTACCCCTGTTTTGCCCTGTATATCCACAAAAGAACAAAATCCACTTGTTAAAATATGCAGAACAGATAAGGATTCCAAATGTATTTAGTAACCTTAGCCTTGTGATTAAAATATCTCCATATTTTGGAAGTGACAACTCATGATAGTTAGATTTGGTGTGTTGATCATATTTTTCCAAGGTTTTCCTTATAAAACTTGTGTAAAAGAAGGATTTACCAGCATTCTTCACTAAACAGAGGTTACAAAAATAGGTTCTCTTACCTTGGTTAAAATGCACAACCTAAAATCGTTAGGATAAGATCACATCCTTTTAAGGTGTTACCCACTTCTTTCAAAGCCTGAGTGCTAAAAGGTTAGATAAATTGCTTCCCCGGCTACAAAACGACACACAATTATTTATCTGTCTCTGAGTGTCTTGTTCAATCCTTGATGTTGCTCGTTTCTTGAAGAAGGAGATTAAATCTAGGTACCAACATGTTTCTGGCACCGTTGTCGGGGAGTCTTTGAAGTTCTACTATTTGACCCTGGTAATACTCCTTGTGAAAATTTATAAGCTCTGTGTGCAACATTTTCCAAGTTTCCAGCAGTTGTTGTACTTTGTTTGCATTGTGATTGATACATTTGGGTAAAGGAAAATCATATTTGTAAAGCTTTGCAAGATTTTAGTGCTGACAGATACTTGACAAATTATTTTTAGTGCATTTACACAACTAGGGTGAAAATCCTTAGTGGCGACTCTGTATTGAATTGATTTGATAGATGTCAGTGTCTTAACCTCTGTCATTTGAAATTTGTTTCTAATATTTGTAAAGCTGGAAGGAAGAATATCTTTCTTTGCTAGGGATCCCATTAGAGAGCTATTTCTAGAGCTAGGAAAGACAAATTCTAAAGGTAGAAAAGTCTGGAAAGTTGTTGGAGATCAGAGCTCAAGAAAAGAATAATCAGTTTTGAAGAGTGATCAACCTATCATTGAAGTTTGCAGTTAATCCTCAACCATCCCTGAATCAGGAAGTATTTTTGTTGAATTGAATTCTCCATCTAGAGAGGGGCCTTCATTTATGTGTGAAAAATTTGCTTCTCATTTTGTCCCTGTATTTTCCAAATTTGATAGAGTTTTCCAAGAAGTGGAGCCTTTAGAGGATATTCATTCTAAGAATTATATTCCTATCCCCCATAGACCCCTCAATTCTCATCATCTTGCATCTCCTACACATTCACCTCCACAAAACAATCTGGCTCAGCCCCACCCAGACCTCAATTTGTTTTCAATACCTTTGCTCCTATAAACTTTAGAGGTATGGCTGGGTATCCAAATGTTGTCCCTCAAGACATTAGAAATAGACTACCTAATTTTCAAGGAAATAATGATATAACTGGTGATCAACACCTAACACTCTTTGTTAAAATGATGGAGGATTTTGAGATTGAATACGAAGATGTATATATCAAATTGTTTATTCATACATTAGAAGAGGATGCAAGGGACTGGTATAAGGCTTTGTCAGATAACTCTATTGATTCTTGGATTGAAATGAATAATGCATTTAGATTAAAGTATGGTGACAAAACAAACCCTAGGTTTCTGCTGTCAGAGTTTGAGAATATTAAAAATAATCCCAATGAATCAGTGCATGATTTTAATACAATATTTAATAATACATTGATAATATTACCTGTGAATTTGAGGCCATGTGATGAATCTTGTCTTATAAAATATGTTGATGCATTTGATAAAAAGGATGCATACTATTTGAGGGATAAAAACCCTGCAACTTTGAGGAAGGCCTTTACCATGGCTCTACAAATTGAGAATAATATCAAAGAAATTGGAAAATTTCTTAAGAGGGAGGGTGTAAAATTGATAAACCTAGACAAACCTCAAGCAAGAAAGGGTGTGGATCTAGAAGAAGTTGTAAAAACTCTGGTTCGAGCAGTTAAAGAAATGTCATATAAATTAGCCAAAGCAGAGAAAGGAATTGGGCAGAGCTCCCAAGGTCAGAAAAGGTCACAAAATCATGATAGATTTGGAAATCATCCTAGGGGTGATTTGAGGTCAGATGACAGAGGTAAAGGACCCATGGGATCTACAAACAAACAGCCTCTAGTTCGTGAAAACAAAATGGTGCCTGATCCTTTGGTTGTTAGGGTTATTGCTATTGATGAAGCACATGTCATTAATTGGTGTGACAAGTGTTTCCTTCCCCATCTACCATGTGAAGTAGACAGAGTATTTGAGGAAGCTGATGATGATGATGATGACACTGATGATGCATGCATGCTGCAATGACCTGTAATTTCATAGCAGGGAACTACTGCAACAGAATTAAGCATTGTTATAACTGCTGAAAATTTTTGGGATTTCATCCATCGGGTACTACCTCTTCCTCCCATTAGTACTTTTGAAAATGATATGGTAAAAGCTTCTGATTTTCCTAGTCATGATTTTGAATACTTGAGGGCATTGATGATTAAAAAGTATGATGGAGGAATCCCTTCTGAAGAGGACAGGTGGCTGTTGATGAATTCCATGGTTTCCTAAGAGAAGGATCATAATACAAGGAGTAAAGTTTTCAAGGGGGTAGGGCCAAAAGCCAAACCAAAAATTCCAATACTATCCAAGGAAGCCCCTAGGAAATATGTACCTGACAAAGGCTTTGTTTCTTCAAGTAAGATCTACAATCCTTCCCATGTTCATATTGAAACAACTTCCATACCATCTAATGAATT
The DNA here is from genome assembly GCA_019776745.2 of Taxus chinensis. Lineage (NCBI taxonomy): Eukaryota > Viridiplantae > Streptophyta > Pinopsida > Cupressales > Taxaceae > Taxus > Taxus chinensis. Next base: position 454,068,476 of record CM034155.1, on the reverse strand, counting down.
TGTGAATATCCCTTCTAGTACTTCCCTACCCAAATTTGTTCCATATGATATTGCCCAAGTCTTGAGTCAAATCAAGGTTAGTGTTCCAACTGTTGAGCTGCTTAGGATTCGTAAGCATGTAAAAAGGGCATTTGAGTATTTGGGATTGAATGAAGAACTGATTACCCAGAGTAGAAATTTGAACAATGCAGAGACTCCTCCTACCATTACAGAAGTGGAAAACCCCCAAGTACTAGAAGAAATATGTGAACCACGTGAGGTTTACTTGGGGAAATCTTTAGTTCAATCTCAATTAAATGTTGATTCATTTTTTACAACTTTGATTATTAAGGACAGACTGCTGTATAATTATATGTTTGACTCCGGAGCATCATGCAAAGTCATGCCCCTTGAGGTCATGAACGAACTTGATATTAAAGTAACAACATCTTATGGCAAGTGTACTGCCATGTATTCTAGAGAGGTCCCAGTTGTTAGATGTGTTAAGGGACTGATAGTTCAAATTGCAGCATATCCAAGAAGGAACTTAAAACTTGATGTTGTTATTGTTGATTGCCCTGCCAAATGGGGCATGTTGTTATCAAGAAAATTGGCTACAAGTGTTAGTGGTAGTGTTCAAATGGATATGTCTTTTTCCACCATTCCAATTCAGAGAAACCTGGTAAATTTATTTGCTGAGAAGAAGAAGATGTTGTATCTTATTGAAGATCCCAATGATGTTTCTTATGAATTGTTGCATGCAGATGTTGAGGTTGGTAACTTTGTGGGATTTGTTTATTTCAAGGAGTATGAAATTGAAGAATGTAGATCTCTTGAGTATTTTTGCTTTCCTAAAATTAGATGTTTGATGCAAGGTCGAAGGATGTTGGAAAACGTGCCCTAGGCAAAAAGGGTAAGAGGAAACAAATGTGTTTAGCTAACGACTTGGAGAGAAAAGAAAAGCAAGTATATAGCTAGTTGGTAAAAACATATCAGAGCTACCTGGCATGGTCTTACCTAGGTTTGGATGCACTTGAAGAATTTCCTTGATTGCTTTCTCATAATCGAGGTATGCACCATTGTATAGTGTATAGTTCTTTGGTTTCTTTCTGTTTTTGTGCTTTTGTTCATTTTGGTCCTTGGTAACCTAGTTTCTCGGTTCATTTTTGGAATATTGGTTATAGTTTCTCTGCTCTGTAAGCTGACTCTGTTTCCCAAAGGATCTTTTTGGCACTTGGTCTACTTTTGTTCTTGTGGCAGTCACTGGGAGTACCTATCCCCGAGCAGGAGCCGATGTTGGTGCTCGATTTGATCCCGCACCATTTTCCCTAAATTTTCCAATCTGCGTGTTTTATTTTCTATCTCCCCGATCATGGATGCTCGAAAAATGTTCAATATTCACTTATATGCCTTTGAAAATCCTTCTCCATGGTTGTAAAATATGTTTTGCCATGAATTACTTGCAATTTCTCCATCCTTGGCAAAATTGCGCATTCTGAGCGCGATTGGTAAAGTTCTATATTTTTTCTAGTTCAACGGGTGTGTTTTCCCCATCAAATTTCTTCCTCAGCATTCGGCGGGTACGTGTTCTCTTGTGATTGATCAAGGGACGGTGGGGAAAATGTTTTAACTTATCACTTTTTGGATTTTTTTGGCAAAAAGGCATTTTTGGTCCCATGGCTCCACGTTGTTTTGATTAGTTCTAATGATGATTACATGGCTTCTTCTAATTGGTTGAGGGTCAGCAGGTTTACTTGGTAAACTTATCATTTTGTCACTTTTGGCTACTTTGGAAAAAGTATCAAAATCACCCTGCGGCCCGGTCGACCTCTGATTGGCTAAGCAAAATCTAGGTGGCGGAGCAAATCTATCCTTTTTGCCATGAAAGATGTACATGTGTAAGAAGATAAGCAGTTATGCAGTGGCGGGTTGTCGGGTTCCTTTGAATTTTTTTTTAACTTCAAAAGGATAAAAGTTAAAATGTGAACCGTAGCTCTGCTCCAATTAGAAGAGGACATGTAGCAGTTTTAAGGCAAAGGGGATGCGGATCGGCGGAGAACTTTGAAGTTTTTCACCTTGAAAGTAGAGAATAAAGTTAAAATTCAAACCTCATCTCTGCTCCAATCAGAGGTGGACACATGGCATTGAAAATTCAAAGCAGGAGGAGGAATGTTGGGTCACTTTAAATTTTTTTAACTATAAAAGGATAAAAGTTAAAATATGGACCACAGCTCCACTCCAATCAGAAAAGGACACGTGTCATTTTGAAAATTCAAAGGCGAAGGTGCGGGCCGTGGGGGAAAAATTGGAAATTTTGCTCTTTTGAAAGAAAAAAAGTATAAGGTGTAAAAGAGAAGCGCGGTCCCCGTTGGCACCCACATCAAGAGGTTGAAGGCAGAGGTACGGGCCATTGGGAGAAATGTGGGAAATTTTCCTTTTTTACAAAAAGTGGTAAAATTGTATATTTGAGCCATGACTACATAAAGGCCTGTGTTGAGCCACGTGTCAAGCCCATTTTTCAAAGGTGGAGGGGCGGGGAAAAATGCCCATTTTTCCAAAAGTTATACAATGTAGAAAAGTGCCCCTAGGCTCGATTTTTCTCATCTTCCACGTGGATGGCTGCAATTTAAAAAAAGGGGCAAGATCAATGGTAGCTGTGCATTTCATCAATTTGGCCACCATTGGAGCTCCAAGATGTTTAGAAATGAAATTTTTACATCATTCTTCATCGAATTTTTGGAAAATTCATGTCATTTTGGTCTGCAAAGATCAATAAAATTGATTTGAGGATTCAATTTGTAAAACAAATTATTAGTAGAGCAAGATTCAAAGGGTCAGATTTGTAAGGGAAAAGGATGCTGAAAAGGGCTACATGTTAGGCTATTTAAAACCTAAAGTTTGGATTTTTGTCGGATTTGATGGGTAAAGGCATGGAAAACATCTTTCACGCCATCAATTTGAGATCCGATTGCTTCAAGAGCTACAATGGATTCGATCCACCATTTTTCTTCTTTAACACACAAAGCAGAAATAGAGAACCGATTTGACAAGATTTGCAGGCGTATTTAAGATCATTAATGGATGGTGTTTGGATTTCCAAATCATATTTCATTCTTTCTCTTCTTTTTCTCTCTCTGTTTCATCTATAAATGTACAATCTTGGCTCATTTGCAAAGTTCGGGATTTCATTTTCACGAGATAATTTTGAGAAAATATCATCCTCTGAGAAAACTTTTTGAGAAACCAGATTAATTTCCTTTGTGTTAGATTTCCATTCATCTTGAGTTGGTTACAAGTGTATAGCCATCAACAAGCTCTGAGATTGTTTGACATAACTCTCCCCTGCTGAATGAATTTGATAAATTTTGAGTTAATTTGTGTTAAATCTCTGGAAATTTTTTGTTTATTTTACTTTCAGAATGTCTACAAGTAGTTTTTCTTGTTCCTATTGCAATTTTGTATCAAAATCTCTCTGAATCACACAGATCTTCATCCTTGTGATAGTTTAGTGGCATCTACAATTTCATTTTTCAGAAGAGCTTTCATCTAGGAATGAAATAAATGATTTAAAATCACTTTTCTTTCATCTGTTGATAGAGATTGTTTGTAAGCCTTTGGGTGTACCTCAGGCATGTTTGATCTTAGATTTTGATGTTTTATTGAGTCTTCTAAATCAAGCCTTCGTGCTAGAATCTCAAATATTGTGTGAAAAAGTGCAAATTGCAGCCTCCATTGATGCACACCTTCTGGTTGAAGGAATGTTTTAAACTATTTTGAAGCTTTATGTTATTGCGTTCTCCATTGTTGTGAAGTTTCTTAAATATCTAGTAAATTCCAATATATCTTGTCAATCTCCCACAAAAAAATTATTCAAAAACCAATCCTACCCTGAACTACCCCTGTTTTTCCCTGTATATCGACAAAAGAACAAAATCCACTTGCTAAAATATGCAAAACATATTAGGATTCCAAATGTCTTTAGTAACCTTAGCCTTGTGATTAAAATATCTCCATATTCTGGAAGTGACAACTCGTGAGATTCAGATTTGATGTGTTGATCATATTTTTACAAGGCTTCCCTTATAAAACTTGTGCAAAAGAAGGATTTACCAACATTTTCACTAAACAGAGGTTACAAAAATAGGTTCTCTTACCTTGGTTGAAAGGCACAACCTAAAATATTTAGGATCAGATCAAATCCTTTTAAGGTGCTACCCACTTCTTTCAAATCGTGAGGGCTAAAAAGTCAAATAAATTGCTTCCCCAGCTACAAAATGACACAAAATTATTTATTTATCTCTGAGTATCTTGTTCAATCCTTGATGCTGCTCGGTTCTTGAAGAAGGATTAAATCTGGGTACCAATACATTACAATTTCACATTGATGATCAAAGAAAAAAATATTACTACTGAGATGCAAGGTGTAACTCTCAAAACTTTATGTTCGAGGCTTAGCTTTGATTATCGGGGAGTAGTGAAGGGTCTTGGAATAAATTATCTCCATGTTCTCGAACTTGAAGAAATTTGGATTGATTTCAGGAATAAAAACAATCAGGATAAAGGATTACAGTCACCCGACTTTGGATGAACCATCACCATACAACCTTGCTAACATTCCTCAAGGTGTTGTAGATGACAGGGAAATATTAGACCCCCTTTATGAGTAAATGAATGTTGAGAGTGGGTTTTCCCCCCAACTTATTGGTCAATTAAGGAGTTCACATATGTTAAGGAGTGAGTTGCTCAAATTCTTCTCTGAAATAACTCTTGACTTTACTCAATGAATATTCATCCTAAGGATCCCAAATTCCCAAAAATGAAAGTGGCCATTACGTCAGAAGCGGATCCCTCCCAAGCATATAAGGATAAAGGTGAATCATCTGGGAAGAAGTTGAAATTAATATTCTATAGTAATGGAGTAAAATCTCCCCCACCTTTGTCTTCTCCATCCAACACTATTGTCAAAGGTTATTCCCCTTCCTCTCAACAAACACAAGAGACATCAACTTACACCATGGTGGCCTAGCGTCTTCCAATTTATTTCCCTTTCATCACCCATGTGGTTTCTATTGTGATCTTGGCCCCACATGTATCACTTTCAGTCACCTCTCCTCCACATGTTCCTTCTCCTCCTCCATCTTCTCATCCTCATGTTTAATCCCCTCCACCTTCTTGATATTTCTAGATCTCACTAGTCATTGCTTCCACCGCTCTCGTTTCTCCTCCACCACCTTCCTCTCCTATGGTTTCACTCTTGGCATAGGTATTCTCATCCCTTTTCCCTCTCTCATTTGGGATAAGTATGACCCTGGGTTCTCCTTACATTACCCAGTTCCCTTCTTCATCCTCTAATTTTTCCTCCACACCTTCCTCTCCTCCCCCATATTCAATAGTTTCTATAGCCATTTTATCCACTCCTCCCTCCTTGGTGTCCACATTTCTAACCCATACAAGTAATACACTCATAATCATTTCTCCCCCTCAGAAAATACCTTCTTCTTCTCTCCCATCTTAGATAGTTAGCCAAACCCCAAAGAAGAGAAAAAAATTGTTCCTCCTGAAGCCTTTGATTTCAGTTCGCTGACTCTCGCCCCATCTCGCACATCCAAGACACCCAAGACCATTTCTCACATCACCATTGATGTATCTGGAGAAAGGTTTATTGAGATTGTTGTTCCTGCTGCAGATAAGAGCAAAGAAGACATCATTGCTTCCAACTACTAGATTATTGTTATCTCTCGAAAGTGCACCCTGTAGAGAGATGGCAGAAGGTCTTCGAAGCTTGCAAAATTTTATCTCTCTCTTTTGTAGATACAATGGAAACACCTCAGGTCTGTGGGTGTACCTATTTTGAGGTGAGTCTCTGGTATCAAGGCTAGTTCCTTACTGGTGTATCCTAAACAAATTTTTGGGGGGTTAAGGGTAAAAGATGACTAAAAAAAATATTTAAACTAAGGTGATACACCAAATTTATATGAGGGATTTGACTGAGTATATGCACAACTGATATGTGAAAGGATTATTGATGCACGAGCAAACAGTTTTCTGCAGAAAATTAAGGGGAAAACACTTTGAGGTATTGAGGGAAAGTGTCACAAAAATACTGCTAAGCTAAACATGCACATTAATATCATGTAGAAATTATTTAATTATGCAATAGGGTAAGATGATTAATCAGGGAATTTAACATTCACAAGAATTAATAGAACATACACAAGACTGTAAATAATTGGAAAGGCAAAAAATACTTCACATTCAAAGGGAAAAACTGGCAAAAATTGCTTTAGCACTCCTGTGTCTAAAAGTCCTCGCTTGAGAAAACTAACTCTCACTAATTAACTCTTATTTGTGCTTTGCCAAACCACACAATATATAGCAAAATTAACTCCCCTCCTTCCTAAAAATAGGTTAGAATTGTACTCTCCCATGTACTCCTATTTTTATCCTTCATCTATTAATAAATAAAGGAAAAAAAATAAGAACATGCAAATACAAAGAGGCATTAATAGCCATCGGTTACAACTATTCAACTAAAGTTGACTATTCTATTTTAAAGAAAAGCATGAGAGGATGATTTGCTAAAAATAAGCTTTGCTTGTTGAGCAAGTTTTTCCTGAACATGTGCTTCTTGCTAACTCTGTCTTTCTGAATTTTACGAAGGCATGCAAATTTACTCTCTGTGAGTGAGCAAAATTAATTATTCTCTGACCATGGTAAAATCTAGTGAACTTAAAACTTAGGTTTTGAGATGCAAAAATATTGCAGACTTAGTCATTTTTTGATAATTAAATTAATTAAGCTCCAAAAGAGCCAGCAATCTCTGTAAAATCGTTTCCCTGGGTCCGCCATTAATAAATGCTCTATGTTTTCTACATAAAAAGGAAAATCCACCATTATTACAGACTTTAAGCTTGACCAAAGGATTTTCTGAGAAACCCTGTATTTTATTATGCCTAGAAAAGACATCCATGTATGGTAAATTTGATCTAAAAACGACCTGGAAAATCCTTCCTTTCATGCCTTCTGATAAAAATTGTGAATAATTGATCCACTCATTTGCTTTAAATATGGGCATTACACATGTATAAATCTATTTGCAACGGTGGAAACGGCTTGTTTTTATGACTTTAACACTTTTTCTGAAAAAGGGCCTCAAAAAAGTTAAAATTCCCTGGTGGCCCGCCTCCCCAATTTTTACTTTTGATGTGTTGGCAGATCTGCGGGTGACTTTAACACTTTATTCCCTATTTTCTTGAAAGACTTCAAAGTATTCGAAATACTCTGATGCTCCGAACTCCCGCTTATGCCTTATTCAATATAATGCTTTGTTTGGTCCTTAGCGGGGCCACGGAGAAATTTTATTACTTTAATCCCTTTTAAACGAAAAGGTTCAAAGTTTCAAATTAACCCGATGGCCCGCCTTTAACTTAGTCGGTGACTCTGACTTTTGATACTTTGACTGGCTTGAGCAGCGGAGTTTCGGGAAACTTAATAACTTTAAATCTTTTTGCAAAATAGCTTAAAGTTTTAAAGGCAAGAAATGATTCCGACGCTCTGCCTTTGACTTATTTGCAATAAATGTGGGCTTTTTGGTACTCCTGCAGGCCTGTGGGAAACTTTATTACTTTTCAACCCTTGCTCAAAATGTTCAAAAATGCAGATTGACCTGATGGCCCACCTTTCCGTTTCCAATCAATACTTTGACTTTGGCAGGCCTGTCTCGGGCCACTTTATCACTTTTACAAAATTTGCTCTTAAAGGGCTAAGTGACCCAATAAGACCCGACAGCCCGTTTTATGAGTCAAGCTGGGGTTTGCTCGATTTTGGAAATTTGACTTCATCCATTGATCACTTGGCGATGTAACCTATCGATCGTTTGACTTATGTGTTTCCGTTTTGTATTGAAAATTGTCGGTGGCATTTATTGTGATGGTTTGTGTTGAATAAAGTTTTAAAGGAAATCAATCGTTCCGCCCTTCCATCTTTGTACTGAAGATGATCCATGTGTTTGATTGCTAACTCCGGGAAACTTTATCACTTAAGTTGTTTTTCCATGTAGGTGATTTAAAATCAAAATTAACCCTATTCTTTGGTCATTGATTTGCTCGCATTGAGCCAAAGCCATGGCATTTGACCTTTTCCTAATTTACTTTAGATTAATCACCTTTCAAGCTCGTCCCTCTGCATTAATGGTTTATGAGCTCGTTTAAAATCTTAATATTTTAAAGGGAAAAATACTTGCGACCATCCAGTTTTCAACTTTTCAATAAGGAGGTGGTCATGGAGTTTATCACCACTACGGTGATCTTCGAGCTGCGAACAATTTTACCAAATCGGTATTGCATATGTAAAATTTAAAATTGTTAAGTTCACCAAAATGACTTGGCTTTCACTTGGGTTAACTCTAACTGCAAGGTTGAGTTTGAATCATTTTTGATTATTTTCTGATTTCTGGGTTATGAACTCGTTGATCTGTGATCTGAGTTTCTTAATCCTTAACTTGTGATCTCTAGGTTAGAGCCTTTCTTGGAAGTTGATGAGCTACCTTCTTTCTTGGCCACCATAACATTGAAGTCCTTCGAGCTCTGTGAAAGCTTAGTCTAAGCAAGATTCTAGTAAATTTTCACCAGTTTTCATTGACTTTCTTCTTCCTAGCTCAATTATTTTGTTATGTGCATCCCTTTCTTGATGAATTGAATGGTAAGTTTTTTTTTAGATCCCTGAGATTTACTGTTGCTTTGTCATTTTTTGCCATCATTATCTCGGCATTTTGATAACTTCACCATTTTAACAGATTCGACTTTGCATATTTCTCTTATTTTTTGACAAAATTTCTTTTGCACAACTTGGGTTCTTGAGTTGAAACTTTTCATTCAAGTTTGCTCCTCTATAGCTCTGAAGATCGATGATCTCTCGAGGGTTTTCTCAACTTCAATTTAATCAATAAGTCCTTGTATTCTTACTTTGATCTTGATACCCATTAAAATGGTTTTTCAATTAAAGTTACTAGAATTTGTAATTTTTTTCTCTATGTTATAACCTAAAACTGATTGATTCTAATGAGAATATCAACATCTTTTATACTTGAATATTTCTTCAACTCGGATGTGTATGCATTTTGATTCAAATGGGTTTCTATCTTTTCCTTGAAATTCTCTTCGTTACTTTTGAAACCACTCTGAGCTTTTGCAAGATGGTTCCTTCTGAAAGTTGTAAATAGTTTCATACTCTTATAAAACAAATAGAAGGCATAACCCTTCATTCAGATGCTCTGTTGAAATATTGTACTCTTATTTCTTTTTGCTTAAATACTGTACTTCTTTGATGGTAGCATTTATATGCACTCATACTTGCTTCCTTCTGAAAACCTGGAAGTCTTAAAATCTCTAGAATAGTTGTTGAACTATCTTGAAATTTCATTACTTATTCACTCTTAAGCTATCATGAATGCTCCATAAGTACTTCAATTTGATGACTGAAAGTGCAATCCATTTCTATACTAAAAGACTTATACTTTATTTCCTTCTTATTATAGCTTTGATATGCATGCTTCAAAAATTAGTAAATGAAAATATTTAGGCATTTTGAAGCCTCTTATCCAAATTTCCTCAAATTTCCTTTCCATTCTGTTTCTTTCTGAAATGAGTATATCATGTATGGTTTAAGATATGATCTTCAAGTAATCTATATCTCACCTTGTTGTTAAGAGATTCATATGCATGAATTAGGTCAATGTAGGAATATGGATAAAATAACCCTGAGCTCTTAACTATTGATTTTCCTCTTTTCTTCTTTTCAGGTATAGTATTTCCCTGGTGAAGATGAAGAGAGAATAAGTTGGAGATGAAGATGTACAGAAAGGAAAATACCTTGAGGCAATGATGGGTCCCCTCATAATCCTATATTTTCTCTTCCATGCATGTGTACCTCTTTCTTTAGTAGGTGTACTTTACTTTTCAGTTACATCCCATGTCTTGTGTGGGAACATTTGAAATTCCTTATGAATAAAATATTGAATTCTGAGATTGATTGGTAATTACTTTTACATTTTAGCTTTCTGTATCGATTGTCTTATGAACTAAAAAACTCAGTAATATAATTGAATGTCTTAATCATGAATGAAAGACCATTAAGAATACCTATAACATCCAGTAATGAACTTTGATTTCAGCATTCTGAAATTATGTTTGTTGTTCCAAGACTCAAAATTTCATTTATTCTGCAATTGCATTTTTTCATCAAGACAACACAATTATTCTTCAAGAATTCGTGTTATTTTTCTGAAGATAGTCAAGAAATTACAAACTATGTGATTTGTTACGTTTTGTAATAGCACACATAGCTTAAGATTTCATGTAATCATTAATTAATTTAGCAGTAACAATATTATATGAATAAACTCCCCTAGCTTAGGTATACTTCACCATTTCTATCCATCGTAACGAAGTTTCGAGTTGCCCATTTTTGCACAAGTGCAAAAATTGTCAACATTTCTGGCGATCCTGCTGGGAATGCTTCCTGCTAGCTTGTAGACTAGTGCTTTTTTATTGTCCATTGGGCATGGATTTTGAAGCATGTAACAAAAATCTACCCTTCCAAAAGGTCTAACCCTTCCAAAATGAACTAAAACTTGGAAAGGATCTGGTAAACTAGATCATAAGCACGAATGCACTTTATTGAATTGAAAAAAATTGTAATGTGTAGGAACTGCACTTATTGAAAACGAAATCCTAATCTACCCTATTCTAACCAGAAGCAACTGAGGCTAAACAAAACCTGAAACATGCAGTGAAAAGTAGCTCCCCTTTCTACAAAACCATGGCATTGAATTCAGTTTTAGAAACCAACAAAATGACAAAGATGAAAATAAGTTATGTACCTTTATTTCACTCATCAAATTAGTACAACAACTGGGAAACACCTCTATCTGATTTGTAATCTATTTTGACATGATTTGAGGCTTTCTATTGAGAACAAACAACTCACTTTTGTGGTCCAAGACAAGCATGAAATATGGCAATATTGTAGCTGGGTGAGAATTAACCAAATACCGAATAGGACAAGGCCTCTTCACAGAAAAATTATTGATAGATTTGATTTGATCTAAATCATGAATATCATTTTCAATAATGAGCTCTTTCTAAAGCTATCATGGAGGTTGTTTTGTGTTTTCCATCTGATCTAACTCATCTTGAAATTTTTTTGAGGTCTTCTTCTACTCTACATGTTATTGTTCAATGACTGTTGTAAGTGACCTTTAAACGCTTTTGTCAAATGATTCTTCATTTTTCAGATCCTCCATGTAGTCTAAAAAAAAATTGAAGATCATTTTCTTCATTTTCATAGGAACTTCCATATGACATGGTACAGTAAAAAAATTGAAGATCATCTATCTTCATTTTCATAAGTACTTATGAAGTTTTTGATTCTGAACATACTTCAGCTCTTTCAAACTATGTACCAAAACTGATCTTTCATCTTCATCATTTTGGTTTGACATAAAATCTGTAAGATCAAAATTGTCTTGATTTTTCTGTACAAGATCTTTGATTTGAGCAGCATGTTCTTCTGAGACATTCTTCTCCCAAAATGGTTCTTCCAGGAGGGGATAATAAAGATATGGTATTTAATAAACATCTCTTCCTATTTTTCAATTACAATAGGGACCTTATCAAACAGAGGTTCTTTGAATGCTGAAACTGCAAAATTAGTTTAGTTCTATAGGTTGTTCTTCACCTATGCAGTTTTACCAAATCTGACAAGAAAATCAACCTCTTCAAGCTGTAAATCTAAAACACAATTTCCTTGAATTTCAACCTCCTTTTTATTCAAAATTGATCTATCCTCTTCTGATATGGCTGTAAGCTTGTCTAAGTATGGTTCGCTCATACACACTACACTCAGAATATGCATATTGTTGATCATATTCCAACTATTCTTGATCTGCTGGAAAAATAGATTGTACCTCTTACATGGTTTCTTTTTCCAATTCTAGAATAAAATCAAATTAAAAATTTGACACCCATCCATGCAAATTCTGTAAAAATTCCAGCCTATTATTGTTTTTTGTTGGCTTCCTCTCCTTGATGATATTATGGTTCTCTCTTTCCTAGACTGGAAGTACGGGTAAAGAAGGAGTGGGATTAGTTTCACCTTTCAAATGGAAAATTTTTTGCACAAGAGGTTGGGGTATAAGATCTAAATTTAGAACATCTTCTGAATGTCAACTTGGACACTTAATTTTTACTTCAGTATGTGATTGTGGGGTAGAAAGAAGCAGGAATTGCAGCAACTTGATAATTAGGAAACTAAGGAATAGGCTACATTCGCTGGCAAGGAGAAATTATAGGCACTAAATTTAGATAGGGAAGGTAAGCAGGAAACATCCCATTGACAGGGTTCCCTATCATGACACCTATCATTCTTCATTACTTTTGATTTCTCAATTATTCCTTGATAGCTAAATATTGTTTACTTAAAACTATTAAACTCAATTCTAAGATCTCTTCATCCTTTCATACTCAACATAACCATCTGCATAACTTTGAACTTGAACAACATAACCCTCATATTGATAATAATTTTGATGGATAGGGTTTGGGTTATAAGGATATTCATTGTGATAGGGGTTATAAAATTGATCTGAAGGAGATGATGGATAAAAAGACTATTAGTTTGGCTGATAATATTGCTTAAAGTGAGGATTCATGGCTGCAGGACCTCATAAAATATTGAAATTATGAAAAAGGTTTGTTGTTTCACAAAAACAACTGATAATAGAAAAATAACAGATCTAAATTTTCTTGAAAAATACCTGAAAACTTGTAGCTTAAAATTGATGAATACTTGAAAAGTGTTGTACTGATCTAGAATCAGATTTATAGAGTCGCAATATGAAGTTTGAACCTTGAATCTTCAATTGTTTTAATCCATCAATAGTAGTTCTTTCAAAAATTACCATGCATGGTGTCTGATCTGCTTAAATGATGAAACACCTTTGAAAAGTGAAACTTTTAGCTGTCTGTGATGTCCCACCAGGGCATGCCAAAAATTGTTATCTCTCGAAAGTGCACCCTGTAGAGAGATGGCTAGTAGGTGTTCTAAACTTGCAAATTTTATTTCTCTCTTTCATAGATACAACGAGAAACACCTCAGGTCTGTAGGTATACCTATTTTGAGGTGAGTCTCTGGTATCAAGGCCAGTTCCTTATTGTTGTATCCTAACTCCAACTTTATTGGGGTTAAGAGTAAAATATGACTGAAAAAATTTTAAAACTGAGGTGATACACCAAATTTATATGAGGGATTTGACTAAGTATATGCACAATTGATATGGGAAGAATTCTTGATGCACGAGCCAACATTTGTCTACAGAATATTAAGGGAAAACACTTTGATGTATTGAAGGGAAAGTATCACAAAAATACTGCTAAGTTAAACATGCACATTAATATCATACATAAATTACTAAATTTTGCAATAGGGTAAGATGATTAATTTGGGAATTTAACATTCACAAGAATTAGTAGAACAAACAAAAGACTGCAAATAATTGGAAAGGCATAAAATACTTCACATTCAAAGGGCAAAACTGGTAGAAATTGCTTCATCACTCCTATATCCCAAAAATTCCTCGGGCAAAGAAAACTAACTCCCACTTTATTAACTCTCCCTTATGCTTTTCCAAGGCACACAATATATAGCAAAATTATTTCCACACCTTTCCTAAAAATAGGCTAAAATTGTACTCGCCCATGCAACCTATTTTTATCCTTCATCTATTAATAAATAAAGGAATACAAATAGAACATGCAAATACAAAGAGGCATTAATAGCCATTCGTTACACTTAGTCAACTGCAGTTGACTGATCTATTTTTTAAGAAAAGCATGAGTGGATGATTTTCTAAAAATAAGCTTTGCTTTGCTGAGCAAGTTTCTTTCCTAAACATGCAGATTTGTCTACTTGTTGATCTGTATCTTGTCTAAATTTTATGAAGGCATGCCACTTTACTCTCTGTGAGTGAGCAAAATTAATTATTCTTTTGACCATGGTCAAATCTGGTGAACTCAAAACTTGGATTTTTGAATGTAAAATAGATTGCAGACTTAGTCATTTTTCAGGTAATTAAATCAATTAAGCTCTATTCAGAGCCAGCAGAGCTCTGCAAAATTTTCTTCCCTGGTCTGCCATTAATAATTGCTCTATTATTTTAAGCATAAAAAAGGAAAATACATGATTGTTGCAGACTTCGAGCTCAACCAAAGGATTTCTATGAAGGACTCTATATTTTATTATGCCTCAAAAAAGACGTCCATGCTTGACGGTAAATTTGATCCAAAACAGGGCATGGAAAATCCCTTCTTTTGGCTTCCTCTAATAAAAATTACGTAAATTTTGAATAATTGTCCCTCTTATCTGCTTTAAATCTGGGCTTTTACATGTGTATAAATCTGTTTATAGCGGAAACGCTGGCTTCATTTTGTTACTTTAACCTTTTTCTGAAAAAAGGTCCCAAAAAGTTAAAATTCCCTGGCAGCCCACCTCCCCGATTTTTACTTTAAATGCGTTGGCAGAGCCGCGGGTGACTTAATCACTTTTTTTCCATCTTTTCTTGAAAAAATTCAAAGTATCAAAATACTTTAATGCTTTGAACTCCCACTTATGCCTTATTGCAAATAATGCTTTGTTTGGTCCTTGGCGGGGCTGCGGGAGAATTTTATTATTTTATGTCTTTTAAATGAAAAGGTTTGAAGTTTCAAATTGACCCGATGGCCCTCCTTTAACTTAGTCAATACTCTGACTTTTGATACTTTGACTTTTACCAACGGAATTTTGGGAAAATTCATAACTTTAAATCTTTTTGCAAAAAATCTTAAAGTTTTGAAAGCAAGAAATATTCCGACGCTCCACCTTTAGTTCTTTGCAATAAATGTGGACCACGTGTACTACTACGGGCCTGCGGGAAACTTTTTCATTTTTAACCCTTGCTCACAATGTTTAAAAATGCAAAAATAAGTCTGCCTCTCAGCATCCAATCAAATCTAGTCGGGCCTGTGGGGAACTTTATCACTTTTACAAAATAATGAAAAGGGCTAAGTTCACCCATAAGACCCACTAGCCCATTTTATGAGTCAAGCAGGGGTTTTCTCAATTTTGGTGATTTCATTTCATCCATTGATCATTTTGCGATGTAACCTTGTTCATTGATCTTATGTGTTTCTAACTTTGCATTGAATATTGTCGGTGGCATTTGACTGTGATGGTTTTTGTTGAATAATGGAGCTCAATCATCAGCCCTTGATCTGTGTACTTGTTGATCCTAGATCGTTTGATTACTAACTCCGGGTGAGTTAGGTTAAGCTGTGGTTGATGTAGGTGAGTTAAAACAACTCAAAACCCTATTCTTTGGTCATTCTTTTGCTCACAGAGAGTGAAAAGCCATGGAAATTTGTTTTTAATGCCATTGTTAATCACCTTTCGAACTTGGCCCCTCTACATTAATGGTTTCTGAGCTCGTTTGCATCTGCATCTTTTATGGCTTTACTCTGTTCAAGTTTTCTGAGGAGGTGTTCGTGGATTTTATCACCACTGCCGTGATCTTCGAGCTCATCTTTTACCACAGATCAGTATTGCATCTATATTTTCTGTGATTATTTAGTCATCAAGCTTGGCTCTTAAAACTCTCTGCAAGGTTTAATGGAAATTGTTTTTGATTATTTTTGAGTTCTGGGTTATGAAGAGTTCGTGTGATTTGAGTTTCTTTCCTCATTGTGATCTCTCTGTTAGAACCTTTCTTGGAAGTTTTTTGAGCTACCTTCTTTCTTGGCCGCCATCGTTGAAGTCCTTCGAGCTCTGTACAAGCTTTCTTAGCAAGATTCGGTCGATTTTCAGCAGTTGTCATTGTCTTCTTATGCCTAGCTCAATTCTTTTGTTATGTGCATCACTTTTTTGATGAAGAATGGTAAGTTTTTCTCCGATCCCTGAGTTTCACTGTTGCTTTTTCATTTATCACTTTGACTTCAAGATTTTGATATTTTGCTCCTTCTTTGCATATTTTATGACCTTGTGATGCTTTTGGGGGTTCTTGAGTTGAAACTCATTATGAGTTTACTCCTCTATAGCTCTGAACTCGATGACCTCTCAGGGATTTCTCAAGTTTAATTTAATCAGTAACTCCTTGTTTCTTACTCTGATCTTGATACCCATTAAAATGGGTTTTCAATTAAAACTAGGATCTGTAATTTTTCCCTCTATATTGTAACCTGAAACTGATTGATTTTAATGAGAATATCAACATCTGAAGTACTTGAATATTTCTTCAACTCAAATGTGTAAGCATTTTGATTCAAAGCTTTTCTGTCTGAGCTTGTGTTCTCTTCGTTACTTGTGAAACCACTCTGAGCTTTTGCAAGCTGGTTCCTTCTGAAAGTTGTAAATAGTTTCTTACTCTTGTAAAACAATTAGAAGGCATAACCCTTCATTCAGATGCTCTGTTGAAATATTGTACTCTTATTTCTTTTTGCTTAAATAATGTACTTCTTTGATGGTAGCATTTATGTGCATTCATACTTGCTTCATTCTGAAAACTGCAATTTAAAATGGCTGAACTTTGTTAAATTATCTTGAAATTTCATACTATTCAGTTGTTAAGCTATAATGAATGCTCCGAAGTACTTCAATTTGATGACTAAAAGTGTTTTTCATTTCTTTTATGCATTTATACTCCATTTCCTTTTATCATAGCTTTGATATGCATGCTGGAAAAATTGTAAATGTCCATTTTACATGGTGAAGCCCTGTCAAAATTTCCTCAAATTTCCTTATCCATTCTGTTTCAACTGAAATTTATATCGTTTTGGTTAACCTCAACCTTTATATTCTGATTATTATGCTTCTTCTTATTGTTACACTTTTGAATGCATGAATTTCTGAAGTTGGAAGTATAAGGAGCTAAAATAAACCCTGAGCTCAGTATTGATGATCATTTGATTCTCCCCTTTCAGGTACCATGATGCAGTTGTAGTGGATAGCTGGAACAATAGTACAGAAAGAAAAATCCTCGAGGAAATGATGGGTTTCTTTTACCTCTTTACATTTTCAGTTTCATAAATATATGCATTGTTTTTCCTTTCAGTTATTTCTCACGGCTTGTGTGAGAAAAATATGTACTATTATTGCTCATGAATAAATGAAAATATTTTCGTGTTATGAGATGTATGTCATTCCTTTCTATACTTTCTTTCATTTGTATGGATAATGAATGAGCCTATACAACTCAAAAAATTTAATTAATTCGTTTAATCATAGAAATAAATAAACAATCGAGTGTACCTTATTATTGATCATTGAAAATGAAAATTGCTTGTAACACTGTAAATTGTCCTTCAAAACTGCCACTTGTCTGTAATTTAAGAACATCATGTATGGTACATGCTACCCTTCTTGCCTTCCTCAGGGCCTTGCAATGGTTGTTTACATCTATTGCATAGTTCTGGCAAAGGTTTCAAATGGAATGGTTGCATCTATGAGGCATGGCATTCTTAAACTATACTCAAGTTGTAGTTTTGATTCCAAATGACTTCCAACACCAAAAATTAAAAATTGTATCTTAATCTGAGGTGGTTGTCCCAAACATAACCAAACTCTTAAATGACCAATCTGAGAAACTTTAAAAGTTTCGAGTTGACCTTTTCGCACGGAGTGCAAAAAATTTCAACAATTACCAAAGTGGCACTTGGGAAAGTCACCACCGATGGAGCCCAACAAGATATGCAGGTGGCCATGGATAATTTGTTCCATAAACTCAAAGAAAATAAGGCCACCAAAAATGAGAAGAAGGATAAGGTGGATAAATTAACATCTATCCTCCTCAAGATCTCCAAACCAAATTTAATCTCCTTTCTAGCTTTTTATAGTTTTAATACATCATACTTCTCAGAGGTTAAGAATATTGGGAAAAAGGGTCATCAATAGATAGTTGGATCCAGAGGATCCTAACTAAAGAAAAGAGACTGATCAAGGACATTGTTGAGGTCCACAATGATATAGAAAGAGAGAAATCGACTACTAAAAAGATGAATAATGAGTTCCGTGAAGAATGCAATAATTAGGAATTAAACCTGGAAGGCTTGAATGAACTTGGGAAATATGATCCTGACACCCTCGTTCAAGAAAGGATAATTGGTGAGAGATAAAATCATTTCAAGTTTTACAAAGCCATTTACTTTTCGGTCAAGATCTTGCAGGAAGCTAGTGAAAAGCTACAAAATGCTCGAGAAGAAGGTATTGATGCCACCAACTATATCAATCATGAATTCACCAAGGTACTCAAACTTTTCCTAGATGATGAATTGAACATGATATCTGTGGATGATATCTTCAAATATTTCAAGGATCTGGTTGAAAAGTAATCCTCAACTAGAAATGATTTTGATATAAAATTGATTATAAAGATGATTTTGTGCCAAAATATGCTGAGAAATCTAGCCAAAACCATAAGAAGAATACAGAAGCTCCCTAGAAGGATTCTCAACATACTCGACACATGTGAGATTATGAATAGATTGTCATGCAGAACGAATGATGAAAAAAACAGAATATGATTCATAAATTATGTGAATATCGTACTAACGAAGCAGAGCAAGAAACTAAGGAGGAAAAATATGATTGATGATTCATCATGTTTTTCCATTATGACATCGAGCATGTGAATTTTTGAGATGTTGAGACATTATTTGGATTAACAAGTTGACTTGGTAATTTAGTAAGAACTAGTCAAGAAGGATTTAATGTGTTTTTCTATTTTTAGAATGTAATCCAAATTGGTTCTCCTTTTCTCTTTTCCTTCTCTATAAATGTAAAATCTTGAGGCATTATTCAGGAGACATTTTGGAATAAAAATAAAGTAAGTTGGTGTTGTAAAGAGAAGAAAAAATGTGTTTTCAATCTTTTATTGCAAGGAATATAAGAGGTGCATTAAAAAATGTGTGTTGAATGTTATTTCTCTATTTAATGTATTGTTCTTAAGTTTAATGTGTTATTGTATTCTTTAAATTACAGTCCATCATTCATTATTTCTCAAATAAGTTTATTATTGTTTTATCCTTTGTTAGTATCTCCGGATCTACATTTTCCAAAGAAAAAACACATTTCTTCTTTCCTTTATTTCCATTCTCCATTCTAATACCACTTCTATAAATTTCCTCCATTTCTCAATCTATCTTTCATTCCAAAGGAAATAAATCTACCCCAAATGCTAGATTGATGTGAATAATGTAAATATTCTTTGGTGTTGTTAGAATAATAATAAACATGGAGCCTCCCCTTTATTTGAGGAGGGACTTTGTCCCACATGTTGTGGTTGAACCTCATATTTTGTCCTTGAAAAAAATATCCAACCTACATGACCACAGAAGGTTAGAACCTGAAGTTTTCCAAAAACATCAATGCAGAGTATGGTTTCATTAAAGACTATTCTCATTTTCCACAAGGATGAGAAAAGAATCATCAGAAAAATGTCCATTAATAAGTTGGGAAGACTAGGTTGATATTTGAATTCCTTCACTACATCTCTGTTCGCCTATGTGAGGAAGAATATAACCAAAATATTCAATTGCAAACACAAAAAATGGAGTTAGAAGGCATCACTATTAGATGTAACTAAAAAGGATAATTGAGTTAGATTTTCGCCCATTAATAGTATGGAAAGTCGAGGCATCATAGAAGATAGTCTTAATAAACCTGATCAAATAATCTCCAAAACCCATAGCTTTCAAAATAGTAAGAATGAATGGCCATTAAATGTGATTATAATATTTTTTAAATTCTAATTTAAGAAAGAGGGGTTTTTGATGAGAGGCCCGAGCCTATTTCATGTCTTCCTAAATAGCAATGAGATTGTCCATAATGTAGTGGCCTTTCATAAAGCTAGTATCTTTGGTCTGGTCGAAAGAATGTGGCAGATGCAGAGCACAAGTGCTTTGGCAATAATCTCTCATGAAACATTCAATAAGGTGATTGGGCACCAACTAGAGATGAGATCTAGGTTATAAACCTTAGGTACAAATTTCATGTTTCCTTTATTTATAATATATCCTAAGGAATTATTGTTCAGATCTTCTCTATAGACTTGCAGATTGCAGAAGATTAGGCCCCACTAATATGTCATGTTGCCTTATAAAATTCATAAGGAAATCCATCGATTCTCGATGCTGTCATTATCCATACATTGTTAGAACACATAAAGCTTGTCAATCGTAAGAGGGAAATCACACTAAATCCTATAAGTAGTAGATATTTTACATGGAACAACATTAAGGCATTATTGTAGAGAAACCTTCCTTTCCTCTTAATCATCCTAGGATTAGAAAACAAGTTGTTTTTAATGCTCCACAAAAATAGGTGAAATATTAGGAAAACTAATGAGTATATCCTAAACCACTTGGATAGCTTTAATCTACTTGCAAATTTTCTTGGCTTGAAGGGATTTACAAATATATTTGGAAGATCAACTCCCATTTTGAGCCTGTGGAGCTAACATGGATTGAGACCCTCTTGCAACATATTTCTCATTGGATTTGAGCTTACCCATGAGCTTGGATGTCATATATTGCAGCTGAAAATAAAATGGGTTTGATTCCAGTAGCACATAAAATATCTAGAATTATTTTGAAATTATAATTTTCCCATTTGTGAACTTGGCCCACCTACTTTCCAAAGTGGTAGAGGAAGGTAACAATGTGGTTGATGACCTCATTCCATTTCTCGATCCAGCTTGCATCGTCAGGAGGACATGGAGCTAAATTCCACACCCTGAAAAATGTGTTGGATAATCCCTTCATGTGTTAATAGAAAGGTGTTGAGATAAAACTAGTGACACAAAAATTTAAATTGGGCATCACCCCAAGTTAATTGAAGAGTAATGGGGTGGGTCTAAAATCACAATACCCTAGCAGACGGTGAACGAAGATTGACTAGAGGTATTAAAGGTTAAAATGTGTTGATTAGATATCATCTTACAATCAAGTCTTGTAAGGTCCTTGTTAGCACGACCCCACAAATTAGACCGAGTAAACCAAGGATATAGAAAAAATTATTTCCATTTAAATGAGGGATCTGATAAGCCCCATATGGGTTTTAAAATAAAGCCTAACTTAACTTCATGCTCACCAACACACCACTACATTAAAAGTGTTCCTTGTCCTTGGGATGTTCAATCATATTAAAGTCACCAAAAATTAGCTAGAAGGCCATTGGTAAATTATTTTCCATCCACTTTCATAGCTCCATTCTTCCGAGACCATCATTGCAAGTATATACATTTAATCAAACCAACTGAAAATCCATTAATATCAAGTATTACCCACACAACCCACTAAGAAGGATTTACCATTGAATCAATAATTAAAGAAGACAAACTAGGGAATACGAAAAATGTTCGTACCACCTATCACTTCAAATGAAAATGCATGAAATTTGAAGCTATGCATTTTAAATTAGTTTAAAGCAAAAATAATGCAATCGTAATTTCATGCAAATAAATCACATCAATATTTCAAACCAAATTAAAATTAAAATACATTTTTTTTACAAGGAATTTGTGAGACCTCTAACATTCCATGGATGAAATTCATGCAAAAACACATCCATAGTAAGTGCCTCGTGTCCATCCTAAAAACATGATCCAATCTAGTAAATAAAAACTATTAGATAAAAAAGGATGTTGATTTGACTTAAAATCTTCAATGGAAATGGAGTGACACTTATCTCCATTATCTACCTTAAATGGCTCATATCCATTACAAGGCGGACTATGAGAATGTCATAAGGGATGAGAACTCATAATTATAGTGCCTACTTCATTAGCAGGTAGTTGTAAAATAGCCTTTTGGCTCTACATGGGATGGGACTGGACTAGGAGAGCTAACCTAGAAATGCTTGGAGAAGTTTCAGAAATATGTGCCCTAAATTGGAGTTGAACATTAGACATAGAGTTATTTGCAATGTTGTTTTTATTTCCAACAGAATCTCTTTTGTTAAAACCATGGTCCAACCATTGACATTAGATGTGATTTTTAGCTTTTCAAATGGTGGTGGACCCTCAAATGGCTTGAAAATGGGCCAAAAGGGAACAACCACATATGAGGTGGTTAGGGACTTGACATCTAAAATAGGTGTTCATTAGGTTAAAGTATGTGATTTTTTTGGGGGGAAATGGTTTAGGGTTTTGATTGAATTATTCATATTCAAGTGGTAAGATCAACCTCAACAGAAATCATTTTGTTTGGTCGAGCAGAGTAGAAGCGGTCCGCTTCTTAGAAAATAAACCAACTAATAGGTTGACTATTTATATTAAAAAACATAGATGAATTAGAAGGCTAAGTTGAGATCAATCCAAATATAGATTAAATTATTGAGACTAAGGACAAAACACAAGAGTTTACTTTACAAGAACCAACTAGACTTAGCGAGTAATGCTTGAACATGTGAAGGCTCCTTGAAGAATGAAAGAAAAAACCCCTTTAGTGAGGTTCCTAATACTTGAGACAAACACACAATTACATTGGTAGCGGTGCTTAATCTAGGTTGACAAAAAAAATTTAGAGGGGATGCAGCTAACAAAATAAGCAATAAGACAATTATTTTGATACTATCTAATAATTTGTTTAACAACTTCAACATTAAGCACAACATCAGGTCCAAAATCAAAATCTTTTCCTCATTTTAGACTTTACGAACAAATTTTCTCATATGTTTGGGATTCATCCTCACCGCCAGTGCTGGAATTTGACATTCAATGTTACATGTCATAGTAAATTTGTTTGGTGGTCTAGAAAATTATATGGTTGTCATTTGACATTTAAAATTTAATGTGCACTTCAAATTTGTTTGTATAATAACCATTACAAAATATAGAAATTAAATTATAGTTTATATGGATGTTGGTGTTCTTTGTAATATTCTCTCATAGTTATGTGACTTTTATTTAATTATGGATAATATAATGCACTAATCAATTTCATAGTTTTTCACATATTCATTTTTTTCCAAAAAAATCATGTTGCACTAATCAATTTGAAAACCCATAAACATCATTAAAGTTTATGAGATTATTAAAATAGAATTTCAAATTACAATTTAAAAACAAATTTGAAGAAAATGATATAAATGACTCACTCAATGCAAACTTGCAACTGTATAGAAAATGAGTTTCATTTCCAACTTCAAAATCCAATGTTACTCACTGCCATTTATAACAAAAATTGTAACTATTCAAATAAGTAAAAAACATATTACAAATACCATATCGTAATAGTTAAGAGACAAAATACACTAACACTTATCATAAAGATAAGTGACCATGGCAAACGTAGCAAGAAATCATTTCTTGCCTTATTTAGACACTAGTCAAGTCACGAAGATCATGTGACGAGACTATTTATTTGAACGGGCATTATGTATATGCATTTAGCATTTATTGCTTTCTATAACACCCTTCACATATGACATAATTTTGGCATACATTGCATTGATATCTTGAATATATACTCTTCGAGCATAAACTGCACCTATATGCTCTGTTATGAATACCACGTTTTAATTTGAGCAGAGGATGTTCGGTATAATGTTTGGGATGTGTCATCCCATCTCTCCATCTTCTTTCCACAGCTTTCTGAAATCCTGCACTTTTTATGTCCATCAACAATTTATTCTTGTTATCTTCATCACCGTGGCAGCTGAGTAGTTGCACCAATTCCATTCCTCTCCCACTTATCATCTCACCATTTTCATCCACCACCACTATTCCCATTTCATTCTTATAGGCACTGTTCCAGTCTGCACTAGCAAGACCCAATACCATTCTTCTCACCTTGGCTATCTTCTCATCTGTTCCCATTCGATTTAAATCCTGTTGCAGATATCCAACACGCCGCCAGAATTTGAATACATCAGAGAAGGAGAGGCTTCGAATGGTGCTGCATATCTCCTTTCTTTTTAGCTCATACTCATTTTCTTCTCGAGAATCACGGCATCCGAAGAAAAGCCAGCTGTTAGCAACATACAAGACACGGGCGTCACATTCCAACATTGACAAAGAAGTAATCAAGGGTGCGGCGAATTCCATCATCTCTGTGGTTGAACCCACGCACAACAACAATATTTCTCCACGACTCGTCGCCTCCTCTGCCTGTCATCACAACTCAATTTCTCTTAATTAGCTTGCCATTAAATAATGATATTTTAAATCCAGACAAGCTAAGACTCACCTTGGTCATTGGAAGGAGCTCTGTATTTTGAAAGATGAATTCTAAAGTGGATTGAGAATTGAATTTGAATCCCTCCCATTCTGCGTTGATGAGTTGTTCCTCACGACTTTGAGAAAATGGATACGCCTCCACCCCGAACCTTTCTATCATCGGAAGTGCGTCTTCCCTACGAACCCTTCCCTTCCCATCCACCACCAAAACTTCTGGTGTTTTCCCACTCGTTGCGAAGAAGCCTCCTTAATTGGGAATAGTTCATCGACCATGGATCTGGTACCATCGGCCACGGAGCATTCGCAGCCGCTCTCTCATACTCCTCCCATGTGGAATTCCTCGTATAGTCAGCTTTTGGAGTCCAAACAACTTCGACAAGAGACTTGTGGGTCTCTTGCATCTGGAAATACACATCTTTCAAGGCTGAGGTCCACATTTCGGATGTTCCGAGGGGTGCGAAGAGAAGTAATATAACTTTTCCTTGTAGATCAGCAACTTTTACCTGCTATTATCATTATTACTCGCTTAGCAATTCAAAATTCAGAATAACTTTATAAACCAAAATTATTGGAAAAAACAATACCTGTTGGTTTTTATTGAAGAGGATATAATCTGTTTTTTCAGTCACCAGCAATGTTGTCAGCAATTCAATATTGCTCTCTCTCGGAGTTCTACTCAGGAATTCCACTTCATCTTCTATCCACGATATGTCTTCCCAAGCTGACGAACATTTCATACCGTTTGCTTCCAAACCGACAGTGCTACGAAAGACAGAGATATCATAATAACTACGAAAATGGGCACATAATTTATCACAGAAGGATGGTGGTGTACAAGCCAGGATTCTCTCGGCCAACTCGGATGGTAATGCATCGAAGTCCAGGTGCCCAATGTATATGATTTGAAACATTTTTGAGTTGCATTCCACCTGCTCTACTCTTTTTACTAATATTTCCCTAAAGGAGGAGGAGAGATCATTATAGTACAGATCAATGATCAAGATTAGTGGAGTAATGTGTGGTTGGAGGGAGGATGAAGGGAAAGGGCGTTGATGATTGTCAAACAAAATCCCAGCTTCCTCATCAAATACCTTTGATATCGCCCCTTCTAACAACAAAGCCCTGTGTCTTTCCTCTGTATCCTGCAACGTGCGTACATAACATCGGATAACAGCGATTAATGAAATGAAATTATAAATTTCTCATTCAAATAAAAATTCTAAATTGCTACAACTTAAATATATATGCGAAAAGGTATACCTCGGCCCGGAAGTCTGTTACCACCACAAAATGCAATTTTTCTTTTCCCCTTTTCAATTCGGTGCAGCGCTGGATCATTCTTTCACTTCCTGCAATGTCTAGGAGCCCCAAGCTGGGGATCGCCACCACGCTGTCCATCCATTCCCCACCCAAACTCTCACATTCCGAAAGGTCTAGTTTAATCAATGATCGGAGACAACGGAAATCTTCAGAGAGCTTCTCTAAATTGGAACATCCACGTAGTATTAATGTTTCCAAGCAACCAAGCTGACCAAAACAATCAGGAAGATTGGACAAACCAAGGCATTTCGACAGTGTTAAATATTTTAGTGCTCCAAGGCAATGGAAGTCGCTGCACAATTGTTCTAGTTTAGCACATCCTGTCAAATCTAAAGTTTCAAGAGAGCTTAGTTGACCAAAACCCGGAGGTAAGCTTGACAAGTTCTTACATCCTGTCAAATCTAAGGTTTCAAGAAAACTTAGTTGACCAAAACAATCAGGAAGATTGGACAAAGCTCCAGGCAATGAAAGTCGCTGCACAATTGTTCTAGTAGACAGTGTTAAATATTTTAGAGCTCCAAGGCAATGAAAGTCGCTGCAAAATTGTTCTAGTTTAGCACAAGCTGTCAACTTTAAAGTTTCAAGAGACCTTAGTTGACCAAAATTTAAAGGTAGACTTGACAAGCTCGTGCAACCCCCCATATCTAACTTTTTTAATCCTACCAAGCAATGAAAGTCATTACACAGCACTTGTAAACTAGAACAGTCCCATAATGAAATACTTTTCAACATTGTATATTTGCAAATTTCTTCTGGCAGCTCCCTTAAACTTGAACATCCACTAAAATCTATCCTAGACGGTGAGAAAGACGTCAGGTCTCCAATGCTGCGTGGAAGACAACTTAGACTCTTGCATCGTTCTATGTCTAAAGAAGTCAAAGATGTTAAGCTTCCCAGCCTCTCGGGGAGCTGAAGCAGACTGGAGCAGCCCCCTAAGTTCAATGACTGTAATGAGGAAAGCTTTTCCAAATCACATGGAAGCTCTTGCAAACCCTGGCATCCGAACAAATTAAGGGTAGTAAGACTGCGCCCCAACTCCCCAAACCCTGCTGGTAGACGCTTCAACTTCTGACACGAATCCAAATCCAACTCCTTTAAAGAACTGAGCTTGCAAAGCGACTCTGGCAATTCTTCTAGATCTGAACAAACGCGCAGTTCAAACTTTTGCAGATAACGTAACTTGTAAAATATAGATTGGGGGATTCCTGCACCATTGCATTCCCTCAAAAGCAGCTGCTTTATGTTATGAAGATGCGGAAATTCAGTGATTCCAATTATACGGCTCTCATTGGACTTCTGAAATTTGAGCACTTTTAGACTTGAGAGATCCTGTAACCATAATTAGTGATGTTAATTATATGGAAAAAGGAAAATATCTCCACTGAGAAGAAAGAAAGAAAGAAACTACTTGCCTTGGACGAACTCAGAATCATGTCCTTCCCAAATGCATAATCAATGTAACTCAAATGCTTGAGATTTGATATATCCATCGGTAGATTCGGTACTCTGCCCACTTGAAAATACCTTAGCTCGTCAAATTGCTTTTTGCATTTTCCTTCCACAATTGTCAAGTTTCCCATAGCAAATACTCGTAGAGACGTGCTCATCACATCCAGCACCTCTGCTGGTATATGAAACGGACTTTCTTAGAGTTCTCTTTCTCAACCAAACTCCTTTTATTTGAGAAACAAGCTGTTGGCATTCAAACGCCTGGTCAAACTGATTTAATAAAATGATTTTGAAATGGTAATTTTTTATAAAATAATAAATTTCAAAATATTTGATGTTCACATACCTCCTCCTTCTTCAAGGCCTTAGACAGTTCAGATGCAGTTGTGAATCGGCTGTCTTTACATTTATTACGTCCTGCGGAAAGAATAAGATCGTGAATACTTATCCTCCCATCTTTGTTTTTGAGGAGAGCTCCCTCCTGTAAACATTCAAATTCTTCTTCCCCCACGATCCATGCAACTTCTTCCCACTCCCAATTATAAAAGAATGAGCAAATGTCGAGAAATGCCTCCTGAGCATTTCGATTTAGCCCATCGTAGGAAAAGAGAACCCTGGATTCATCAAAACTATATGTCTTGGTGCCACTAAAATCCTCTCCACTTTTAAAAACTTAATTACACTTTGGTAAGCCTCAACTTTGTTGTTACGTTGATGAATAAACCCTCCGACCACTTCCAGAAAGAGAGGACTGCAACTGCATTTTTTCGCTATCTCCTTGGCCTGAGGTCTTTCGGCAACTATAGAGCTTACGTCCGCATCTCTATCTATTTTCCTGCATAAGACTTCAAGAGCTGCATCATCAGAAAGAGATTCCATGGAATAAAGCTTACAAGGTTTGATTCTGCAGTCTTCAATTACTCCTGCCACATGTGTGTCTCTTGCTGTTACAAGCAACCGGAGTTTCTTGGCACTTGTTAGCTCCTTTGGTAGAAGCTTTTCTAGAGGTTCCATCTTCAAGGCATTGTCGATGTATAAGAAGATGGATTCTTTTTCCATAATGTCCTTCAGACGTTGTCGTCCAGTCTGAATGTCTCTTACATCTTGTTTGGTCCCTGACAAATCCTCTAAAATATGGGACTGCAGATCTTCTACAATGGGTTCTGTTTCCAGGTTTTCAATGAGGGTAACGTGAGAATGTTTCCATCCAAGTTGGAGTTTATCTTTCAAAGAGGCATAAACAGCTTGTGCTAACGTGGTTTTCCCAGATCCGCCGAGACCGTAAATAACCACGGCTACGACAGGCTGAGCATCTTCCCAATCGAGCAGTTGGACGACTTTGGCGATCTGATCGTCTATTCCCACTGCCAACACAAAGAAGACCAACCAGATATAATAAATTAAAAATCAAGCCATGTTAAACATTATCTTAATAAATTTGCAATCAGAAATAGGTGAGTAATAAATTACCTGCATCGTTAGGCGGAGGAACCTGTGGCATGCTGCTGACCATGCTGCTTTTGTAATGACAGGAGCTGACAAGTAGAAGGAGCTGCTGCCGCTTTTCATCCATTTGAGTGCCAACGTTTTCGAGGACGACTTTGTCTGATGAAGCTGAGAGAAAGCTGTTACCAAATATGCCACACTTTTAGTACTTATGGTAACTTTTTAAAGTGTTCAAAATTTAGAGCTAAATATCGAAGAAAGATTATAGTTTGTTTTTTTGTTTTTTTTCTGGTTCTCCTTCCGGGAGGGGTTTAGTTTGTTAAGTCTGCAACTAACCTTTCACATTTTAACACTCTTTAGTTTAATGACACACACAACATCAAAGATAAACACCTAATATTCATTTTTAACGAAGGGAAGGTGTCATCCTATATATATCCAACATATGTATGCCGAATGCCCCCTATTTTATTCTTCTTGAAAATAAGTAAACATAATTTTTTTGAAATATTGAATTTTGGTGCAACAAAATCTATATATATAAAATGTGTAAAACTAACATAGAAATCTAAAAATAACTGAGCAGTGCAAGTGTAAACGCCGAAAGGGATTGGGTGTACGAATGAAAACCGAAGGAGAGAAAACAAGGAAAAAAAGGAGGGAGAAGTGGAAGGTAAAATTCGGGATGGAACAAGGCATTATAGAAAAAACGTAAGGGATTTGACAGGTATGCATGAACATTGGAGGAAATCTTTGTAGAAAACAAGGAGATGCAAATACAGTAATGAATAGCTTCAAAATTAAAATGAAGTAATGTAATACAAAAAATGAAATGTATAATTATACACAGAACAAAAATAATAAGGTGGATGTGGCTGATGCAAGTGTGATTGCTAACTTGATATTATTTATGAGATATGATGTCCCAGTCCCTGCATTACCTTGAAATATTAATTTTAATAGAGGTAGATGGGATAAATGTGAAAAATGGTGGAGCATTGTACCGAAAACCAATTGTTGTTCAAGTGAAAAAGGAGAAGTAGGTATTGTGGAGGGTGTGTGAACGGGAGTGATATTGCTTGTGGCCTTATTCATATCTATGAAAGATGGCCTGAAATATTAGAAGAAATAATGTGAAAAGGATTGTATAAAAGGTATATAGTCCAATTAAAACTTTGAAAGATGATGATTCTTGTGCAGGAGGTGCAATCCTCGCATAGGGTGATGTACTAACATTGGAGTCGATTTTTTTCTACAAACATGTTGTTTTTGAACACTGGTGTGGGGCTGAACAAAATTAAGTACTTATTTTAGGTCTATGAGTGAAGAAGAGGATAATATTTTTGTTGTCCAAAAAATAGGGTTCACAAGGTTGGGTATGCAAAATTTACAGGCTGAAGGGAAGGGGTGGTATTCTCAATATAATGCTTTGTTGTTTGGAAAAGAGGAAAGGAAACTGGAGGAGAAGGGAAATGCATATTATGTATACAGGGGACTGGGTGAGGTCAATTTCCTGGTCCAGTAAGTGGGCGGAAACAACAAAATACGCAATGGAGGAGGATTCTCATAAGGATGACCACATATTAGTTTCTTTTGAATTTTGGAAAATGGGTTGAAAACCTATAGTTTATGGGAGTTCATTTCTAAACTATGAAGATGTCAACATTGAAGGAAGGAAGGAGGGTGGATAAGTGCATGGAAATGGTGTAGTGCCCCACTTTCCATGTAATGTAATTGATAGGTGTAAACCCTGACTCTCCTTGTCATTGTCAGCGTCCCTCTCCCCTCAAGTTGCGCTCTCACCTCCCAAGAAACTTCCTCCAGCTTTTTCAGCTTCAGCAGAACATAGAGAACGACACATCCTCAACGTCCTTTTAGACCTATCTTTTCCTTACAGAAAAATACAACCACTTTATTTGAGGTCCAACGACGTTAACTAGTCTAAAACCCAAGTTAACATTGTAATTTGGCAGTAATTAGATGGATGCAATGAGTGCAAGGGGCACAGTTCCCAAAATTAATTAAATACGACATTGCATGGAATGGTACTAAGTGGAGCTCTCACTATCAGCCATCCCAAAATATTCCATTCATGGGGTTAAATCTTCCCTATGTGTGGAGACAATCTGTAACCAAGTGTCTCCTCATATTTCCATATGCAAATCAAATGATTTGGATTTGTATCTACATCTGTGGTTGAGAGGAAACGTTTTCTTGCCTCTGTTTTGTTTGTTGTGCGCAAAAGAAGAAAGAGACTGGGGATTTGGAGGCTCGGTTGTTTGGTTCAGCGCCGAACTATATTGATTTTGCTTTCTCTGCTTCTATTAACTATGTTATGTGCACTGTAACCGGTGCAACATGTCTTCCATCTTCTTGTCCCTTATTTTGAGTAGTTGTTGTGTTGACTAAGACATTGAACATGCCTTTCCTGCTATCCCAGTTATGTCTCTACGAGATCTGTCTCTCCCTCTCCTCCTCTCCATGAAACCCTTTGTTTTCTCAGTCCCAACCACTCGCAACCAGATGTCTTATTATGGAGTGCCATGATTTCAAGTTTATTCAAAATGGGTTTTATAAATATTAGCTTTGGAACAAGATGTGGATATCCATTTTAGCATAATGGAAAGGGGTTTTTGTCAGATGTATTTGCAAGTGCCCTGGTTGACATGGATGCAAAATGTGGGAGCATGCACATGACACATGAACTGTTTGACAGAGTGCCCCAAAGAAATGTGTTTCATGGATTGCATTGATTGCAGGGTATGCACAAAATGGGTTCGTTGAAAAGCCATTATAAGATTGCATAATATTGGTAGGGGATAAGTATAGTTTAAATGCCCAAGTTGGGAAATAGATATTCGAATGACCTGAATTTGACTAACACTCTTTTGTGGTAACAAGCGAGTTTTTCAACTATTTTATTAATTTTGGACCTTGTTCATTTGTTTATTGCAAAGTTTTGCATAGTTAACGGACATTCAAATTATTGTTCCGAAAAATATTGGATACGGAGGGATCATTTTGATGTTCAATTGTTGTCACAGGCAAATTCTCATTCTTATTTCTTTGATCCTTTGTCTTTCTTTAAATTTTGGTTTGTTTAATAAAATTTTGCACATTCAGGAGATATTCAAACAATCATTCCTTTTTTTTTGGTTCAGCAGAGGCATTACATTCTGAGTTTGACCTAAAAGGGGCGTTTTACTTATTCTTGTTTGTTTGATATTTTATTTATGTAAACTTTTAATTTAAATTGTGTTATGAGGAGACATTTCTACCTTTCATTTTTAAGAGTAAAATTTTGCACCTATTTTCACTGGTGATTTCGGAGAGGTATTAGAGTCAAATTTGACTGTCATTAGGAGCCTTTTCCAGTAATTTGTGATTTTATCGTTCTGATATCTTTCGTCTTTCTTTTTTCTTTAAAAATTTATTTTAAAATAAACAAAATGCCCTTGACCTCCTTCACCGACCTGACAATCCAGTTCTCTTGTGTTGATCAAGCGGTTCGCTATTGCCTCGACCTAAAGGCCCATTCATTGGATGATTGCATAACATAATACTAATTGGATTCACACTAGTGCTAAGAGTGAAACTTGGCTGTTATTTGTTGCTTTTTTCCTTGTAAGAGGTAATTTTGTCATTCTTATTTATTTAATCTTTTGTTTTTTCTGTGAATTGTCATTTACATGATGTTTGAAACATGTCTCTAGTTGAATATGTTCAGCTGGAAGTATCAATTCTAAAAATTAGAGCTTCTCGGTCAAATTTCTATTTTTAAGATTTTGAATTTTCATTTTTTTAAAGTCAACATGACATATTGAGAAGACATTTCAGCCATCATTGAAAATATATTGGTTTCGAGCAAGCAGTATTATTGAATTTTGACAGTGTATCTACGCCTTTATCTTGCGATAGGTATTTCTCATTCTTATTTCTATAACCTTTTGTTTAAAATAAAGTTTTATACATTTAGAAGACTTTCGAACTATAATTTGAAATATATTGGATTTGGAGAAGCACCTACTCATGGATCTATCAATAATGAACGCGTGCTCTCCCATGTTGGGTGCAATTAGTTGTTCTTACGTAGTGGACTGCATAGGTGTTTGATTTTGATCTCGTGAGGAACCGCAATTTTTTAGAAGACATGTTTCAGTTATTATAGGTGGCTATGGATTGTGTTGTAGAATATTCAGATCACAGACCCATCATGAAGGAAATGGTAAAAAGGATTGAAGACGTACAGAAAATTCTTGGAGATGATGGGAATGAGCACC
This sequence comes from Taxus chinensis, assembly GCA_019776745.2. Classification (NCBI taxonomy): domain Eukaryota; kingdom Viridiplantae; phylum Streptophyta; class Pinopsida; order Cupressales; family Taxaceae; genus Taxus; species Taxus chinensis. Next base: position 454,035,743 of record CM034155.1, on the reverse strand, counting down.
TATCCAAACCTGCAACTGAATTAGAGATGGGAATAATGCCAAATTTTGACTAGAATCCACAATGCCACAATGCTAAAGCTTGATGAGAAACTTTCTCACGCTTTCATTGCTCAACCTCAGGATGTTGCAGACCTGCTCATTTCATTTCATTATTTTGGTTATCTGTAGGTTACTGCAATATTCTTTTCAGTTTTTCCCCTTTCTTCATAAATCCATTTTATTCCTTTGTTTCATATTTTTAGGTAAGGGCAGTATATTGTAAGGCTTGGGACCTTTATGGACACTTTCGTAAAGAGGCTACATTTGTGTGATCTTATGAGCAGATGCTTATGATAAATTGTATTTTCTGTTTTCTTTACTGATTATTTTCACAAAATAATTGAACAAAGCTTATGTTGTTTCTCCTAGGACCTTACAAACCCATGTAGGGGAACACTAAGAGAAATGAGGTTCAGAGAAGTATTTGTATGTACCCATCTACTATGATGGGTACACATTGCACTGTTGTTTCATGCTTTTGAATCAAGGCTTTATTTGCAGAACTTTTGGATGGATTCGAAAGAGTTGCATGCACTACTTTACTTGCTATAGCAATTTCGATTGGAAGTAGATGCTAGGTATATTTTATCTCAAATACTTGAGTAATTGGACTATCGAACTACTGATGTTTGTTAGGTTTATTGCTTGTAATAGAATTTTAGGGAGACTTTTGTTACATTAATACTCTGTAATATGTTTGGTTTGCAATTTTAACAATAGTTCCAACCGTGTTTTTGTAATTTTTATGTGTATTTATGAAACACACACTGCAAATTTATTTAGATTTAATGATGTCTGATATAGGCATGGTAGAATCTAGTGGCAGGCATCAAATTGTGCTATTTCAGTTTGGAAGGTTTAGACTTTACTTGACTTACATTGCATTCTTGAAATATGTGCATAAAAATCTCAGGAAATACACATTGAACATGGAGTTAATGAAGTTTCTATTGTTATCCAATTATGTCATTTACATTAGAGCACAATATCAGCCAGCATACGAGTCCCTGCATTTCCTTATATTTTGCTATTTTAAACCAAGGCTCAACTAGCTTTCATTTAGACATATTACAGAAAACTTAATCTTTATATACACCGCTGTACTAAGTTGCCGCATTCGGCGAACTTCAAGGAATAAATTCGAAATTCGCTGAATTTTAACAGGGTGGATTAAATGCGTTGAAAATCGCAATTTAATTAGTGTTTATTTTCGGACTTCAATTCTTTTCTGTAATACTTTGAAAAAAGTGCTTGAAAAGCATTGAAAATACTGTAAAAACTTTTAAAGTTCGGTTTTAGGGTTTTCTGTCCCCGCCTTTTAGGGTTTCTGCATCTTTATTGTTCTATAAAATCTCCTGCACAACATAATTATCTTCACACCATTTGCGTCCGCCATTGTTCGAGGTTGGAAGCGTCTGAGGTTGGAAGCGTCCGCATTTGAACTCGAGCCTGTTGAAGCGTCTGTAGTCGCGTCCACCATTTACTGCAAGGATTAACGTGACAAGAAACAAAGCATTTGCGTTTGAGCCTGTAACCATTGTTGGAGCCTGGAGAAATTTGAATCCGCCATCCACGAATCACAAGTAGGTCCTTTGTAACTTGTTTCTATTTGATTTGTTTTTATAAACAAACGTAGGTTAGTATATTAAGTTAGGTTAAAAAATTAATGTCTTGAAGTTTTAAAAATTTAACATTTTACTATATTAAATTTTTTTATGAATAAAAATATATATTAAATTTTATTATTTGAATGGTTACACCTTACACATACGGTTTTTCTTTAAAGTTTAAAGTTTTAATAATTTTAAACTATACTAAACTTAAATACTTATCTATTTATTAATTTCTAATATATATATAAAATTTTATTAAATATAGTGACATCTAAAATTATATAATAAAATATGAATTTAAATAATGTATTTTATTATATAAATTATCATTAAATATATAATTTATTTTATAAAAAATTATATATTAGATCGATAAAAAAATATATAATATATTTTATATCATTATGTTATATAATGTATTTTATAAAAAAATGATTTATAATAATAAAGGAATGACCTATTAGATATCAACGCAGATATGGCTCCAGCTTAATGATTTTATGCAAAATTTAATATTTTATATCCATAGGATTGAAGGTATTTCATATTAGATCAAGAAGCTGGATAAAAGCATTCCAATGTCAATGCCCTAGATAATAGAAATCTAGATAATTATTAAGGATCATACATCTTGGCAGATTAAATGGCTAGAGATAATAAGGCAGGTATGATAGGGTTCCAATGAAACTGGATTTACTGTAAGCACAGTGTGGAGCAGAGGATATTGAAGCCAAAGAAGATAAATTATAACAAAGTAAGAGAACGCAACTTTGAGATAATCAAAAGAAGACACAGACAGAGTTTAACGAGCAAACGAGTTTTTCGGACAAATCTAAATCTCACGATACGAGGGTTATGTCAACAAATATCTTTATAAATGAGATGTATTGACAAGAGTAATGGACCACCTTCTTGGCATACCGGATGGTTCATGAGGCGATGTTGAAGCAATGTCGAACCATTGTGCACTCCTGAATTTAAAGGCAGAAGTCTGCTTCAGACTACATGGCCTTGCATTTATATTGTAGATCTTGAAAAAGGGCGTTTAATGAACATTGATTTCCAGGTTAAAATTTCTAGGCCCAAGAATACCAAATACGGAGGTTAAAAATGACTTCACCAAGTCCAGAAGCTCTAAAACTGCCAATATCTAGTATTTGGGTACCTAATAAAGAAATTAGCAATAGAAAGACGAATGTTGTATTCAAAAGAGCAATTTGTTGACGCATTTCCTTATTTGCTTTTATGTTCAAGTTCAGTGTAAATGTCCATTCTGCGATATCCCTGCTCCTTATTTCATAAATGCATGTTGGGGTACCCATTAAATTTGGAGAAAGGTTATACATGTGCCTTGGTCAGAGGCTATTGATGTGCCTACACTAGGATGCAAGAGGAATCAAATAAAAATATCAGTTACTGAACCAGCCTTACTGGCAGATATCTACAGACTCTTGGAAGTTAACATTAGCTTGCTCCATTTATTTTCTCCATGGTTGTTCAGACATGTGTACCAAAGACCCCTCATCAAGGTGCTGGTTTATTGCCCTAACAGGTGTTGTAACACCACGAAGTAATTGATTCACCATGGAACAGCGTAGAAAACGTCAGAGTATGTCTTCAAATATTTTGGATGAAGCAAATATCTCGATGTACTTGAAGAACAGTGTAGTAAAAGTTGCTGACTGATAGCTAGCAAGTTGTCTGGGATGTCTAAATAGATATTGATACTCGTCAGAGAAATACCCACATAATCATACTTGGTCCTTGTGCATTCCCCCTGAATTGAAATGCAACTCAATGACTGTAGCCAAACTTTACATTGAAATACATGAGAAAAGTTCAAACGAAATGGAAGAAACAGCATAATGCTAAGGTCATTTAGAAACCATAAGAAGAGACTGCCTCACATTGCCATGTGATCTATCAGGAAAAGAAAAATGAAAAATATTAACTGGAGTCGACAAGCCATGTGACACAAGATTTGCCTTCCCATATATAACTTTGACAAAGAGTTCTTGATCAGAATTAGTTGAGCCCTTCGAACTGGTGTTTGCAATAAAAAGTGGGAATATTTTTTTACGCCTAACTCGGATACCCAGAAATGCCTAAGAGAGTACTCACAGGTGGAGCACATGCATTTTGAGCTACGGATACAGGTACTGGGATACTGTCCTGAAACAGGTCTGGAAAATGTGTGCTAATCCCATTGTACGTATGCTCCGCAGGGTTGACCTGGGCCATACTCAAGCCATGTACTGGGCATCCGTTTATGAGTGGTACTGGACCTTTTGTTAAGAAGCCAAAAAAAATACACTCAATAATGTGGAAGCAATAGAAAAAGTGACCCACTATCAGATATTTCAGATTAATACAAGATTCAGGATGATTGACTATTACTCATTTTCATGCATAAGCATGCTCATTTGGAGCCGACACTCTATCAAAATGATCTGAGAAAGTTTTCGTGAAGTGATTTTTAGTCTTTTATCTTTTATGGAGCTAAAAATGATTATTATGCATTTTTTTATATATCAATTATATTGTTTAATAATACCAGTACAGGCAACTTCCATGCCATTTCAGTAGAGGGGATGAGTTTTTTGGAACCCATTCAGGTAGTTTCCAAGGAAGACATGGATGGTGATGACCTGGTGGAGATTCTATGGAGCAGACCTAGTCCTAAACTACAAGCTTCTCTTGCTATTTCTTCTTGTATCAAAGAATGAAAATGTTATCAGCATCTTAAAGGAATTGGATCAGCTGTTGAAATCCCTTTTGAATGTAATAAAGGAATATGATTGTTATCAGGCAAACTGGGGGACCAATGTTTATATTCACAACTTGAATTTTCCATTGACATTTGAACAAATTAGGCAAGCAGATTGCAGTGGACTTCAAAGACAGTAAAGTACGTTGAAGCTGTGCTACAAGTATAGCATGTGGAGAAAATCTCTGCTTTTAAATTTTTCTTGCATGAATTTGATTCTCCTATGAGAATTAATCTAGTGATGTTTAGCTAATGATGATGTTTCTAATGATAATGACACAAGTACAGAGAGAACTAGATGAAGTGGAGAATTCAATAATCTCAATAAGTTTCACTTAGGGTATATTTCAGTTTCTCGAAGTTTGAGACTAAGTTTGATCCAGTAACAAAATGACAACATTTCGAATATTAGTATGCTGCTGAAGCACATCGTACCCTTTTATACTCACCACTGATTATGATTTCAATCAAATTATTAGGAATAGCAAATTCAGTGTTCAAATCAATGAAAAGAATGGTCCAAAAATCTATATTGGGGAGCGGTGATGAATGATTGGATCTGAGCTTGATAAATTTTATCTATTTAATAAATAATGGATATTTCTCATTAGTCAATTTAATCACGAATGTTGCCAATAGACTGATTATTGTAATGTCCCTTTTTTCCCACTTGAGAGTCACTCATTTGGACTTCTTGTCATTCCTTCTCCATGGCAAAGAAGTTAAGGAGTTGGAGGAGAACATTGAACTTCCATTTGCATTGTTTTTTCTAGTTTTTATAGTTTTTGTAATGTCCCATTTCCTACACCATAGGCCTAGGGGCCAACTCGAGTCCAGGCCTTGGTCATACCCAAGGGGCTATGGACGCTGGGAGCTATTGGGTATGAATATCTAATCCATTTTATTATTATTCTTCATTCACATGTGCATAAGTGGTTTTGGAGGGGCTAGATGTTATGTTTTGTTGTTAGGGAGGGGCCACATGGTACTTATGTTCTAATTTTGCATTAGGGGTCACTTTTGGACCATGGCGACTTAAAAGGCGAAAAGTCACTTAAGTTACTTTATGTTATTGGCCTATCCTAAAAAAAAATGCGACTAGGACCTTTTAGGGTTTCTTTTGCCTTGGAAAAAGTTATAAAAAGAGTTGAGGGGAGAAAGGAAATGATACTTTATGCATACTCAACTATTTCTTTTCATGTGTAACTGTTGTTTGCAAATCTTCAGCTTGTGGAGTGAGATCCCACAGGAACCCTAGGTTTGGTGGTGAGAGATCCATCCCTAGCTAGCAGGGCATTCTTCGGTAGTGAGAGATCTACCTTAGCTTGTCATTGTGGAGTTGTTTTCAGGGCTGATTCACAGAGATATTTGCAGGGCGTTCAAAGATAGGGTTTTGAGAGTTTTTTAGAGGTTCGGTGAAGATAATCAATGAATTTTCATATCAGATTTACGGCAGCAATAAAGTAAGGGTTTGGCATCATTTTCAGAGGATTTTTCAAGGGTTTCAACCACCTACCAAAAAAGGCAACTTGTTTTGGAGATTGCAGCCTTTATTTGGAGGGTTTCCAGTTGTCCATTTTCAGATCTGAAAGTTGGAATATCATCTTATATATTTATAAATATTATTTCCAAAGTTTCATAATTTTTGCACTTGTATTCAAGGAGATCTAAATTTTAGAAGTTTTCCAGCTATTTAGGGCACGCTGTAATTTTCTGGCAATATCATATTATCTGAAAAATTCCAAAAATAATTTCCTAGTGTTAGTTTAATTGTTATCAAGCTCTCTATAAATTTTCAGGTGATTCAGGCAAGTATTTTGTGAGTTATAGATTTATTTCTATTCGCTGCCCTAGTTTTATTTTCTGCAAAAAACAGAATTTTTTTGGCTGCAAATTGTAACAACCCAAAATCACGACACACGAACAACACAGTGAAAGACAGGATAACCTTTTTTTTTTTACTTGCTTCCACACATGACACGACACAACATGTCGTCACAAAGTTACAACCAACTCTAGGAACCACTTGTTACAGGGATAACCACAAGATCAGCACGGAAACATTCACACCCAAAAGGATAATACACTTTTTCTTTTTGACATGACAACATAAGGTCCAAACACAGAACACACTTACAGTTAGGGCCAACCACAATGAGATATTCTTGGGGGTTATTTATGTTAAAAGGACATCTTGCAATTCTTAGCTTATGTTTTCAAGGAGGCTCAAGATATGATTCAAACAGTTCATCTTTCCAAGCTAAGTTTATTCTTTTTACACTGAGTAATCATCTTTAAATATTCTCTATTATGACCTTTATTTGCTTAATTCGTTTATCAAGAAAAGGAAATATTTAAATTCCACAAGGCCATATGCTCACCACTAATGCTACTAAGATTCGTTCTTGCCCACAAGACAACATGGTTTTAAGTTCAACACACTTAAGAGAAGAGATAAAAGGTGCCTTGAAAAAGGGTTAGAGGGAGAAGGTCGAGATGAAACATTTTTAGGACCTCATTAGTTATTGCCAGTATTAAATTGAAGCTAGGGCTCTTAACCAGATTTAACAACTTTACTTAGGCTTCGCTAAAAGTATTAACAAGGAGTGAGAGAATTTACTTTCCAAATGGCTGAGAGATAGATTGTGTGGTTTCAAAATTGTTTTCTCCTGTTTATTAAATCCTATTATCTTCCAGAACTAACCATAGATCTCCTTTAAGTTCGGTTAAGAATTCCACCATGAAAGGGATAGTGTTCATTAGTGTAGCTAGGGTATCAAGTTATATAATGTTACTTGCAATGATAGTCCTGCCCTTGATTACTTAAAGAATTTCTTGCTCTCAAGTTGGTGACCCCTACGTTACTTTATTTGAATGCAACTTTTAATTTAACTTCCAGAAGTATTAAACAATCCCATGTTAGTTTACTTATGACACTTTATTACTGAGTCATGGCAAGGTTTAACTTAGAATTTATTCTCAAGGCAAAGTTGAAGCAACACTCATTTACGAGAACAAAACAAGATTACATCATTTCTTAAAATACTGATACTCCACAAGTCACTCAACCACAATAACCAAATTTTCTTAAAATTTCAATGATGGTCAAACAATACAAGGTTTCCAAAATTCAGATGACAAAGTCCACAATACTTTATACTAAGACATTAATCCTCTTTTAAACTTTCCACTGGACGTTAACTACAGTTGAACAACATACAAAGGTTTCGAGCAAAGGAACTTCTCAACTGAGGTTGATGACAACAGTCTACAATTTTATCCCTCATCTACACGCAAAATCCATCTGCAGCAAATTTTCTACAAGAGTCAGTTCACGAGAACTGAGCAAGATAAGGCTACACAAAACCACCATAACTATTATCTAACAATATCATGAAAAGAAGCACTTTATTACAAGAATTTTGGGTCAAACCTCTAAACACTATGAAAACATCAAGTTATATTAAGGTCTATAACATGTCAACCAAAGAAGGAGAAGACCTTGTACTTCAGTTAGGAGCAAATGCAACGAAAGTAACAATCATATGAGAATGGCCCTTGGCCCTATAAGGAGAAAACAAACAATCTAGCAAAAACAATATCCCCATCAAGTAAGTAATTAAATAATAATTACAAGATTGAGAATTGATCTATATACCAATCATCTAGAATTTTATCAAAGGAACCAAACGCATAGGCTAAAATAATATTTTTCCAAGAGAACAAGAGTTGATCGGCCCAAGAAGGGGGAAACACGGGTTTCAAAAATTAACACAAAAAGCCATGTATAATAGAGTTTCAAACCGGAAATCAATTAGAGTATACACACAACATAAGTTTCGAAGCGAAGGCAAAGTATACTAGTTGTGACCATTAACTACAAAGATTTTCCAGTCATCCAGGAAGGGTCAAAGTCTTACAGGCTAGTAGCAAACACGCAAGAGAAGAAGGGGGTTCCGTCACACAAGGGTCATCAACAAATTTTATAACACTAAGGATTCCGTCACACAACCAAATTTTACGGCAACCCTTGGTAACGCAGGTACACAAATACAATAATGTCATCAAAACAAAACCTTCCATTATGAATTCATAAAATTATCACACGAAAGCTGAGTTTTTCCCGAAGGTCAATCACATTTAAGGAAATCTCCGTCACAAACTATTACAGTAATTACGTGCATAAAAATTGACCAATATTAATTTAATAGCGTTAACATTACAAGGGAGAAAATAATGCCAGTTAGGAAAAACAGAAGAGCGCCATCAACCATAATTCTGAGAGGGGGATTAGACCAGAACTATTCCAGTGTCAACGAGGTACCAGATTCGCACAAAGAACCTCGAGCTTAGTTGATCCGTAAGGCTAGTTATGGTTCAAGTTGCCAGGGATGGTCAAGGTACTTCTTGAGGATGGCCTTAAAAGCCTAGAAACAAGATGAAAGATAAAATAAGAGTCTACACCCGCGAGACGGAAAACACAATGCACACAAACCTTTTCATTCTACAAGTTTTAATACCAAAACTCTAAGCTGGCTAGCCCAAGCATGGATCACACTAATCCTACGACCTTCCTTTCTCGATGCCAAAAAGGTTATCAAGGGACTTGCAAAGGGGCTAACAAAAAAACGTCGAAAGACAACCTGGGTGCTGGGGAGGAGCTTCATAGTTATCGTAACTTACTTCCATAATATCGAAAATACTAGTTGATCAACATAATAACTTGCAACTCAATCGCAGAGAAGAATTAACACATAACAAACAGACGAAGGTCTATCATTCGAGTTAAAGAAACATAACATTCAGAGGAGAGGGCACACGCATTCTTTCGACCCAAAAACTGTCAACGATAAAGCTAAAACAAGAAGAAACAAGCAGAAAGGGAAAACTCCCATCATGACATCCAACTGACAAATCAATGCCAGGAAAAGTGGTTCGATTTCACAATAATTTTAAATAAAATAACAGTAGAAAAAGTGTAGAAATATCTTGCCTTTTTTCTCCAGATTTAGAAGGTTTCATGGACACCCGCCCAGACCAGCAACAGCAATCGAAGCCAAATTCCATTTTCTTCAAGCTTGTTGGGCGCCCAAAACATCGACCATCTTCATGTTGGCACAGGTAGGAGTTCACGGCTAGGTGGGTGGTCTAAAATACTTGCCAACATCCTCTCCCAACACCGCTCCAAATTACCCCTAGAACTTCTGTAGGCCCCATTTTTGGCAATTGGAACTTGATCCTTCGTCATTCATCCAAACACCTCCACCATCTCCATATGCATCTGATTGTTTATGATTTGGACCTCCTAACCTTGGTGCTCTCATATTAGGAGCAGCCCTAGTCTGAGACAAAGCAAAAGAAGATGGCTTTATAACCAAAAGCAATCTCTTGGTTACGGACTCCATATCCATAAAAACAGTCCTTAGACTTAGCATCCTCAATTAAGGCTGACCAGTCACTAGATTGCCTCAATGCAGCTACTTTGTCACCCCTGGTGCTCACATTCTGCTCAAGTGACTGATAGGCCATTTTCATGAAATATGCGAGTCACGTCAGTGAGGAGACCAACTCGGTCACAACAGCATAAATCAAGTCTCATTCCCTCAGAGATTCTTCTTTTCTATAGCTACCTCTAAACAGTGGATTATTCTTTTCCTTTCTGCTCCCGAGTTCACTGGGCAGCCATACCATATGTTTGATGTAGTACTCCTGGAATGCATCAGGGTCCGTCCGAATCAACTGATCCATGAAATTACAAACATATGGCATGTCGGTTAAAGTGTAAATCGTGTCAAAGAGAAGTTTTGGTCTGTCCTTAGACTTAATATTAATGACAGAATAACCTTTCTCAGCACCGTTCTGCACAGTAACTATAGGCTTGGTTGTATGATCCCTGGATTCTAGCAGAACGCTATGCACTCTTTCATAGTCACGATCTGCAAACATCATTTGCTGTAGACACCTTTCAGATCAAATCCAACATGGAATTTCCAATAAGCCCACTCAACCATATGATCGTCGAGTTTAAATCTTGGTCCCTTCAAGTTGTTCTATTGAAATTGGATTAGTTTTGAGCCCAAAAGGAGGCTTCTGCCTTGATCTTCTGTAATCTATTCTTATGGCCTCGGCGCATTGCAATCTTTAGCCTGTCCATCGTACCCAATGATCTTCTGCTCAATCTAAATCTACTACCACTGTTACAGACCCTCAATAGGCATGACATATATATATTAACAGTTCCGTTGGGATAAAAACACTGGACGTTGATAATTATGATTGCCCTGCTTCTTTTCTCCAAACCATCCAATAGAGGAAAGTGTTACAAACAACTGATTTCATGTCAAGCCCTCTGTTTTTTTTTTTTTTTGGACTGTATGAATGGAGGATACTCCATGGGCAACCCAATGGCTTTAGTTTGCTCCTCTATTGTAAAAATGGGATACCCAAATCCATGATAGACTTTATCATACACAACAGTTTTTGATGTAATGTACAGAAGAAGTTTGTGGGTTTCCCCTGGTATTCTTGCAATTACAAAAGCCATTCTTGGAGGTAGAGGAGAAGAGCCACATTTCCATTGATAGACATCCTCCTTCTCTGGTGCTTCTAAGCCCATGTACTGGATAGCTTATGTTCTTCATGTGGAGGCGGCCTAGCTTTGATTTTTAGGATCACTAGCTCGCGAACATGGCTGATTTCAGAGCTTGTCAGAGGATCCAGAGGATGTAATTCTTCTCCACCTGCACATCAAACTCAATGCAACCATCACTAAACTCAGAAACATAATACTTGTTCCCATTTTTTGCTCAATTTTCTGGAATAGAACAATAATCTTCACAGCTACAAAATCTACGGCTTTGGCTCTTCTGCGCTCAAAAAGGCTTCTACTTTACTTGCAAACGTGCCTGCTACCTGGTTATTTACTGTTGTAGGCAGTTGCTATGGATCTCCAACAAGAACACACCTTACAGCACCCAATGAAAGTTGAGGTAACACGCCTACATCCCAAGCTGGTCTCCTCACCCCTCCTCCACAAGGAATCAGTCTCCACCTGGACGGAAGTGACTTTCCAAAATGAAAAGGCAAGACAACCCAACTAAAACTTTATCTCGTTCTTCTACTACAACTGCAATATTTTGCAACAACTGATCTCGGCTGTGGTGGTGTGCAACCAGAACATCAGGTCTCCTGGAAACACTCTCACTATCACACAGTCAATTTTTGACAGAAATATCTTGAAGGAGAATCCCGAATTTGAGGATGCGTTCAACACATAACAGATAACAACATAGCTGAGACAACCTGCTAGACTAGCTTGTAGCTTCATCTAACCACCACGTCAAACCAAACTCACGCAGCAACCAAGGGGTAGAGACAATGTGCCAAGAGGGAGAAAAAAACGTGCCTAACACCCACCTATACGCATTGAAGGAGAATCCAAAAAGAGATCTTGGTGAAGGACGTCAAGACTCCACCGACTCCCACTGTCTCACGCCAAACAGGAAACATAAATTGCCACCTAACTGCCAGTTGCATTACCCTGCCTGCAAGGAATATTTGGCATGCTTGCTATCCTTAGAGAACTAGAGGAGATTAAGTCTTCCCCACAGTTTTTTTCTTTTTTTCCTCTTCGCAATCTCTTTTCTCATTTTCAATAGACCTTTTAGTCACTGGTTTATCAGGTTGATTGATGTGACCCGTTGTTGATGGAGATGCAGAATGCTCGATTAAATGCTTGACCTTTTCAATGCTTTCTACAGGAACATCACGGAGATTCACGTCATGATCACCATGACAAATAGGATTTGCAGTCTCCTTTGACTAATAAGTTGTTGATGGTTTCAAGGACTTGTGAACTTTTACAGATGAGAGTGTAACACTAGTTCTTTTTGTTTGCCAAAATGCTCCATCATTTATTACTGCTCTCCTTGTTTAGTTTAATATTCTCCTCCTTGATGGTTAAGAAAATTTTAAACTACACTCTCCACATTGCCATTATCCAACCAAAACAAAGAAAAGAAAAGAAAATTAAATAACTTCAGAAAAACTAGTGTCCATGAAGGTCATCAAAGCTTCAGTGAGATAAGACGACTTGGATCCGATATCACTGGGGACATATGAGAGACTGGAGGAGTACACTCTTGCATCGAAAACCAGGTGCGAAGGCAGAATCCACACTTCATCGGTTAAGGCCGACAAAGCGGGGCATTACACAAACAAGTTATTATACATGCACAACAAAATACACGTGTCTATGAAAAATCCAAATAATATGGCTTCAAAAAATAAACCATATAACAATATTAAACCACCTATTTACCATAGTAACAAATGAATAACCACAGTAAATACAAATTTACCTAAGGTAAAATAATATCTAAGGTAAAATGTAAAATTACCTATATAGTAAACTAGGTTTTACCTAGCATTCTCTTTTATGTATCTTGAATTTTTTTCATTTATGAAGTAGTCATGCTCAGTAGCTTAGTGCACAATGTTAATATGTAAGAGTAAATAACAATTTCTTGTTATATGCATACGTATTATTAAACTAATGTAATATTCATAGTGATATCATAGACTACAACCTTAGCATGTCCTAATGAGGAAATCCAAGAATCATTTCTCATAAAATCCATATAATGACTAACATTTCTCTTTGGAGTTAAATCTTTAGGTAGATTGTTAAAAAAAATCTCCACAAACTCACCAAGCAAGTCATTCACATCTTGTAAAAGTGTTGCTACATTTTCTTTAATTTATATTATCAACTTCTGAGTGAGTTTTTCTACAAGTACAATAGAATTGCATACTTTCATCTTGGTCATGAATTACTTACCTGTTATCAACATCACTTTTTGGATTTACCTCTCTTAGTTCACACCTATCCCTTTGAAAATGTAAGTGTGTTTCACTCCATCCTAGTTGTGCATGTATTCCTCTATCAACATCTTGATGACGAGACCGCATGTGACTATTAACACACTTGCGCAATAGAAACTATATGAAAAATCATAATATAGATCATTACTACCTTATTCTTCATGTAGGGGCAAAACAAACATTGTAAAATATTCTTTACTCGTGTTAAAATATACAACATGACTTTTGCAAAATAATACTTCCACGTAATAGACAATGAATACCTACACAACTAAAATTTTCACAAAATGAAATTACAATTTTTTTGTTGGATGTAAGATTACAAGTGACCTTGGATGTTTCTATGCCACCTACCACTCATGTCAAATAATAAACTTATTGATAGTGATCTTGACTCTATCACTGATATTTAAACAAATAGCCCAAATGCACCTATATAAAATTAGAGCTCAAATACAAGTAAGATTGACTCTTTCATTGATACTTCAACAATCACTCCAAATGAGAACCTTCATAAAATTGAAGCTTAAACAACTGCATGATGGTGAACTGAATAAAAATGGCAAGTAGATATTCTTTTTCACCATTACAAACTTTTATTGCTTATCAATTATTTCCTCTACAACATATTGAAGTGGAATCATTGAATGCTTGTTGTAAATTTGATTCCTCTATATAAATTTGGGATGGAATATTTACTGTATTCGAAAAATTCATTATTAAACCCAAACAAGTGTATTTCCTTTGGTTTATTTTTCACCAAGGATGGCCTATTGGTAATTGCTTGTTCATCTTGATTTGGCTAATCCTTTATTTAAATTTTTCCATCATTGAGAGTCCTGTAAATCTCATTTTTCTATTTAAGTATGCACAATCAATGTGAAGAAGGATTTATACTCTTTTTCTACAATTTTGTCAACATTTTTTGTTTAAAAAATAGTATTGCTAAGATGATTCAACCATATTACCAAAAGTGTAAATGCATATATGACATACTTTTTCTTCTAATGCTTTTTCTCATTTCCAAAAAGAAATAAATAACATATTTCTTCCAGTAATTATTTTTTTTATTTGCTTTAATTTCAAGCATAGAATGTCAAGATGGAGGTTGAACTCCTTCAATCCCTTTTGGACCACTAGGTGACTTCTCCTTACATAATTAGCCAAGTGCCTCTAGATTTTCCTTTTTTGTTGATCTTCTTTCTAAGGCCATGCCTTTAAAAGTCATAGCAAACACCAATCACATATCTACGAAGCTTACATAAAATCAACATGGACTGAACCATTAGAACCATTGCCAACAAAAAATGCACCACTATTTGGAGCATTATCTCCATATTGAAGATGAAAGTGTCATTTCCCCCAAATACATCAGGTTCCCACTTGGTTTGAGATTCCCCTTGGGTCAACTAGGAGTTTTCTCTCATCAGCTTCGCATGGAGACAGAGCACTACATTCCTAGAGACCAACGCACTTGCACACTTTGCAACAATGAACCTGAATTAAAGGAGCACTTTATATTTCGTTGTCCTGTGTACTATGAGATCCATGGCAGGTACTATTGTCTCTTTCGAGAAACTCAAGGCTCATTACTAGCCCTTATTCATTATGAAGACCAAAGGTGTGTAGCTTTATTTATCAGGGAGATGACCCAACATAGATATGGCCTCCTCAAACATCATCATAGCAGCCTTGGGTCTCAGAATATTGGTGCATTTCTTCAGCCTTCTACACAACACCGGAGGCATAAACGGGCACATGACTCCACACAACACTCACGATCTACCAAGCGTAGAACCTCTTAAGCATGGCACATAGACTTGTTGCATCATGTGTCTTTCCTGTTGATTCTTGTATTTTGTTTTGTATTTGTTTTTTCTTTCATGCATTGTCTTGTTCTCTTTGCTCCTCTTGTAGTCCCATTAACCTTTTTGGTTACTTCTAGACATTAATTTTTAAATTAAATTAAATTAAATATCAAGGATCAAAGTGGCTCATCACGTTTGTGGCGTCCCTCATTACCCTGCATTCTTGTGGTAATGGCTCTATACTTCTAATTAAGGTATGGATGAAGGGATTAGAAAGCAAACATTCCTTGGATTTCTTTAGATATCCACCGGCCATGCAAGATTCATAAAGAGAGGACCGGAACAAAGAAAAACTAAATGACAAATGGGAACGAATGTTTGATTCCACATATTTTCTCGTTGGAGGTGATTGGGGCTGAGATGACATGTTTGATGATCTTTTTCTTCCACCATTTTTGTTGATAGCTCTCATGGCTTAAGTTATGTGCCTTATTTATGTCCAGACTAGGTTTTTATTATTTTGTAGTATATTGCTAGAATTTTTTTATTTAAAATTTGTTCATATGTAGGCTTTTAAAATTTTGTTACAAGTTAACTTGATGGTTATGTCTCAAGATTATAAAATGTGATGACACTTAGTGTGATGTGACTACTTTAGCTCACTTATTTTGTATGCTTAGCTATATGTATAATATTAATTGAGATGCATTCCCCTCACACAATACCTTGATAACATTCAAATACCTCCATTTTCTCATAACAAGAGTGTGATCAATATTAGAGGAGTTAAATACAAAATTAAAAAGCTACAGCAAAAATATGAAATTAAATGACAAGAGAAAGTCAAGATTACATGGTTGTAGAGAGGACACCAAGAAACACACTTCTTCTAGAAAACTATTATGGATATGATATGTTTCAACTTGAATCAAACAAATACTATGCCAAGATTCAAGAAAACTAATATGGCAAGGAGTTCCTCAGACATGATCTTATCGGATAATTTTTACAGTTTTTATTGATGGATCTTAAAAATAAAAAAAATAAAAAAAAATCATCTTTTCATCCTCGAGAGAGATTCAACAAGGAGGTCCTTTAACCCCCAATTCCATTGATTTTTGAACAAAGGATCAAATTATCATTTACAAAATCAAAGACCGTTGAGGAAGATTGATGGTCTTTATGACGGTCTTTGTGAGGAAGATTAAAGCCTAAAAATAGCAGCAATAGTTCCTCAAGAATACTGTACTCTTCTAAAAATCAACTATCTTCAACTACAATGAAGGGACTATAAAAAGATCTAACGAATAATTGGTGTCTGGTCTCGCTATGTTCTCAATCACGACAGACGTCATTAATTTGAACCCTTTTTCCCCTATCCGGATGGGTGAAACAACAAGTAATAGATCTTGTCATTCCACTCATTGTATCATTATTAAAATCAATTATCTAATTTTACATTTTATTACTCTGTCTAGAATTCAACGGACATCTAATATTTCCTGGTTTGAAATCAATGGACATATTTATATTTCTTTCAACAAGTATTAGAAAAAAACAAATGATTGTTGGTGTCAAATAGTAGAGTGACAGGGAATAACTGACCTGGGAAATCCTTTTCTTGCCTTCCGAGAACAACACGAGATTGCACCTTGGAAGATTAACTGGATACATTCTTTAATGGTGGTGTACAACTCATTTTCTCTCTCCAAACGAGGAAGATCCTTGAAAATCATTATCGTCTTCGCCAGCTTCATCATGCACTTCAGAAGGTCGACACACTTTTCTTTGTTACTTTTCACTGTGTCCATCCTCTGTATAACTGCAGCCACCAGCAAGAAACCCACTGCAACCCAGTGAACATTTCCAATGGCATTCAACACACTTATGGTCGTCCCCTCTTTTTGTCCAGTGTACACCGATATCTGCACACAGTATTATATCATGTCAAACAAATTCAAACATATAAACAACTTTACTACATAAAAAACAGGAATACCTGGCTGGACAATGCTTGGACACAATTGTACAAGCCGTCTGATGCTTCGGAGGCGTCGGATGCAGAGGGCAGCCATTCTCCCACCGATGCAGGTGTTGGATGAGATGGATTTCTGTTTTTACGAAAAGGGTTAAAGACGGATGATCTGTGTGGCTGGGACGATTTGTTGTCATAAAAATCAAGAAACCCTTGAATGTGGGCTATTAATTGATCTAATCCTTGCAGCTCGGAATCTGATGGGGTGCGATTAGCATGGAGCTGAATGATGTTATCGATGAGTTGAGGTGGTGTAACAGAGGAAGAGGACGGTGTGGAAGCCATGGAAGGAGGTTATGCGCCTATTTTTGGGGTATACAAATGCTAGTAATGAAACTAGAACTGGAGGAGACAGAGGAATGAATGCGTGCACTGCAAGACACGCAGCAAAGATATGAAAGACTGAGACTCAGGGAAAGGATAAGACTGAGATGTAAAAGTGGGAAGGAGGTTTCCTGGCAACTTCCTTTCGAGTGGTGAGGACGTTCACCACGTAGAAAGCTGAGTACATCGGGGAAGGAAACATGTGCTTTCGTACGCGTTGGCAGTCAAAGATGGGAAAGCATGGAATTCGACTAGTCAAAGACGTGTCAAATCATCAACCACGTTGAAAGGCAATGGCTAAGGGAGAGGAATTAGTGTTTAAGGGTGCACACAAAATATTATAATATCTTTTGTGTCGCTTGCAGTGCACCCATTCATTCCTCTGTCTCCTCCACTTCTAGTTTCATTACTAGCATTTCTATACCCCAATAATTTAAAATAAATAATACTTTTTAATAGGTTATGTTTTCCTTAATATATGTGTTTTATTTTAAATATTAAAATAATATGGAAGCCATATTTTTTAAATATTTAAATTTAGTTATTTTAAATAAAAAGAAATTTTAAGGTGAACTCTTTTTTTGAAGTCACATATTTATTTCTACCTATTTATCATCATTTTATTGGCTAATTAAGTTAAAATGACTTGATATGACTTATTTTATTGGGCACTTCTTATTCAAAATGTAAGTGATAAAGTGACATGTACTAGCTCCCTAATTTCCATGTACCCTCACAAGTATTGGTCCATGCTCAATATTTGGCTCATCTCCCTTGTTCACCCAATAGAATGCACCGCTAGGGATGTATGTCCCATATTAGCACTCATAATAACATAATACATGTTCCCATTTTGCATCATACTAAGCATAACGTAGTGTAATTTTTATGGCAGCGGAAATTCAAAGACTTTTCAACCATGTCATCGTCAAATCCATCTATGTACGAGCGATGTGTCCTAGCGACCATTAATGTTACAAACCGCATAGTCCCAACGAACATTAATGTTACAGACTATCGCCAAAAATCCCCCTCCTTTTAATTAATGAGGTTTGATGTGCTCCATTCCTTCCAGGGAAAATTTTAGTGGCAAATTTTCGTAAACTCATGAAAATCGAGGATATTGGAAATTCGAATTGGTGAATATTATGTTGTTCATAGCCAACTTATTTGCCTAAAAATTAGGCCGACATGTCCCTTATACTTTTCATTTCGCCTAGATTTATATAAGAGCTTATGAATGTAATTCGCCACCATTTCGAATTATATCATGGCAATCATGTGCATATTCACTGAAGTAAACACTGAAATCCGAGCCGTCCAACTCCATTCCGTCCAACTCTATTCCGTCCAACCCCTAGCCGTCTAACCCCTTGCCGTCCAACCTCTAGCCATCCAATCTCTAGCCGTCCAGCCCTGATCCGCCCAGCACTGAGCCGTCCAACCTATACCGTTCAAACTTCAACCCCGTACCGTCCAACCCCTGTACTATCCAACTCCAAACTAAAGTTGTCCAAGGACCAAAGCAGAAAGCAGTCATGGATGCTAGAAATCAGGGCAAGAAGATTACAAATTTAGCAAGTTTAAAAAAGGGTTCCAATACTTTGTTTGGCTATTTTGGAAAATAACAAAATTTGAGTTCGGTTTCTGCTTCAGCCAAAAATATCGGTATGTAGCGGTTTTTATTTACTGGTTATTTAATCTTACAGAATTTATTAATAATGTTTATAATATTGTTCTTGGAACTATTTGACATTTGTATTCTGTAAAAAATTAATTATAGATAAGATGAATACTATATCAGCAACAATTTTATAATAATATATGCAGACATTTCAGAAATTCCTTCACAGAATAATCAATCTATAGATATTGATGAGGCAAACATTCCGTCCCTTGATGAAATAGCAGTATAAGAAAATTCATCAAATTCCCTGAATACCGATACACCAACAGAGGAAGCTTCTACTCTAAGGTCTATTTCCAGAAAAAGGAGACATGAGATTCCAAATATTTCTGCAGAAAGCCTAGATGCAAAAGCTGAATCCCAAGGAAAAAAAAGAAAATATGTCAGAAGAAAGATGACAAACTGGACAATTGGAAGGAAATTCCAGTTCGAATGGGCTGCAAAATATCCTTTTATTGAACCTGTGTACACTGAAAATTCAAATGATGTTCCAACACAATGTCGCTGCAAAATATGTGGTTAGAAACAGGGTAAGAATCACACGATGCAGCTTAAACTGGACACAATTGAAAAACACTGTGGGAAAATATACATTTCCCAAAAGCTTAAAGATGGCAACGAAGTCCGAACACATAAATGGAAAGATGCAAAAGATTGTCTACATGTCAAATATGCACAAAAGTATGAAAAGGAACAAAAACGTGTCAAATATGTAAACGAAAAAGGTGGGACCATAGTAGCAAGATTGAGCAAAGCTATGGAGGCAGAAATGCAAGCAATGGGTATTCAGTTTGCAACAGTATTTCATATAATGAAAAGGGGAAGACCGATGTCTGATTTCGTAGAAAATAAAATGTTGTATCAAGTAATTGGTTTAAAAAACGTTCCTCAATCTCATTGGTCAAATACCAACGGCTGGGAGATTGTAAAATGTCTATCTCTGGTAGAGAAGGAGGATTTGAAACTGTGTGTTCAACATGCAGAGTATATTTCCCTTTCTTTAGATGAGGTTACTGCAGTCGATAATACTTCATGGATATGTATTCATGTTTACACCTTTGCTAATGATATCAGGACTCCACACCTCTTGGCAATTCATAAAATCACAGAGAATTGCAATTCTGAAAATATTTATAAATTGGTGGTTTCAAATATGAAAGATATCGCCGGAATGGATGGCATTGCCATTGCAACAAAATTAGTTTGTGTTGGAACCGATGGTGCAGCTATAATGCAGGGAGCCAGAAATGGTTTGTGTGTTAGACTGCAGACAACTATTGCCCCTTATATGGTTCCTGTCCACTGCATGACTCACAGAATGAATCTCGCCTACAAAATTGTGAGCACATTTGAAAATGTAGCTAAAGTGGAGGAATTGATATGTGATTTGCATGCCTATTATTCTAGCAGTCCTAAAAGATTTTTAGAATTTCAAAAATTTGCTATTGGACTAATAGAGGGAAAAAAACTACTTAAAGATGTAGATAGCAGATGGATATCTATGTATGAACCTGCCTGTAGAATATATGACGAATATCTTTCACTGACAGGATTTATGTTTAAATACCGCAGGGATGTAGATAAAGCTAAAGATCTTTTGTGCCATTTAACTGACTTAGAAACTTTACTCACACTCAGCAATATTTTGCCCATGTTGAGGCAGCTTAATATTTTAACGAAGCATGCTCAAGATCGGTCTTTCTACATTACAGACTTTCTAAGACTCAGAAAACGTGTTTGCTGGGCTCTAGAATGTTTATATATTTCTGATGGGAGTTTTCAAGGTTATGTTTTTGAAAACTGGAATGCATTGACAGATTTGAAAAATTCCAGGTGCTACTTAAAGTACAATATAAATGATTATCTGTGTATAACAGCGCATGGAAAAGAGATTCCACTTCATACATACCAAAAAAGAATTGATATCGCTAACTCTGAAATAGAAGAAGTAAATGTGACATGGAATTTATATGATACAGTATTAATGGAAACTAGGAATAAGTTGAGAAAGATCTCTGAAACGTTAGCTAAAGAGATCCGTGAAAGATTCAAAAATGATAAAATACTTGA
Source organism: Taxus chinensis (assembly GCA_019776745.2). NCBI lineage: Eukaryota > Viridiplantae > Streptophyta > Pinopsida > Cupressales > Taxaceae > Taxus > Taxus chinensis. The sequence goes on along the minus strand of CM034155.1, from coordinate 454,014,517 downwards.
AGCAATGGGAGTTGTAAATCCACAGTTTTGGAATTTGTATGGCGGCAAATCTCTTCAATTAATCAGTCCTATATTTGTGGAGAACATGGGTGTTCTAACTGATCATTTCTCTAAGACTGAAGAACTAAATGGAGTTACTGTAGAAGGAATTTTGGAAAGAAAACTACTTAGTTCACAATCAATGGATTTTGGTAATACTATGATACGACAAGTTCAACTTCTAGAAAACCCACAGGATTATAGTGCCATGAAAAGGATTTGGAAGGATATCTGTTCTAGTAGTATTCTAAGTGAAGATTTGAGCGAGTATATTAAGCTGTATAAGCTCTGTCAAACAATGATTCTGGGTTATGTGGAAGATGAGAGGGTTTTCAGTGCACTTTCTTTTTTAAAGTCAAAACTTCGAAACAGATTGGATAGGAATCTAGAAAGTTGTCTCAGATTGTATGTATCGAGTTACTTAGTGGAGTCTTTTCCTTATGATAGAGCACTGGCATTGTCGAATTCAATAGTAGAAAGAAGAGGAGTTGGTAATATTCTGGCTGACCCAGGGGATCAAGACACGTCCACAAATCCAGCTACAATTGATTTCCAAGAAACAGCTGAAAATGTTGCTCCGGGAATGTTCGAATTCAAATAGATTTCATTTTTTCTATACATTATTGGAATTTGGGACTACATATGTATTTCTTTCAGAGATTACTATTTTCATTATATGGAATATTATATTTGTCTATATTTGATACTTTGTCATTGGAACAATGTTATTTATATGTTTCAATTATGCCTTTTGATTTTTTATGAATGTTTATCAAATTCAAGATTGAAATGTGGACACGTTCATCTTTTATGTCTGTTAATTCATTTATTTTACATTTGCAACAATTCAGAAACGTAAAGAAACAAAATAGTGTAAATTTAAGCTATATTTACGTAGACAATAAAAAAGATACGTACTTTGTAATTTGTATTAACAACTGATAGTAATATTGTACAATTCGAACTTTCAAAGTTCTTTTCAATGTCTCATGTGGCGGATTACATTATGAAAAAACTACAAATTTTATAATGCATTGTCAGCCAATACAATTCAAAAAAGGGGTTGTAATGACATATCAAAGCTTCCGGACAAGTTCTGTCATATAAGGACACATTACGAGGTCATCCTCTTTTCTGCCTATGATTTGAAATAATAGTTGTCCTTACGTCTGCCACATGGAATAAAAACTAAAAAAGGGTTGGCCACTATCTTTTAATTCCTACACCAGTGTCGGAATTGTGACAACACACTTGTCACATGGTGAACCAATACAATTCAAATTAAGGGGTTGTTATGACATCTCAAAGCTTCCGGACAAGTTCTGTCATATAAGGACACATTACGGGGTCATCCTCTTTTCTGCCTATGATTTGAAATCATAGTTGTCCTTACGTCTGCCACATGGAATAAAAACTAAAAATGGGCTGGCCACTATCTTTTAATTCCTACGCCAATGTTGGAATTGTGACAACACACCTGTCACATGGTGAACCTTACTAACTAATAAATTTTTATGATGCAGGTGGAGCTTTTTATTTTTCCATCGTAAGTGATTGAGGAATCTGCTGTGTCTGTACGGTAGCTACTAGAACTCATGTTCCCTGAAGATCTGTTGCTGCTGTGTTGATATTTTCAAGTATATTTAGCTCCTCACTCGCTACATCTCCTGTCGACAAAAGTGTGGCATCTGCATCCGTCTTTTCTTTCAGTAAGATTTCTGGATCCATCTTATGCTCCTTTATTATGCTTCTCAATGTATTATTTTGTTTATTGATGACCATGAGTTTTTCTTTCAACTGTATGAAAGAATTAAGGCTTTTGCAGACATTCTTCAAATGTGCTTCAAAAACAGCTACTTCTTTCTTTAAATTTTCATATTTTGCCTACAAAACAGAAAGAGTAAATTGTTAGTCAGTCAAATTCAGATAGTATGAAAAATATTATATTATTACTTTTAGGTTTTCCATTGAAAGATTAAAGCCCATTCACAACAGTTTTCTCTTTTTCTACATTTGCAATCAAGACATTAGTCTTGTCTTTTGTCCATTTGTTGTAGTATGCATGTGCTTCAGCATTGAGATTCTCCAGCTTGTTGAGCATTATGTCAATAATGTCATCATCGTAATTATTACTATATGAAATTGTTCCTGATTGCGCTTTGTTTAGCAAAACATCATGCCATGCTAGTTGGCTCTCTACAGCGGTGAACAATGAATGCCTTTGAGCATGATTATGGTATCTAGAATTTATTTCTTTTATCAAAATTTTTGCTCTCTTCTCCCAAGAGCGCACCAAATCCACATCAAACATTACAACCTCTTGAATGGTTGCACCCATACTATCTGATATTAGATTTTCTAATATAAAATGTGTCTTTTCATCATCTGTTTGTGGAGCAGCACTTGGGGGAGGAGGAGAGCCACTGTCGTGTAGAATATGCACATTTTGTTGTTGAGGCGGAGTAGATTGAATCATTTCGTGGGTATCAAAGTAGTTACCCTTGTCTACATCGCTGCTATCAAAGCCCAAATACTCCTCATCGAGGGCGATGTTGTTGAAAAGTTGTGTGGCTGTCACACTTAAAACACCACCTAGTGACAGTCCAGGAAATTCGGTGGTAGCTGGATGAACTGTTCCTACTGACTCCGCAGGCATCCTTACATTCTTTCCGAATGTCCTCCTTTGTGTTTGTACATGACGTGTTGGAGGAATTGGTGGACTCCTTGCTAGCGGAATATTACCTGAATGATGCAAACAACAAATTGTGAGAATATAACGGTTGGGATTTATATATCCTAAAAATGTAAGGAAACAAAACATGTAATTCAAACTACCGTACAATATTTTATATACCTTGCATAGAAGGAGACACAATCGTGACATTTTGATCTCCACTCACAGACTGAGTTTCATCGTCATCGTCAAAGTCAGTAGTTTCTAAATACAATTACAATACATGTAGAAAAGATCAGTATTAGTATTAACGTTTTAATTTCCAAATTATATTAAAAAGATAGCTTCATTATTCATACCTATAGTTGCATGTGATGGTAAACATGTTGTGCAAATGGATCCCCTACCTCACTTTTTAGGAGGAGGTCTTACTGGTGTTGATTCTGCTAAATCAATGTCAGAATCAACAGAGAACTCTGGAGGGGCTTTACCCCTAGCAATTGCATCCTTATGCGATGTTGCAGCTATTAATTTTCTCCGCAAAATTATATCATACAATTATTATTTTATCCAAATATTGAAATTAAAATCACTATAACAAGTAGACAATAAACGTAATTGTTACGGGTACCGTTGGTCTTCAAGACTAAGACAATCATCTTAGAATTGATTGTAGTAGGAACTTATCCTACAATTCGTGTACACTTCATAATAGAAAACAAGAATAAAATTGCAACAAGAGAATACAGTCCTGTGGGCTTTATCAATGGGTATTGGGTTTGCGGGGCAGGGAGATATCTGATTTTAGTCGATTGGACAAGAGAACTCACCAACGAATTGTTGACCTGCAGTGTCCATAATAAAATTTACTGAATGCCCAATACGGAATGGCTTGTAGATTTTCCCTTGTAATACAATCATGGCCCTGAAAAAGTAGATTGGCACTGCAATTAAAGAATTTGTTTGTTGGCGTGTTGTAGAATAAGGCCTCTTAATGAGCGAGGACAGAAGTTGCAATTACAGAAAAGAAAAGTTATGGCTTGTGTTGAACAAGTAAAGTTAACTTTACAGGAAATGATAGAACGGACTATAATCAAAAAGCTTTAAAAATATAAACTCACCCCAAAATGTACATGGAAATGAGATCCAAACATTTTCTGTACTTTGTTCTGTTAGGACAGCCTTTATAGTAACAACGGTTATTTTTGAAAGGCAAACTTGTTAAGCGATGCACATCCTGGGGTTCAATAGAAAAAGGAAATTTGACGACGTTTTGGCTGCAAGAAGCAAAATGTCCATTACTGTCGTGGTTGTAAGAGGTGTGAGAAGGTAATCAATGATGGATTGCTTAGTCTCAAATTGGGGCATTTCACAAGCCTGGAAATCCAGGATGGTTCAATCAGTCCTTTTGACATTCCTTTCCTTTTTGTAATGGCTAGAAATTGTGGCACAGAGGTTTTGTTGAAATTTGGGAGCGGGACGGAATCGATGTGCGTGCTGGCCATGGCTGAAATTTGTGGAAAAAGTGAAATTGGAGGACGGGCGTGTGA